>OX419335.1:41940524-41958024 GCA_948470475.1 Galaxea fascicularis | reverse complement strand
GCGTGGAACCAAGCAGAATGGTGTTTAATCTATCAAAGGTGCCTTGGTCCGGGGAAATGTTGGTATGATCCATGATTTACAACCACGTGACAGGGCGCCCATGTTAGGGTCCAAACAAAATGTTTATTTTTGGAAAAATTAACATAAAATAGGATTTAGTTCCCAGAGGAAAGAAAGGCTATGTTCTTGACCACTAACATGGCTGCCGTGACGTCACTTGCAAACCGGCAATTGGCTGGAGCAATTCTAGGAAGACTTACCAGTGTTTATGTACCAGTGTGCACTACAAACTTACAGATTCTCACAGTTATTTGTTGTATTCATGGTCACATCCATCACATGTCAAGAACTCCATTCCTTATTTTCAATTTCTTAGACTTCGACGTCTATGTAGTTATGACTCTGATTTTTCCAGCAAATCAGAGGAGATGTGCCAGTTCTTCGAAAAACGTGGCTACCCTGCCTCTGTGGTCAAAGCGGGCCATCATCGCGCCCAACAATTTGATCGACAGTCAGCACTACAAACGTCACAAAAGGATAAGAACGACAGAATTCTATTCACCCTCACTTTCCATCCTCATAATCATTTAGTCAAAAGTATCATTCTCAATAACTTCAAATTACTCCAAAATGATCCCGATACTGGTAGAATCTTTTGGCAACCTCCACTAATTTCATTCAAACGCGACAAAAACGTCAGCAACTTTTTAGTTAGAAGCACATTTAAAACTAACGAGCAACCCAGCACTCTCAAATGCGCATGCTCGCAATGTAAAACTTGTCAATTCATTCTTAACACTAGCAAAATATCGGGACCTAAGCGATCTGTTAAGATCACTGATCGTTTCACATGTACCTCCGCAAATGTCATTTATTGCCTAACCTACACGTCATGCAATAAATTATACATTGGCGAGACAGGAAGACGGCTAGGCGACCGATTCTGCGAACACATTCGCGATGTTGAGAAGAATGACAAGGATGCATCTAAGCCAGTCGCTCATCATTTTAATCTCCCTAATCACTCCAAACAACACATGGCTATCTGCGGCCTTTCCCTTTATCAAGGTACGACGGAAAACCGCAAGATTCTGGAACAAAAATTAATCTTCCAAATCGGCACCCTTAATCCCCACGGTATTAACGAACGCTTTTCATTTAACTAATGTATTCCTATTTTTCACATTGCCATGTTACCACCAATAGTGTAGCTCCTACTCGACTATTAAAACTACACACAACCCATAATTCCTTGATTCGCTCTGACGTAGGGCTAGCGCTCGAAACGTCAGCTTTTAGAATCCCTGTACGGTCCTCAATTTACATTTATCAACTCTGTTGATAATACCAAATTCTTGTTATCTCGTTGTCTTGTTATTCTTTATTTCAATGATCAGTTTCTGGATAGTGACCACACCTTATTTTGATTCAAACTTCTATACCTTTACCAGCTTATTATGCTGGCAAAATGGTTGTAAAGGTACCAGATTCGTGCAGTTTTTTATGCTGAACATGGGTAATTCAAGTTTGGATTTGTCATGGTCTTTAAATGTTTCTATGCAGATTTGTTTTGAATTATACTTGTGTGCCAAACAAGTTCCAATAACAGTGAGCAAATAGGCCTTTCGGTCCGGTAATCTAAGATGGTGGCATTCACTGGCATTGTGAAGTCTCAAGCATTTTAATATTGATGTAAAGCAAGTTCAGAAATGTAAAGGGGAATTTTGAAAACAAATTATCAAAGGTAACAAAATAATTAAAGTGAGTTTTGTATTTTAAAACAAACTTTTTGTTCCACCAAGCATGGAGTATTTGTGAAATCTTGTGAACAATCGTTGATGAGCAGTTCTTACAGTCTTTCCCATAAAACTGTGAACACCAGAAAAGATTTCTGGAATGTTTATTGTTTTGCCACCAATCAGAAGCAACATGAAACCACAACCTAATTACCATTACTGTTTGCGGTTTAGTTTTTTCACTGGTGATTGGCTTTTTACTTGAAACACAATAACATTCCATAGATATTTGTGGTGTTCACGGTTTTACAGGAAAGACTGTAATAAGCAGAATCCAGAATCTTGCCCTTCTCAAAAATTGGCAGTCCGGTGGGCTGAATAGGGTGGCCACCAGTGGCTAAAAGCTTAATGTCACCATGGTCATATGTAGTAAAGATGGTTTGTGTTAAGGGTTATAGCTCATTGTTCTTGGCATCTCAGAAGGTGTTATATTAACTCTGTTGTTCCATGCAATCCCTCACTGAAACTAGCTAATACGGAATCTGTTTCTTTGATTTTGACTGTTAGATCAAAAAGAAGTCAGAACCAATCCCAGAGCCTGAAGATTGTGTGAAAGTTAATTATCTTGATTCTGAAGGCCGACCAATTGACAACTGTACCATATTCTTGGGATTCACCTCCAACATGATTTCTAGTGGGGTGAGGGAGACAATAAAGTACCTTCTCAAGAACAATATGGTAGGTGAAAAAAGTTTTGCCCACTAATTTGACATAATATTGCATCTTAAGTACAGCTTACTTTTATTATTATACATTGAATTCACAAATTACCTTTTTTCTGATTGGCTGAAAGCATACCATGAATTTTTAAATCAAGGTCTTCGACAGCATCTACACTGTAGCTGCAGATTAGACAATAATCATCATTCTGTTTTACATTAGGTTGACTGTGTAGCAACCACAGCAGGGGGTATTGAAGAAGACCTTATGAAATGCATGGCACCCTCATACCTTGGTGATTTCTCATTACGTGGTGCAGAACTGCGAAAAAAAGGAATTAACAGAATTGGTAACTTGCTTGTGCCAAATGATAATTACTGCAAGTTTGAGGATTGGATTTTACCCATCTGGGATAAGATGTTGGAGGAACAAAAAACCCAGGTACGCATGAACTTTTTGTGATTAATATTTATTTGTAAATACATATACACTCATCAGGCTGAATGTCTCTCTTGTGTTACCAGATTTATTTCAGAGTAAGTTGTTTGTAAACAGAACGTAGGATTTTCAAAAGAGCACAAGAAGATTTATTCCAAATGGAAGTACTCTTCACCATGTACTGTACAGTTCTTTTATGCCACACACTGACTTTCCTTCTCACTCAGCACACAGCTTGCCACCCAGGTGGTCACTACTGACACTAGGTTCAGCACACTGTCAGCTTCTCCAACAAACTCTTAATTTCATTGCTTCTAAAAAAACTCCTCTGAAAATGTCTTCAATATTATTATTGAACACTGCTAACTTATATACTTAGCATACCATGGTCTAGAAATGTCTAAGAAATCTAGTTTTAGTATCATTACAACATTGTTTACTATTCTGAGAAAGTTACATGTCATGCCAGTATTTCATGACTAAACATTTTTGGTGTTATGGACTGTTCTATGGAATGTTCTAGCATGACTTTGAGAATGTTTTGAAAAATCCAAGACAAAACCTGACAATTTTCATACAGACTGAACTCATTTACATCTTAACTAACATAACATAAGAGAATGCTGGACATATGACTAACCTATTTTGTATAATTTGATAGTCTGTTGATAATTTATTTCCGCAATAACAGAGAGCATGCCATCCCATTATTCGTATGTTCTAATATTCTTCCAGAAAACATGCTTTATTTCAAATCTTTAGCCACTCTTATGTATGATTGCTCTTAAAATCAGTGAGGTCATTGGTATGATTGCTAAAATAAGACGTTGTGTCACTCTCTGTTACAATCAAGTTGTATCAGTCTCTAATTCTTCCTTACCTCACATACAGAATTAGTGCTTGGGGTCAAGCATCTCAGTCTAATTTGGAAAAGCTTCTTCTTCTTCTTCTTCTTCTTCCTCTTCTTCTTCAAAAATTAGTCTTACGTTTAATGTCATTTCTAAAATGAGTGAGCATGCTATCCCCTACTTTATTAATAATATTTTAATGTCCTACCTATAACTTTTCTCTGTGTTGAATCTATTTCCAGTCTGATGTATGATGTTCAAAATAAACTAGCACCTGTTCATGTCCAAGACTTATTCAAACATGTCTCAGATATACATTCTTACAACACCAGATCAGCTGCCAGTAATACATTTTATGTGATGCCTTCACGTCTAAATCTGTTAAATGACTCTTTTTCACAACTCAGAGTACGATTGTGGAATGCCCTTCCTGAAAATATTAGAAATCTAGAGAGCAAAAAATTATTCAAAAACCAAATACATGAAATGCTTATCAATATTCTGAGAACTGAAAATTTGGACTTCTCGACTTCTGCAATTATTGCCCTTATTAAAAATTTGTAGAGGAATCATTCTTTTTATAATATACCTGTCAATTCTTTATAACTGTAACATATATGGAGTCTGTAAGTCGATTTTCTCGTGGAACAGTGCTCAATGCGTTGAAGCAGAGCTGAATAAATATTTTAAGAGGAAAAAAGGATGTAACTACATTTCCCGACAAGCCTGTTTCGTGAATCCCTTCACTCTTCAGGGGTTTAAACCCCTGAAGAGTGAAGGGATTCACGAAACAGGCTTGTCGGGAAATGTAGTTACGTCCTTTTTTCCTCTTAAAATATTTGTATATATATAAATACTTTGTCTTTCCTTGTAACGGTACACAAGCACCATAATTAGTTATGTTATGCCGCCTACCCGCCTCGATTAGCTATACCTATTTGCAGGTAGCTATACAATTCTGTAATTGTTTACTGTTTTTTAATAAAATGTTGTTAAATGTTGTTGATATCAACAACCAAAGTGCTCCCCTAAACCTATTAAATCTTTTTTGATCGAGTACACTCTGTGCACTCGTATCTAGAACCAGGTCTACATCCACAGTTAAATTTCATATAAAATGTTCAAAGCTGACACAAATGAGCCATTCATTTTCTAGAATTGGTCGTAAAATCTGGAATAAATTACTGGAATCTTTCCGTGTAAAAACTAAAACATCCCTTAAGAAATGCCTTCAGACCAGTTTACTAAAAACTTCTTGATCAAGAGGATATTTAACTATGTTGACATTAACAATCTGATTGAAAACTTCAAATGTGGTATGTTTAGCTAGAATGAAACAATTTTAATTTTAATTTGGACAGTCATTATTTTTAATTAACCTATTATACATTAATTACTGGTACATATCTTTAAATTATTTCCCTCTTGTAAATATTAAGTTTTTCTATGAGTTATTTTGACTAATCAATTACACTATCCACCTAGATTAGCCCTTTCTATTTGTGGGTTAGTGTATCTTTTGTTACTTTTTAGGTAAATCTGCTTTTGTTTTTGTAAATGTTGTGGGATTATTAATAGTTCTTATAGTGTATAATAACTGTTGTATTTTTAGGGAACAAAATGGACTCCTTCTAAAGTCATTGCACGGTTGGGAAAAGAAATCAATAATCCGGATTCAGTTTGCTACTGGGCATATAAGGTAAGATGACAATCTAACATTGTCCAGGTACTAAAATACCGCAGTATGCTGGTTTGTACCAACTAGAAAGGCATTCCATTTGCATCCTGCACTACAGAATAGGTGGAGAATCAGGAGAACTTATCATTGATTGCTTAAGGTTAGGACAAATTATCCAATTAAAGTACCTGAATCAGAATTGACTTTTGTTCTCTATACTCCTTCCTTGTGCAGTAAGACAACAATTAAACTGTTTGGCCTCAAATGCTGGCATTGTATCATGTTTGTTTATTATTATTTTATCATACATGGCTGGATGTGCTGTTCAATTTAAAATAGTGACAGAGATACAATGCAAGCAGCAAAAAATGGGCCCTGTTCAATGATACATGACAACAGACTTATTAATTTTATTATTGTATATTTTTACCATTGTTGTCTGGCCATCATATTACCACAATAATTATATTATTATTATTATAGTATCATCTTCCACATGTATGTGCTAGGTGATGTTGATAAATAAATTTTGATTTGTTGTATGATTGTCCTGCCGTTCAATGACCACTTCACCTTTGCTCACCTTGTACAGTGTACTTAAAGAAAAATTTAAATACTTTGGTTTCAATTTTTGGTTAGTTTGAATTTATGATTATCAAGCTTCTGTTCATTTTATTTCATCTGTAAAAAGGGGGAATTAAAATCAGTCTGGATTCTATTCATAAAAATTTTAAACAAGATCAAATTCAAACCACAACAGAAACAATGCATGCAGCGACTTTTGTTATGACATCATAGGTAGTCATGTGACTTGCCAGGGGCTTTTGCACACATGCACAACATAGTTGTTGAAACCACCATAAGATGTTGGTATTGTTCTCAAAATGTTGAAGTTATTTGAATTCAAACACCACAACTAGAATCACCTATCAGTGAGTAACAGAGTGTTATTTTTTGGCAGAATAATATTCCAGTGTTCAGTCCAGCCCTGACTGATGGTGCAGTTGGAGATACGTTATACTCTCATTCCTACAAGAATCCTGGTTTAGTAATTGACATTGTAGAAGGTAAATTTGCATATATGGATTATTTTCCACCATTAATATTATTATTGTTGTTGTTGTTGTTTTTTAAGGGGGCATTACAGGTAAATGCCTTGTTTTCTGCACATTTTAGCACTTTTCCTTTAATATCTCGCCAAGATTTCATTCAGCCAATCAAAAAATGGCTTCATCAGGTTGGAGTCCTTGGTACAGTAAACATTTGACAATTTTGACAAGTCTTAATTTTTGAATGATTTTTGGAATGTTTGGAAGGAAGAAGAGTTGTTAGGGGGAATGTTGATAATTGGAAAATATTGGATTTGAAGGTGGTTGAGAGTTAAATTTTAGCATAGGAAATCACACGACCTCGAGTACAATTCGGGATTAATAGGTATGAGTGATTTTGAAAGTTCCTATAGGGGAGTGCAATTTGAGAACTTTCAAAATCACAAGTACCTATTGGGCAATTCCAGAAAATATCCATACCCAACCACGGACGGCTTCCATGTTTTAACCCCCCCCTTGCCTTCGGAAATTCCAGAATGCGTTACCCCCCCATGCCCTCAGAATTCCATAATCGTGAACCCCCCTACCCTTCGGAATTTCCGGGGTTTTTTGGGAGGTACATTTTCGACTTGGCAACATTTATATGAACAAACGAACACGAATTTATGCCTCCCAAAGGCTGTTATCTAGCGGCGCCAGGCGACAAGCTTTACTCTTCAGCGACAAGAATAACCTACCGCGTGTGGCCAGGCTCTGCAACCTTTTTTTTAAAGTCTAAATTTGGCTATAAAAAAACACCACTTACGGTAATTTTCATCCTCTTTGTTTTCTTGTGTTGTTCTGACGTTTACAAAGCAAAATAGCTCAAAAGACTGTTAAAATCTTTCGGCGGTTGAAAAGGTTAAAAATACCGTCGAGCCTTCGATCTTTCCTCGTTGGGACCCTTCATATGTCATGTAGTGTGCACGAAAAGTCTTAATTTGGCTTTGTTTTCTTGTGTTGTTTTGACGTTCACAAAGCAAAATAGCTCGAAAGACTGTTAAAATCTTTTGGTCGATTGCCGTCCGGCAGTCCGAATGTAAAATTATCTGACAGGCGTTCCTTGGAAGCGAGGGACAGGTGCGAGTTTTTTTGCCGTTGGGCGGGAGACGGGAGTATCAAGAAATTACACGCTGTAAATAAGGTACATTTTCAGACTTTATTCACTTGACAAGAAATTCATCAAGGTAAATGTGAAACCCACGTTTTACTGTTCACTTCTACGTGTCTGATCAATCGATGCTTGTCTTCTGCTTCCGCGATCATACGTTCGTGGTTTATTTACGAACTGCAAAAGTCGACAACAATAGTGTTTTCAAGGAACTCACTCTACTCTTTCTACTCTAGAAATCCCACCCGTGAAACCCCCCCCCCCATGCCTTCGGATATTTTCCAATTGTAAATGCCCCCCCCATTCCTTCAGAATTCCAGTTCAAAGAACCCCCCCTCCCCTTCGGAAATCCTAAAAGCCGTCCGTGGTATAGGTATGGATATTTTCTGGAATCGCCCATTAATCCCAAATTGTAGGAGAAGGTCATGTGATTTTTTATTTATAGTACATTCAACAAAATTAAGAACATTAATTGGACTGTTCTTGACCAATCAGAATTGAGTAATTTTGTTGAGTGTACTATAAAGTGAATAATAGTTAGTCTACAAAGGCCAGACAGTCCCCCACCACAACAAGGTGCCCCTGACCCTGTTAGCATATGTACTGATTTACTGTATACCCTTTACTACCAATCTTTTTTTCATTCTCAGTTCACACCATTTACTCAAACTTTAACCTATGACACCCCCTGAATAAGAGCTTTTTTTGTGTGGTTTACATGAAGTGTGTGGCAGCATCATGGAATAATCAGATTTATTTATTTGTCCACAAGAGTTGAACACCTGTCACGTGGTCTAGTAAGCCATACATGTACGCATTGCGGACCTATTTTTATGAGAATGATCGTTGAGGTTGGGAAAAAGTGTATAAACAGGTGACAGTAATGTTTCATGTACACTGTAGCTTAAAATCAGGACTGTGTTTAGAAGAAAGAGCAAGCCTTGAAAAATAGTTGGTAATTTAATTCAAAAACAAAACTAACTTTGTACTACACGTTAATTTATCCCTACATTACTTACTGTAACTCCACAAGGTCGTCTGCATATGTGCCTAATCCAAAAAGAATATTTTACTTGCAAAAGCGTGTTGTGCAACTCATAAGCCTGGTGGTTTCTTGAGGTCTCCTCGCCATTACCTTGAGCTGTAATGTCTCCTCCTCCTAATCCACCATGCCCCCTATGGATTAGGGGAGGAGACAGCTGGCATTTCAGACTAACGTTAGTTTCATGAAGCTTTGATTTCCTGTAATAAGGTAATTCTTAGAAATTATTCCCCTCAATAAAGTTTTTACTTATTTTTCGATTTTCAGACATTAAAAGAATAAATAATATATCGGTATTTGCCAAAAATACTGGAATGATAATTTTAGGAGGCGGCCTCATCAAGCATCATATATGTAATGCTAACTTGATGGTAAGTACTGTACCTGGCTTAAATTCGTTGGAAAGGAAAACTAAGGAACATTTACTGTAAACGATGGTTAAAGGTGTGGTGTGGTCACAACAAGAACAACAACCACCTTTTGTTGCTTTTGTTTTAGCAATTTTTTAGATGGCTACTTGAGAATAAAATCAGAGTGCTGCACTGTGCAGTGATGAGGCAGAACTTGGTTAGCTGAAAAAGCTCATTCTACTAACATTTTTATTGGTTGATGAAATGATTGATTTTTCATTTAATCATCAATATTTATTTATTGTTTGTTTATTATTTTCTCATTTAATTACTTATTTATTTGTTTATTTACTTATTTAATATTTATTCATTTAGAGTGACTTTCAGTTGAGTGTTATAAGACCAAAACCAAAGAGATTACTGCAGCAAATGAGAACAGACGCAATCAGCCAATCAGAATTCAAAGCGATTTTATGTAGCCTGCGCCAAGCGCGGGAAAATCCACACATGCGAGTCGCGATTAGTTTTGGTTTTGCATCTCATTGGTTGAGAAAGTTTTGCAATGTTTTCTTATCAATCTTAAAGAGGAATAAAGCAAACAAGAATAACATCGTTAAGGTTCGTACGCGTGTTGAAAACCCTTGAATTCTAGGAGTCCGATTTCAAGGCCTTGAAAGTACTTGAACACTTGTTGTTGTTGTTCGTTTGTTTGTTTGTTTTTTTGCCGGGGGGGGGGGATTCATTCTCAGTCCTGTCTCGTTACTTTTGCGTGTATGTACGTTGAGCCACAGGTACACCGTGCATGTCTATATGTTTTTATGCTCTCGTTTCTAAAGAGAAGTCGTTTAAATTTTGAAATAGGGTGCTGGAAAGTCCTTGAAAAAGTGTGCGAACTGTTTTATTAATTTCGCCATTCAACTGAAAACCACTCCATTCTGTTTTTGTTTAGCGTAATGGTGCCGATTTCTCAGTGTTTGTGAACACTGGGCAGGAGTTTGACGGCAGCGACTCGGGGGCAAGGCCTGACGAGGCCGTATCATGGGGAAAGATTAAGATGACCGCTTCTCCCGTTAAGGTAGGACTGAGAGTAGAAGATTTCGTGTTCAACAGGGTGGAGCTGTTTGAAGCCCCAATCCGGATTAACTGCTATGGCAGCCAATACTTTTGTTTATCACACTAAGCGCAGAACAAGTGCTAATCCTGCCATTAACTTGGTCCACCAGTAAATTATCATTGACAGCGGAAGGTTGAAGTAAATGGGAGTCTCACTCACTGATATAAAGCAACGCTCGAAAATAATGCAACAAGCCTCTCAGAAGTAAGATACTAACTAAGAAATGCTACATTGGACGGCAACATGCAACAAGTGCCAAATGCAGGATAGCATGCAATTGTTGCCTGCAACCAGGAGGTACTGTTTACCGTTTGCTAGGAAAATCTGGCAACTTTGATCCACGAAGCAACAAATTGCAATTCGTGCTGATCAAAAGTGGAGTTGAGGAAATTGCGATTTTTGCACTGCATAAACATGGCACTGCATAAACAAGCACTCTGTAAGATTTTTTATCTCTGGTTTTATTTTGTTTCTGTTTTTCACAGACACCATTTAAACTCTGGCCTATTTATTGCAGGTTTATGCTGATGCCACTCTTGTTTTTCCACTTCTTGTCGCCGAGACATTTGCACGAAACTTCAAAGTCAACAACTAGGCTGTTGATCCGGCAATTTAGGTCATTGGTGGTCAAAGCAGATCACACGCCAACCTCGAACCCAGGCGCTCTCTCTTTTCCCCCCTCGTCGAGCTAGAGAGAGACCCTGGTTGGACCTGACAACGTGACCAGTAAAAACAACAATACCGCAACGAGGGTGGGTCATTAATGCCGTTTTGTCAAAGCGAACAGTTTTTTTACTTTGCCACCCATCTCTGCCATCCATTATTTTTTGCCACCCACATTTTGGGTGGTCACGTGGTCAGGTTCAACAGGGTCTCTCTCTCGACGACAAGGGAGGAAAAGAGAGAGAGCCTGGGTTCGAGGTTGGTTAAACGCTAACCTTTGGATTCGGATTTGTAGAAGAGAGAGGAAGTTGTCGCAGAAATTCAAAATCCTTCTGAATTCAGTTTTGCCTAATTCGACGGCAAGTCGATCCTGACCAGCTTTTAATTCGCTAGGGCTTCGTCAGAGGAAATATCCCATTGTTTTTGTGAAACATTGATCAAAAGATTACAAATGATTTTTGACAGTGAACAGAGAAGCATCACTTCCCATCTGAACTTATATAGTTTGAATTAACTCTGTAGCACAAACAGCTAGAACAAGGTGATGGTCAATTTCGAACAGTACAATAATTTACTGAAACTGTCACGCATTCACCAGTGGTTTAGACCGGAAAACTAGAATATCAGACAAGAATAAATTAAATTAATTTTTAGCCTGCAAGTTTTAAACTCTCCGTGTTTTGCCTTAACACCTGGAAACTACTAAGGGACAGATTGTTAGTCCTATTTGGGAGGGGGAGGGCTGGTGCAATGGGGGAGAGTCGCAAATGTTTTTGCATGGACCACGTAAATTTACACACTCATTTTGGGTAGTCAATTAAAGAAGAGGGGGGGGGGAGGGGGTGGTGGTAAGCAAAAAAACATGTTCTAGAATTTGAACATGGCCTTGCCCTATTTACAGAAGACAGTCCATTGTTCTATAAAACAAAAGGAGCAATGCACTAGGACGTGTTAACATAAACACCTATCGTGCAATACCAAGTGAAACTAAGTGATTATTGCTGTCATCATTTCAAACTTACATAAAAACAACACAGTTTCCCCACCAAAATCAAAAGGAATGAGTTTCGGTTCTAACTTAAGACTGAGGTGAAATTTCTCTGTGGAGAACTATAGTTTTCACAGTTAAACCTTAATTTCTGAGATCGCTGAGCCTTCTGGTTGTTAATACCCATGATGGCTTGTTCCCATCCTTTGCATCGGCCGTCTCTGATCAAAACCTCTACTCCTGGCTTCACGTGGACAACCACCGCGAACGCTGTTGCAAGGAAAGCCTACAAAGCTCTTGTCCAGCGGTACAAGCGGCTAAAGGTACCAGAATGGAAATGCTGTGTTTCTTGCTCCGTTTCACTCAACGAGTTGTTGAAAGCCCTCGTATACCTCCCATCCAATGAATTGCGCGACAAACGGAATAGCATGCTTTTCCCTGTTTATAATGTTAACAATGATCGAGCCTTGTTTTTCGAGTAATCCTGTAGCTCTTCCAGATCTATATTTTCATTGGCCCTTATGACCTGTAGCTTCTTTTGTTATCAGGGGTATTGTTTGTGTTGTGTCATCTATTGTTTTGTTCTCCAATCACAGACCGCGTCTGGAAAGCTACGGGGTCTCTCTGCTTTTCCGCTTTACAGCCTGTACTCTGACAGCAAATATGCGACCAAAGAAGAAAATGCAACATTTTTCTTGCCTAAAAGTTTCATTCCTTATGTCTTAAGTGCATTCATTTGAGTGAGTTTGTTTCTCATTTTTCATTGGTATCGGGATGCTAGATTTACTTAATTTATGGGATTGATTCTTTGGGGTAGACATCGCCATTCAGCTGTCTATGGCTGGAGGAATTGGGTAGACAATGTGCTTAGAACAGGCTGTAACAAAACGGCAAATGGCTCTTGAAAATTAAGCAAACTGATTAACAAGAAAGTCCTGTCTGGGAAAGCATAGTCATCCTGTGGTGTCAGATGGAAACCGACACCGCCTTAAATCCGCCTTAAATTTTAAACAACGTTTAATGCCAAGATTATGACAACATTGACATTGGGGGGAGCATGGGTTGGCGCTGCGGTGAGAGCGCTCGCCTTCCACCAATGTGTCACCGCGGGTTCGGGGACACATTGGTGGGCTAAATATGGTGGTTCTCTACTCTGCTCCAAGAGGTTTTCTCCGGGTACTCTGGTTTTTCCCTCTCCTCAAAAACCAACATTTGATTTGACTTGAGTTGATTTAGAGTTAATTTGATTTAGTCTCTCCAATTAGTAGAGCACCTGTGCTCATGCCAACTAGAAAATACCATTATCATTATTACATTGATTGCACAAACTTGGTCATCTACATCTACATGATTTCGTTGCTAAATCCCAGGCGAAGGAATCTTATATGATGATGACCTCCGTCGGTCGATGACCATGGATGATGCGCCCTTTATTTGAACAGTCAGGGGCACAAAACGAATCTGTTCCTCACTTTATCTATTCCCCCGAGGAATCTTGCTGGCTGGGAAAATATCCCATTCAGTTGGTTCGCTGAGCTGGTTAGGAAATTTTTTATTGTTCATGGTTTCGGCTGGGAATTACTGACGTTTTGTAGCATTTGGAGTCTAGCTGGCTAGAGAAACTCTGACGTCTTTTGAGAAATGGACCTCCCCCTCCCCTTCACTTCACCCCCCAACACTGAAGGCTGGATCAGAGGCCTTTTGCCACGCCCATTTTGGAGTACGATATATGAAATTGTCGTTTTTGTTGTTGTGCAGGTTGCTCAATTTGCACCTGGCTGGGAAACCAACCAATTTTATCTAGCTGGCTGGGAAATATAACAGATATTTTTTTCCCCAGCAATATTGAAAAACACCCGAAAATGCCTTAATAACATTTAGTTTTAATAACTGGGGTATAATAATACATTTTTCAACAAATTGTTTGTTTTGTGCTCCTGAACAGTCTTAAATTTGTCGCGGCTGGTACAGCGTTTGGCTGTGACTGATATGTGGCTTTTTTTGTATATAGGTATACGTATACGCGTGGGTATAGATATACACATATATAAGCATACGCATAGGCATAGGTTAGTCATAGGTATATAAATATAAGTATGAATTACAAGGCTTTCTTTAGGCAATTACAATACATCTGCGGTAAGGACAACGTAGTTGTAGAGGAATCCCAACTTAAGTGACAATAGGCACAATTTCAACAGTCCGCAAAACATGCGATCAGCCTCAAAATAACAAGTCACTAACGAGTAATCTGATCTCCTGGTGATAACCAATGCAAACTAGCTGTTTTGCATGTAATCAATGCAGATTTGATGTTTAAACAAATATATTCACATCAGAATAGTCGCGCTTTCAGAATAATTAAGACATTTCAGGGCGCCTCAAACTCCTTATCCGATTTCGAATTAAATGATGTGTTACGTGCTGGAATAACCAAGAGATGTCCGCGAACAAGACATAAGTGAAAAGAGCTCCCGAGTACGATATAAGGCACGCAACAAAAGTGTGACAACGAGCAGTTACCCCTATAACTATTGTTTATTTAGTTATACACTGTAACAATTAGTTAGGTTAAAGATTAAGTTAAGCAGTTCGTAAAGCAGGCTTACTGTCTTTCATTCACTTTGAACTCCACGTTCCACCGTCTAGAGACAACAATTCTTGACTTTCTTGATTAACTGGATCCTTTCCACTCATTGGCTTTTCTGTGCACACAAACTCGTACGGAGGACTTCATAATAAACTCTGAACTCTTTATCTTCTTCCCTTATCTGGTATTGTTTCTTTCTTCTCTCCGGATATAGCAAAGTCAAAGGTTATAGTTCCACTATAGTTATAACAGTTGATATATAGCTTCGTCACAGTATAGCATCCATAGCATAAATTCAATCACAGTCGGCCCCGAGGGTAAGCCCTCGGGCAAGAGAGTTTTTTTTCTATTACTTACAAGCCTGCTTTTATACTTTTTCTTCAAGTATCTAGAACGTTCTGTTTCTAATTTAATATAGTGTTTTACAGGGTCTACTATTTGTGGAAACTGAGTCACATCAAAGATATTTCTGGAATATCACAGATTATGAGATAATTCTCGAAAAGTCTGGAATTGCATGACAGATAACTAAAAGTAATTCTGATCCTCATAACAGATGTCTCGTTCAAAAGCTAGTTATCCTTGGTTTTTTCTTTCGGTTTGGGACAGCAGAAAAATGCACATCCTCTCAGTTGGGCAAGTCACGTCAAGCTCCTTCATTTAGACACGATCACTGTTAAACCAAATACATGCTTGCGGTACCTTGTGGGGTCAAGTATTAACTACCATAGAAATGATGTAGTAATAGAACATACAAGGAAATACAAACTTGAAACTAAGATAAAAACATAAGGCACAGCGACTTAAGGGAATGTGCACTAGGATGTTTATACAATTCAGAATTTAAATTTCAAAAAAGAATTAAAAATTCATATTAAAGGAAATACGAAAGAAATTTGTTTAATGAGTGTCCTCATATCTGATATAGACACTCTTACGCCTCGTGTTTTTAAACCCGATAAAACATGGCTGTTCGTTTTTTAAACATTACTTAAAATCAGGCACATTTTTAGGCAGTTGACTGAACAAATCAACTACTAGAAAAGAGTTCCCTGAATACAGGATCGGATCTCACTTTTCTGCTGAGTTGCTTAAAATTACAAGAGTCGTTATAACAATTCGAAAGAAAATTCCACAGTGTAGAGGGTACCCCAAAAAGATGTATTTCATTTAGAGAGAACTGAATGAGTTGTGCGATGCGCATTTTATGTCATTTACACAAGAAAATCTTTGAGAAGGCCTTGGCATAAAATCGGTTCATCGTTCCATAAAGCAAAGGGTGCAATGCGCTAGGCAGATATGTTAAAATAAGCAGGTATTTTTGTAATAGTGAATGATGCCTAAACTTCCAGTCGTCTACCTCAGCAATATATTCCCACAGAAAAAAGGCTTGATATGGAAAATAACATATCACAAAAACGAGGATAATCGCATAAATCATCTTCAGCAAATCTTTTTCCGCGTCCACGTTCTCTGGTGCGCTGCAGCTGCGTTTCTTTGTGTCACTCACTGTGCTACGGCTTTGGTGTTTCCCTAAGTTCTGTTCTTCAGTTTCATTCTTTCCAGCAAGCTCTTGGAGTGCGATTGGATCTTCATCTTCAAGTACAACATTTGTTGGCAATCGACCGCGGACCGAGCGCCCTTCATCTACGATTGTTTTGCTGACGATTCGCTTTCGCAACTTCCCTGCCACCGCTCCATAAGATACCACAATGACAAAGTAAGGTACTACGAATCTAAGAATAAACGAGGTTACAACTTGTATCTTGTCCGAAAACACAGACTGAGGGTCACACTTGCCATTTTCGATTTTAAATCCAAGGAATACCGGAACGCAAACCAGAGTAGGTGTTAGCCACAAACAGAAAATTATTCCAGTTTTCAGTTTCTTTGACATCAAGTTTGATAATGGATTTTTAAACACTTTGTAGCGATAAAATGCGATGGCAGCCATTGAATACGTTACCACCACTAACGAAAGTACCTGCAGTGGATTCAAAACGCATATGATGTTTTCAAGGAACTTGAAGCCATTGTCGTCGAAAGCCACCATGAAAGGAAGACATAAGCTGAAGAGGATTTCTGCAAAGGCCATGTTGGCAACGAGGTAATATGAAAACGGTCTGTGGCGGGAAGGCATACTCCACACTGCTTTAAAAATGACAGAGTTGCCGATCAGACTGGCTGCTGTTATCAGCGCAAAAAGGACAAGACGGGAAATGTACAGCGCAGTGGTTTCTTCATACTGCTCTAGTCCCTTGCCATCTTCAATTCCACCGTTGCCAGTCGTACTGTTAAATTCGGTAACATTGCTAGCTGTTTCATTTGAGCTGCTCGTGATTTTGAGCGACGCCATGTCGCAGTTTTGTATGTCTGAACTATTAAGCTGGCAATACCTTTATAGTCTCCAAACAGAATGGAAACTGACACCTTTCTAATCAGATAGCAACAGCCGTTGTCTAATAATTTAATTTAAATGTATACCATATCCAAATTGGCTTGTCGTGCATAACAGGTATTTATTAAAAGGTAATGCCAAAATTGATGGGTTTCGAATGGCTTGGCACTTGTCTGCAATAAAAACTCCGCAATATGTTTTTTCTACCGATATGTGTCAATCAAAAAGATAAGTTATAACTGAAGGCAGCCATTGTACCCCCATTAAACATATAAACAAAAACGGGTGGTTGAGTAGGCAAGCACGATCAATATTGAGGGAGATAATTAAATATAAGTTTCCGTTTGTGAAGGAGTTCATTAATTGAAACCCAGTAATCTACGCTGAAAATTGACCCCCTTAATCGATCGAGGCATTTTAAATACGGTGCTAGTCAGTCAAGTGGAGAGAGTCGAAAAAACACTCGTTTGCTTGTGAGCAAAACAAACAATTCAACTACTTCTTTGCGTCCAAAAGGAGTAAAGATGACAGTTATTTAAGTCGTGTTGCGAGAAAAATAGGAGTTTCATTTGGTTAAAAGAAACAGCGACTAAACCAAATGTCAAGATTCAATTTATTGCATTCACCTGTCCTGAAAAGGTTTCTACTACTTGAGAATAGTTCGTATCCACTTGAACACAATGTAGGCATCCCTAAAAAAAGAATTTGTGGAGTAACTTCTTTCACAAAGTTTGAG
>OX419335.1:41928024-41935524 GCA_948470475.1 Galaxea fascicularis | reverse complement strand
TAACCCAGTCTTCAAGAAATTCGGCAACATCCATCCTTCCAAGATCATCCTCCTTCAACAGTTCAATCAGCTTTCCAACAGTGGCTTCAGGACGAGATGACCATTCCATCAAAATCTTCCGAGTGGGGTTTTCATACTGCGCAATGCAGTTGATCAGATCCTTGTCCAAGCCAGCCTTCTCACCAAGCATTCGGAAGTCATCAAAACGCATATCTCGTTTGATATCTAACTTCCAACAGAGACGGGACATTACTTTGTATGGTATGTGATCTATCTTAGTTGAAAGCCGCCTTAGTTGAGTATTGGTGCACCCGGCGCCATGCCTCATTGACTCAACTCCATTATCATGACCTTTAAGTATTATGATTACAAGCAAGACCAATATGGCGGTAACGGGGTTACAACACACAGAAAGCAACTTCTGACAGGCATCAACCTAGAACAATAAAATTAAAAAAAACAAACAAACAAGAATAATGTCCAGTACTGCTGCATAGACTGTAAATTAAGCCATGGGCTTGCATGTACCGGTATAACCTTTTGAAGGACTTTTCTCTGTGGGGCTTACTTGCTGGGAGGGCTTCTTTCAATGTTAAATTAGCTGGCAGAAGGGGGGTTGGGAATGATGTACATTTTAATTGTGGTCCCAGAAAATATCCACATCCCCCAGCAAAGGTTATTGGTTTGTACCACCGACCCCTCCAAAAATGCCAATTTAGCTCCATACTTTTCCTAAAAACGTTTCCTTTTGCCACCATTCTGTGAACCATCTTATAAGATATTGAAATACAAACCTCAGAAGCAGGGGAGCTTGTAACTGAAATGCATTCCCTGTGCTCGGAAGAAAACTTCACAACATCAGCACAAGGCAGGGTGCAGCAGAAGAACAAAAGAAAGGAAGCACAACGCATCATCACTTGGCTGAGAGGAGGTGAGTGGGCAGCAAACACCATGAAAATGCCAAGGCCAATGGTCTGAGGGCATGCATCCTTGAGCAACTTACACTGAAATAAATTCAGATGCCTTACATAAGTAGACTTGCAGCTGTCCCTTTCTGGATAGAAGGGACTGCTCACAGTTTGTTTCACAGTGTAAACAAACAACTGTACTTGGATTCCACAGAGACAGCACTGTACTGACAACACATTCCATGACATTTTTGACAGATTCATATTGGTAGGAAGTACCAAATAGGCTACTTTAAAAAATATATCAAAATTCACCATGATAGGGAGGCCCAGAGGACAATATTTAAAATAAAAGAAAACTGAAAGTAGGTAGTTAATCATCATTAACATTATTAGTAATAGCAATATTTGATTCTATTGCTTTTGTCCTCTGGGCCTTGCTGTCAAGCTGAATTTTGATATTGAGAGAGTAGTCTATTAGGACTAGGACAGCACAAAACCTTCCAATCAACAATTCAAGAAACAACGTTAAATACAGCTAACAGACAATACTTGTAATTAACCACATGAAGAATGATCCTTGCAGTTGTGAACACAATATTATTGATGCAATTCCATAAAGAAGCCTGAAAAAATTCAGGACTTCAACCTTCTACAGACTTTAGGGACAGAATGAAATTTAACAGTAGGGTGCAGTGATCGTTAGGGTATTAGTGGAGCATGAAACTCAGAACTCAACAACATCAACAGTCACCCCTGGTTTAACAATGCAGTGGAGCCCCTAATACAAAAATAAACACTTGCTCATGGGCCACACAGTAGTGGGCTATTTTGGACTATGAATTTTTGGAGAAAAAAGAAGATGGAAAGAAAAAAAAACGAGAAAAAACGAGATGGAAAGGCAGAACAAATGAGGGGCTTGGTGCAAATGTGGACTAGTCAGCATCAAGAGCCATAATGGGACAGCGAGGGAGTCTCCCGGTATAGCCTATGGGATATCTTAATTTCAAAAAATCTATTTTTAGAAACTAGTGCGGACGTAACAGGAAACAAATTTCCGGTAGATCTCCTTCGAAAGAAAACAAAAAACATGGCAGACGGGATGCGGACAAAATTGTTTGGCTTTCATTCACTGTTGGTGCATTGTCCTTTTCGGTCTTTCATTTGTTCGGCCGTCTAATCGCTTGGTTGTTCGGTCCTTCATTGTTGTAGTCGTCGGTTCTCTAGCCGTTAATTTGCTCGGTTGTTTCATCCATATTTTAGTCGTTTTGGGTTCAGTGATTCGTGTGGTTTGTTGGTGACTTATCTCACCGGTTGTTGTATTAAAAGCTGTATTTAAACATTGCAAAAAAGAAACTCTTGATGTTTAAATAGCTTAAGGCCGTAGTACTATAGAGAGAGACTTCATCTTTCTCTTAAGTTTTTATTACATAACAAAGAAAGCTACAGTTCAACAGCTAGTACACAGGCCAATACACGAACTATACAATACAATGACAACAGAGTCAGAGTGCCTGAGAGTTAACAAAAGCGATAGATTATTCTGGGTACCCATCACAGAGCAAAAACTCAAAATTAGTTAAGATAGAAAATCACACCGTTTCTGTTTTCAAGCACATTAATCCCTCACAATAGAAACTGGCAGAAAACAAGCAAAAGTGTGCAAAGTCGAGTGCACCATGTCAAAGTAACACCGCATTTAAAGTATCTTAATTTTCCACAAACCTTACAGACTTACAGTGTGCCAAAGTCTAAACATAATTATACGAAATTATAACAAAAGTTCACCCATAAATTTCACACAAGTCATAAAATAAACAGATATATCACAATAATATGTGTGGCCAATTGGTAAAAGTGCATTTTCATGTACACAGAGTCACTTTGGAGTTGCTACTGACAATAAATTTCCAACGCTAACTGATTTTCATTCATATATAATATTTCCAAAAAAGGTAATAGTGCATAAATAATTATTGCAGTCAAACGCAGACGGAGCATTCTACCATCAAATTAAAGAAAGCAATGACATTTTGTGAGGTGGTGGAAAAATTAATATCTTCATTGAAAAGTCCAAGTTATAATTATAGATTAAACTTCATCAATAATTATTTTATACCTTGACCATGATATAACACAAGATTCAAGTAGCAAATGTGTTCCTGTTTTGCTCGGCGCTTGTACATAAGACTAACAACCACTTGGCATATACCAAGAAAGGCATATAGAAAGGCATATACTTCATACATGCTACTGATGCTCCTCTACTTTTGTCAGAAATAGTGACATAAGTAATAAAATGGAGGATGTTTGTGAAGACTTGTTACAGGTTTAAGAGAAAGATACTAATATCATGATATCAATGTTTGTATCATGAAAAACAATATTTTGTGGTGTATTATTGCTAATACATTTCAGCCCTCTCTTCCATTACAGACAGTGGAAAAAATTTACTGGTCCTTAAATATCTTATATTTATCTCCTTTGAAGAAAACTCTTGAGGACAGGATTGTCATAAAGTTTAGGGAGGCTCTTTTTTTTTAAGTTTGATTAACGAAGATGAGGCTTAAATCAAAATTACAAGTTTAGGTAGCATTTCTTTCTGTGACAAAGCTGGTTTCATTCCCAAACATTTACTTTATTATTTTTTTACCTGTAATATGGACTACACTTCCTCAGTTGAACACAAACAATTATGTTTCAACACCAGATCATCAGCCATTTAGAACTGTTTCATGAAGTCGTTGAGATTCAACAGAAAAGCAGTGTATGTAATTCAGTTCAATTAAGTTAATCAGTTCTGCCTCAATTTCAAGCCCTGCACTTACAGGTTATTGAGATATTATTTTTCATTAACTTGGCACATGCAAAGATTAAGATTGTCATTGCTCTTAAAGGCTTACCGCATTTGTTGCAGGGCTTTGAAAGTTACATCATTTCCTCTGATGTGACATCTTCCCTCTTACAAGAACCTGATCACAACAATCTAGGCAGAACGCGAACGATGCAGTACTTTTTTTCAACCTCGTTCCCAGGGTCCGAGGTTGACTTTTTTTTTTGCCCCAACCTAGCGCGGGGTTGCTACTTTTTCGAGGAATGCAAATACCACTCCCTGTCGCACACAGTCTTGAACACACTTGAACTCTCCATTTAACTGAGACAAAGAGTCAACACAAGAATTCCAACTTCATGAAGTTTTGCCATATCTCAACATTTACTAAAGCCTGAATACACTACAAATCGAAGTTAATCTGATTTGGCGAAAGGTTTTCAAACTCACAGAACTCGCTGCAATCTTCTGCAGTCCAAACGATCTAGCTTTGCTTGCATTTCACATGCCTGATGTTAAATAACTTGTTTGTGAGTTCTTCCTCACAAAAAACTGAAAAAAGCATTTTGAAAACAAGCTCCATTCACTTCGCCGTTTCGACCACCAATCTTTGGCGTCTTTCCAACAAAGTCTGACTAGCTTCTAACCCTCGCGCATACAGAAACGAGTCTACCGGAAGACCGGAAGTTGCTTGCTTGTTTATAAAAATAGATTTTTTGAAATTAAGGTATCCCATACCCCATTACAAGACTCCCTCTCTGTCCCATTATGGCTCTTGTCAGCATATATAACAGAGAAAAGGAGTGAGGTCTGTATCAAAACAAGGTCACCCCCAGCCTCGCTTCTACTCAAAGGCCAGGTCACTGAACACCCAACTGTAAAATGAGCTATAATAATAATAATAATAATAATAATAATAACTTTATTTAGTCAGGGTAACATGTAATAGCCATGGGCTAATAAACTTGTGGCCCTGAAATCTATTACAAATCAAATTAAATCAAATCAAATCAAATACTGGTTTTTGATGAGAGGGGAAAACCGGTGTACCCAGAGAAAAACCTCTCAGTGCAGAGTAGAGAACCAACAAACTCTACCCACATGACACCGAGAGCGGGAATCGAACCCATGACACGTTGGTGGAAGGCAAGCGCTCTCACCACTGCACCAATTGCATGAAGAAACAAACAATTCAGGACTTCAATGGGGTTTTAACCCATGACCTTGTGATACTGGTGCAATGCTCTAACCAAGCTTCATAGCCACTGACATTGGGAGCAGGCCAATTGGGGGTTAACATGTTCCCTTGAAAGTAAATGAGTGAGGTATATGAAATGAATCATATATGAACTGTGGAAATGGAATGAAATGAAGACTGATGCTCAGAGATTATGCAATTGCATATAATTGCATTCATAACTGTGAGGATCAGTCTTCATTCAATTCAGTCTCCATAGTCAATGTTGTTTGTTTTCCTAGATGTTAGTTTTAAAGTTGTTCTTAACAGTAAGTATATAAAGTAATAAAAAATGCGCCGAGTGTATTGTTGAGTTACATAAGCATGCAGGAATTTTTAAGGGCACAAGAGAAGTGCCTAGAGAAGCACGAGCCAAAGGCCAGTGTTTCTGGCACTTCTTGAGTGTTCTTAAAAATTCCCAAGTGCTTATATAACTCATAATTGTACGAGAAACAAGTTTTTAAATAATTTTTTTATAAAATGTCCCAGAGATTTAAGCCAGCTTTCATACCTATTTGCTCACACACGAGCTTGTAAAACATAGACTGCATGCATTCGAGTCGCATATGCACTGTCCCAGGAGGTTATCGCATAATATATACCACTATGAGGATATAGATCAAGTTATAGGTTTGTTTAAGTTGAAACACGGGGGGTGCAATGCCTACGTGTTCTGAGAATTCCTGTTCCTAGAGATTCACATACACAGATCAAAAGGATACCATGATGATGTATTATCTCTTACAGAATTAGTACATCCAAATAAATTTATGTAAGTTTTCTTAAATTCTAAGCAGTAGGCAAAGCCATCACTGTTTGTCTTCTTTTTAGGTGATTTAATTATCTTATAATTAGTTTTCTTTAGGTTAATAGAAAGTTTATTTAGGTCACACCACTCTCTAACTTTAGATGATAATTATCTAAAGTTACAGAACTTAATTAATCAATAATTATTCTTTATTAACTGTTAACTCCGAAGCATTTGAAGAAGATGCAAAAACATTGGTATCATCTGCGAATCTGCTAAAGGACAGTTTATCAGAGCAGATGGGGATATCATTAAATAAATGTACAATAGAAATAGGAGAGGATCAAGAGAGCTGCCCTGTGGGATACCTTATTTAATAGTTTGCCTAGATAGAGGATTCAATACCATCAATGGTAACATATTGTTGTCTATTGTTCAGATAACTTGTGAACCAGCTCCGTGAGATTCTCTGAATGCCATATTTCTCTAATCTGTTTAGCAGGATAGCATGATTTACAATATCAAATGCCTTACAGAAATCTAGAAAGACTACACATGTGCATAAGTTATTACCTATTGCTTGTTTTAACTTGCCAGCGATTTCTTTGATGGCTTGTTCAGTCAATGTGCCCTTCCTAAAGCCAAAGTGGTATTGGCATAAAATGGCAGACTTTTGAACATAGCTTGTTAGCTGTTTACAATAACTACCTGAGCTTTTCAAAAATCTGTGCAAATCTGGAAAGTATTGAGATAGGGTAAAAGTTAATCAAGTCAGTGATATCACCATCTTTATCCACCGGGATCACAATACCTTGCTCTATGGAGAGATGGTAAACTACTCTAGTGATGGTGGTAATTTTAGGTTAAAATACCCTATAAAGTGGAACCGACCATCAATTTTACCCCCTAAAAAGTACAACAAGCACCACTGTCATTGGCTCATAGATATGATTCTCCTGTCACCTCAGAGGAGGTTGGATCACAGGCCGCCCAATCGTGGTGTGTGTTGAATCAAAAGTTCATAGAGAAAAATTGATCATTAAAAACCTAGAATTCCCAACAAACCAAGTAGTGGTGGAAATATTTATATTCCAGCCAAATAAAGCCTTCCTACCTTCACTCTACTGTTTTTTGTCACTTTCTGGGACGTCTAAATGCAATAATCGCTTTTTTTAAATCCTTGGTCACTGTCCATTCTAAGACAGTGACCTGGGATTTAAAAAAAGCGATGATATTGCATTTAGACCAACGCTACACTCTAAATGGCAGTTGGTGAGGGTTCGCTCATGCACAATAAACATTCAACTTCATCTTGAATTGCATGTTCAACTTCCTTGCGAAGTTGCTCCCACTGAAAATTATATGTTTGTCTTACCATGCGTGCTTTTGTATCGATTATGGGAGCAAAAGCTACCTTGAGGATGAAACCTATGTCGTTTACTTTACAATATCTTGTGAAAATGAATGGTAAAAACAGTGATCCAGGCCAGTTCAGTGCTTATTGTAGCCGAAATTTGTCATTAGACGGAGGTCTGCACTGCTTGAAGGTTCGTTGCAATTGAATTCACTCAATAATAGGCCCTGTGATGCCTTGCAGGGGTGTCAAACCTCCTCTGCTATCACCTTAAACACTTTTCTACAGTTAATACATGAATTGTTGTAAACTCTCTTGGGTTCATGATTAAGTCACACACTTCATATGAGTGAATATACGTAAACATAAAGCTGTTCAAAAAATTTCAAGTAATATACCTCGTAGAATTAGAGTTATTGTGAT
>OX419335.1:41903024-41923024 GCA_948470475.1 Galaxea fascicularis | reverse complement strand
AGGTACTTTCACTAGCTCCTGGCTATTATCTACACCCCCTTCAAGAAAAGAAACTAAATTAAAAGATCTGATGCACGCATGATTTCCTTTGTACTGTTTAAGATTTCAGCAAAAGTCATGTGCTAATTTTCATAACAGCAGATTTACTTTTCTGTAAACCAAACAAGACTGAATTTCAGGGAACTCGAGATTTCTAACCAAATTCATGTTACTTGCAATTGTTTATAAATAAATGTACCACAAAAAGTGCTGGTTTGTTTTCCTTTATGCTAATTAATAAATAAATCTGAATCAGGTTTACCTAAATCCTGAATTAGTCTACATGGAAAGCTAAAAAAAGGCCAGAGTTAAAAGATTAAATTTTTAAGTTTTTTTATCGTACATGTATGATTGGTTACTTTTGGTGTTACACTTGTCTTGTATTTTTTTAGAGGAAAGAGGCAGGATCAAAAAAGAGGGTCATTGCATGGTCATATCAACATAAATCAAAGCTCTCAAAGAACAGCTCTGAATTTGGACAAGAATTTTTGATACAAAAACTGATGGAGTTTCTGGCTAAAGCCTGTTGAAAAAAATAAATATCCCTACAAACTAAAATAGAGGGCAATTTTTGATTGGTTCTTCAAATGAAACAACAACTGTGATTGGCTTACGAAAAGTGTGGTTTCCAAACTGACAAGAAACAGCAACTCTCATTGGCTTAAGAAAAGCATGGTTTCTCATGTGACAGTACATACAGCACCAGGGTTTTCAAAATGTTTTGAAGTAGCCGGCCAACTATGGAAAAGTAGGCAGCTGTAACAATTGAGGGACCGCAAGACCCCTGAAGCTAGGGGGATTTGGGGGAGTGCTCCCCTAGAAAATTTCAAAATCTATAAACTCAGAAATGCCATTTTCAGCATTCTAGCATCAATTCTCAGAGGTAAATTGTGATTTATTAACATAGACATAATAATATTGTACTGATTTTCTTAGGTGGCATTAATTTTCATGAAAAGTAGCCAAGGGAGGAATGGTGATTTATGAATATTACTGTCAACATGGTGTCCTGCTTTACAGAGTAAAATGTATAGCATGAAAATGAAGGAAGTGCTTTTATCTCATATGTTTGTCTAAGAGGTTAATTGTCCTGGCCACTTACTTATAACTCAAGATAGCAACAAAACATGTCAATGCAAACAGCACATGATACAGTGGACGATTTGAGCTTTCTTTTGAACAAAGCTCACATCCCATTGCATATGTATTATTGCTGCAAAATTGAGTGTGAAGTTACTCTGCTGTATTAAAGATTTCTGGATAAGAAGTAACGCAAGATTGCTTGTCACAAACTGATTGTTATGACCAGAGTAGCTGGCGACATACAATCAAGTAGCCAGCCAAACTCTGGCAATTACCAGCTTGTTTTGAAACCATTGCAGCGTGGAAATAAGGTTCAGTATTTGTTAAACAAGAGGCTATGTTTTTCCTTTTGGTGCTTCATGCCTCATGGCCACGGCTTGGCCATGTACACTGTAATTTCCCTTCTCCAAACGAAACCAATAACCTCTGGCACCCAGCGTACGTTTCATTATACATGTTTCTTGTACGATCACTGAATCACTGAAAGGGGCATATATAGGCATAAAATAATTGAAAAGTTCATCATGTTCTACTTACATATGGTGTTAAAAAGACTGTTGCACAAAAAGCTCCAACAACCATTAATACCTAAATAATACAACAAAGACTAAATTAATTTGTGTTTGCCCTAAGCATTTCAAATCATCCCAAAGATTACTCTCCTTGAAGGGATGGAGGGATTAGGATTGAGGGAGAGTCAAAAAGGGAGGATCAAATGAAAAAAGACGCAAAACAAGAAGGGGAAGAATTAAAGAGGAAGCCTTTTAATTAACTATTCTGTTATAACATACTTTGGTTAGTTGTTCTTAAAAACAAGACCACACTCAGACTGTGATTTGACATATTTGATTAATTTCATTAAGATTGAGAGCAGGAGTGTCTTTCACATATCAACAGTGACAACAGCATGACTTTAAATGAATCCTCAATTCTAGTATGCACTGCAGTTTCAAGGTGGTTCATTATGTGTTCTTGCTTGTCATTGAGAATTACACTGTACTTGGAGGGAAAAAGGAAGGTCAGGGAGGAAAGCAGGAGGAGGCAGAAGGGACTCAGGGGAAACACAAAAAGTGTGTAATAATAATGTAATTTTTTGTCTACAAAGTTCTGTTAATATGGAGACTACATGTCATTGAATGTATCAAATAAAAATACAGTAAGCAAGTGAATAGCAATTAATTCCTGAACATACTTTCCCATTTGATTTCAAGCCATTAGCCACAAGATGAAGGGAAGAGCGAACGCCATCTTCAACCAAGCAAGGCAGGAAGCATAAAGGCCCAGTGAAAAGCCTGGCTGTTGTTGCTTCTTGCCATAATTGTGTGATCCATTCTTTCAGCCTTGGTTTCAGGAATTTGTTTACAGATCTTCCAGCAATCACCAGAAAGAAAGCATATATAATGTGGCAAATACCTGTTGATACATTTACAAAAACAAAGTATGAAAATCAAAGGCTGAAGAAACACATGCAACTGTAAACTTTGAGGAAGGACATTAAAGAAAATTGCTTGGACTGTTTGCATTTGTCTGCTTTGTTTTTAAAGAAATTCTAAATATATACTTAATGGGTAAAGATACTAAAAGATGGAATCTGAAAATGGCTCTATAACTTTAACAATTGTTGCTTTAACAGGCAGGTGATAGCAGTCAATAATCAGGCTGTGGTGCATATCCTCACGACAAGGACATCAAAGGTCCCATGCATCATACAACTGTTGTGCAAGTTGCTCAGCTCAGCAGCTCGCTTTAATTTTTCCTTTGCTGCCCAGTATCTCCCAGGAGCCCATAACAACATTGCTGATGCCCTCTCTCGTTTTAATTGGTAGGAGTTCTGGCACCTGGCGCCTCAAGCGCAGCAGCACCTAGTCACTGTTACTCAGCACCTTCTGGCAGAGTTGATCCCTCCTCGTTAGAGCAGCAATGTGTACAGTTTTTAGTGCAAGGTCTGGCTCCCGCCACTCGCAGCTCCTATGCTTCTGGCCAGAAGAAGTTTATGGAGTTCTGTGCCCAACTTGGGGAGATTCATCCGTCAGGCTTGCTTTGCCCAACAGATGAGTGGACCTTGTGCTTATTTGCCACTTCCTTGGCCAACTCAGTTCGGCAGGCTACAATAATATTAAGGTTTATCTTTCGGCAGTACGTTCTCTCCATGTTGACCAAGGTTTTCCAGATCCCCTACTCAACTGCCTCCGTCTCCAACGTGTGTTGAGGAGTATTAAAAGGTTGCAGGGGGACTCATCTCGCCCACGCTTGCCAGTCACAGCTAGCCTTATGTTTACCATTTTTCATTCCCTGGATCTGACGATTCAGGACCACTGCATGTTTTGGGCTGCCTGCACCCTAGCGTACTTTGGTTTTCTACGTTCTTCAGAGTTTACTGTTCCTTCCCTGGCCAGCTTTTCAGAGGAGCACCATCTCGGAGTGGCCGATATTGCTGTCGCCTCACCGGTGTCACCGTCTTGCTTACGTGTTAGAATAAAGGCATCCAAAACTGACCCCTTTCGCAAGGGCTGCTTCATACACATTGGCTGGGGGGCAATTCGCCTCTCTGCGCTCTCAGCACTGTTATGGCATATTATCTGGAACTCAGGGGCAACTCGCCAGGCCCTTTGTTTCTCCTGTGGGACGGTCGCCCCTTGTCGTGGCTGGTTGCGCTGCATTATGGCCACAGCTGGCATTCAAGGCAGTTTTTCTAGCCACAGTTTTCATATGGGTGCCGCAACGGTTGCTGCCCGTAACGGTGTCCCAGACCATCTTATTCAAGCGTTAGGGCAATGGTCCAGCAATGCCTATCAATTATACATTTGTACCCCTCCTGATGCCCTGGCAAAGCTTTCCCAGCAGCTGACTTGACCTTGAGCTTGCTCAGTGTGGCCATGGCCTGTTGGTTTAAAGATGGGCCTTCTCAACCCATTCGAACAACCGGCACTTTGTGTCACTGGCGTTGGGTAATGTCGTGGTTACGTTGGTTACCCCCGGCAGGTGTGGTGTTGTTTGTGTCGAACTTGCAGGGAGCAGAGGTCATCTGATGGAGACGCCCAGGCCCCTGCCCCCGCTGCACTCTTTTGTTGATGTCATGTGGCCGTCGGGCCTTCGACTCGTCACTGTCGGTAGAGTATCCCAGTTTCAGGTATGTTGGATTTATTTTGACTTTGGCGCCATTGGTTCTTATCGTGAGGTTGGGGGTGGTGCTTGGGTTGGGTTGGTGGTAGTCGCAGGCTCCGTCCCTCTCCCTGTTCACGGACCCTCCGCCTATCCAAGCACCTTGGATGGCGGGGTCTGGTGGTTGCCGCTCACAGGGTTGCCATGGTTACCTTGGCTCTCAGCTCGTCCGCTTTCCTTCCCACCATCCGTATAAGCACCGTCCCCCAACCTCATCTATTGCTGATGAGTTTAAATGTGGCTAAATGTAATTTAGGCGAAGTTAAAATTGAGGCAATGCGGGCAGCGGTCTTCTTCATGGCGGCTCAGACCTGCTGCGGGGCAGCCCGGTAAGTGGCAGGGTTCTGGGTATTTACAGGGCTCAGATTTCTGAGACTCATTGTGCAATTATTCGTGTTGCTTTTGCGAAGCCTTTGTGTCGTTCTGCCCCCCACCCCTTTCCCGCCCATGTAGGTATGTGTCAGCTTATCTCCACTGATTTCCTAGTCAGTGTGACGGTGCTGGATGGTGGTTGCCGCTCACAGGGTTGCCATGGTTACCTTGGCTCTCAGCTCGTCCGCTTTCCTTCCCACCATCCGTATAAGCACCATCCCCCAACCTCATCTATTGCTGATGAGTTTAAGCTGACAAAAAACCCTACTGCATTACCTTGGCAATCAAAGCAAACTACATTTTCCTGCTGAGAAAATCCATTGTTAAGTCAAACAAACTATTTTTCTTGTGTCACTTGCCTGGACAACACACTGAAAAAGGTTTATTTGCATTTTGCAAAGTCTCACACACCTTTAAGTAATAGTTAATATGCACTGAATAGGTTTAACTGGAAAACTAAAGGACTCCAGACTTTCTACCAACAATACCACTACCTTTCAAATGTGATGTGTCCAATTTTGTCTTTGTTGTTATTTTGATTCATTTCTGAGAGATTTTTCATAGAATGTAGTCTAATAATTATGTACAAGTAGCTTTAGGTGATTTCAACCAAAGGCATTTAAACTTTGATCTAGCTGAAACTTGCCCAATGCCCAAAATTCATATTTTTTTGCTTGTTTGCACAGGCTTAAGACGTCAATAGTTTTGTCTGTAGACAGCTGCACGCATACTTTAGATTGATGGATGTAAATATTGTATATTTTCAGGGTTGTTATGAGAAGCCAGGCACCAGCAGCCATGTAGTGTGAACACAGTAACTGCCTTTGAGAATTAAGGTATTGAAACGGGCAAAGGAAAGAGGTCTTGGTGTTACCTGCCTATTTTAGATCCTATAACCCCCTATTTACTCAATTAAAGATCCTGTCACTTTCCATAAAATAAATACACTGTGGTCATTAACTCTAAAATTTCATGGACCACAATAACCTTCAGCCAATATGACTGCAAGAAAAATCTACAGTAATCCATCTCCATCACCCAAATTTTGCATTCTGAGCATGCACAGGCAAAAATATACATAACATATGATTTTTACGAGATACTTCGCTTTGTGGTGTGATGAAAACCAATTTTGGTTGCCACTGGAACTTTTCAGAGGAGTGCGATTTCACCAAAGCCTCCAGGGTGGCCTGGAAGGAGGGAGGATTTCAGTGAAAGTTTGACTACAAAAAAAATTTGGTTTACAGCTTAATTAATGTGGATGAAGATTAAAGGCCATACATGGCTTGGCAAAAACACCAACAGTGTTTGCTGAATTTCTGCTTCATGGTAATCAGCTACCTTCAAGAATCAAGTTCAAAGACTATGCAGACTTTGTCTGAAGTGTACATAAATATATTATTATATATAGACAATTGTATGGAAATTAAAAATTGCATTATCTAAATTCTGTTACTGGTACTGACTTTAAAATTTTGTCAGTTAAGTCCTTTGGTTAGTGTCTTGTCTACAATTCATACATTTTTCTGTAGTCAAGGTTTTCTTTTAATAGTTATTTGACATTGGTCTTTCACACAAACATTATTTCTGACATGCTTGCCTAATAACCTGGTCAAGATGGCATATTTGAAAACCATCATAAGGCCTATACAAGTGGCAAGCCAGAAGACTGTTCCTAGTGGAAGTTCTTGGCATTTATTTAGTTTATCAGATTGTATTTTCTTCTTGTCACAACAAAGTGATTACAATAAATTATTTGCAGATTGGCGGCCATTGTTTTGTGTCAATGCAAACAGAATAAACAAGGCACAGAGTGAGAGGAAGTGATTTGAATAGTCTTTAACAAAACCCCTGAATTTTATTGATACATGTCCGTGTTTTGAAGAAGTTTTTTCCCCTTCTCAACATAATACAAGTTAAAAAAAAAGATTGAACAATTGATTCACTGATTGATTGATTGATTGATTGACTGATTTACATTGGAAATACCATTACAGTGTCTTCAACCTCATATTGCTGAGCAACTGACAATCAGTAGAATATGCTTTATAATATTATTTTGTTGGTGCAATGTGATCAAATTTGCTTGCCCCTTCTGCACCAGTGCAACCCATGCTACAAAATCTTGCACTGCTAGAAGTCGACCAAAGTTCTATGCTGTACTAGCCTCCTATGCAGACCTTCTTTTGGCTCGTCACAGAATCTTTCCTTCCCAAGGGATGTCTGCTGAAATGAGGGGCGATTACCATTAAGTCCAATCAAAGCACACTTCCCAATCCTGGAAGTGTACTTTGGACTCCGCATTTTTACACATGGCAGATATCAGCATCATGCTTCAGCAAGTGTGCGAGATATAAAGATTGTCAATTTAAATCCTTTTTAGAAAGAGGCTACAATTATTGTATTTTGTGGACAACAAGTTGCATGTTTTTGTAAATTTACCAAAATCACTAATTCATTAGTCATTGCTGTTGGTTTTCAATGCGACAGTACACTGACGCAACATTACATGCCATATTATTGTAGTTGTCTCACCACTTTGTGAATCTCCTGAAGGACCAAGTGGAAAAGCTCAAGAACCTTGGTTTGCCTGCCATAAACCTAAGCATCATGTTAAAGGGGCTATGTCATGCTATTTTAGCATATTTCTTACTAAAAGTATGTCTTGCCATCAATTGAGATCCAAAAATAAAGGTCTAGTTTTGTCATTTAAGACTGCTGTTATGACACTAAAACTGTTTCCTTTCGTCTGTTGCTACCAATGCCGCAAGGATGGAAATGGATTGAAACTTGGAAAGATTGGGCCAACTTTTCCAAGTATTCATGCTATCTCGACAAAACAACAAAAACCTTATTATAGGTGGCATGTACTAAAACCAGGAACACCGGAACACCGGAACAGTGAGGAACACCGGAACAGCCGAACAGCCGAATTAAAATTGACGGCGTTGTTTTGTTTTCCTATTGCAGACCATGTAAAAAATAAAATGTCAGTGTAATTTGTTTATCCACGTAACATAAAAAAGCTTAGAAGCAGACGCTAAAAAGAAAAAAGTAAAAAGAAAGGACGAAGAAATGAAAAATAAAGAATGAAGTAAACAAAGAAATAAAGAAAGAAGCAGTTAGAAGTAGAGAAAAAGTATACCCTCCCCCCCCATCTCAGACGCAAAATTCCACTCCCGTAGAAGGCTAATTTAAATTAAAATTTATTTAAAGGCTAATGAATGAGAGGATTTTACCTTTTGTTACTATATATATGTACCACCCAGCAGTGAACAACCTCAAACAAACACTGTTGGAACAATGGAGTCCAATACAAAATCAACCTTTGCTGAAACAATTTAATTGAAACCTCCGATAACATCGTACAAAAGAGGCAAATCTCTAAAGGATACGCTTGTTAGATCAAAAATCTAACTGTAAGGCTATCATGTGAGGCAACCGCCAAAACCACACTAGGAGTCCGTGCAGGTCTGTCTCTCACTTACTCTCACAAAACAACACCGTCAAATTTAGTTCGGTGAGCCGGAATTTTCGGCTGTTCCGCTATTCCAGGGTGTTCCGGAGTGTTCCGGTGTTCCTGGTTTTAGTACATGCCATTATAGGTTGCTCTCTTTAATAAAATTAATTTGATATCCACCTCACAGTTTATCAGGAACATTTTTTGTAAAAGTAAAAGCTCGAAGTAATGGTATTTCGTGACTTAGTCCCTTTAAGGTATCAGCCAACCCAAAATTGACCGTTTTTCATAATTTTGGATTTCTATATGTTTCGACAGATCTTGGGAGTAGCTTTCATTTAAAAAAAATTCCACAAAAAAATGTTTTTCGTACGGGAAGTTATTGAGCGAAAACAATTTTGCTTGATGCTAATCCCATTATGGTCGAAATTCTATTTTTCCTTGTTTCTCGAAATCAAAATTTAGGTGAGATGTGCATGCATTTTGAACTCCAAGTTGGCAGCCCCTGGATCAATTTGGCTGAAATTTGGTCAAATTGTTATCAGATCACATGTAGCTCACCTACAAAACCGTGTCTGCAAATTTTAATTTGTCTTTTCATTTTAAAGTTATAACCTATTTTCCACTGGCGGTGGCAATAATTTCTCATCCCTGAATATATTTGCTTGTAAAAATAAAACGAGCGTGCTTTCGAGAAATCTGAGACACTGTTTTTTAGGCAAATGTGTGAAGAAATGAAAGCCGTGTTAATCATTTTCTTCTGTTTGTTTTTGGTGGGCGTGGAACTTAATGAATGAAAACACTTACCGGTAGTTTTAAAAAAACCTCTGCCTTTTTTAAGCGCATTAAAGTTTTTTACCTTTTAAAGGGAATTAGCTGTAGGCATGACTACTCAGCTTTCAGAAAATATGCGGTTTATGGGGGTTTGCGTTCAAACAAAGAGCGCTAGAACGATCCGCGCGCAGACGACCCCGTTAGGTTGGCTGATACCTTAAAGGGCCTAGTCCAGCCACACCTTTGTTTTGGTTTACTGGCGAGAATTTGGCTCTTAGATTTTATTAGGAGGATGTCGAAACAAAGGAAATCACTGTGGAACTACAACAGATAATTAAACATACTTTCAGGAACACAACTTACAATAAAGCAATAAGATTTCGCTTCACCATGCATTATCAATAATTTCGATGGCATTGAAAATGGCGGAGGCTGACTGGGGCCCTTTAAAGATAAAGAAGCCAAGCTCTGAAAAATGGATGGTACACAGTGGTTTATGGAACCCCAGAGAATGATCATTGGTGTTAAATGTTGTCAAACGACTTATGTATCAAAATTGTGTACTGTCGCAGTAGATAAGGCTCATATGATCAAACAGTGGTAAGAAGAAAAGGCCATTTTGATTGACTGAACAGTAATTGCTTGTATACCTTTATACACTTGTACAGTATTAGAATGGAGCTACAGAGGAAACAATTATTTCCAATAATTTTTTTCTTGAGTAACATCTACTACATGAAGTTATGATTTGGAATAATTTGGGTTATTCACGCAAAAAATAAACCACCTCAAAGGGTTGAAACGGAGTATTTTAAAGGCAGCTTTTTATTGGCTGTTCATCATACAATAACTTAGCAGTCTGATTGATCATAATTTTCACGTGGACTCCAGCTGATCTTGTTTAACAATGGGAAAGGAATCTGCAGCTCATTTCAGCAGACACTTGTTGGGGAGGAAAGATTGTGTGACAAGCCAAAAGAAGGTCTGCATAGTAGGTTACTGATGTACTGGCCCAAACTGCATGACAAACACTAGTTTAATGCAGCTATCATCAGGCATCCCCTGGGGGGTTCCTGGGCAAATTACACTTTTCTGTGGGGACTTATAGGGAGTTTTGAACAAACATTTTCCCCTTGTAGATGGGAGAAATGAGGGAGGTTTCGTTTCCAAATGCCTTGTATCAGGGAAAATTCAGGGGACTTTGTCGAGAGAAACAAGCCATTTCAAGTTCTTGTGCAATATGTTCAAGAATGGCAGGCTCTTCTATCTCATTGTGGCAGAAATGGCGGACTTATCAAGTATTGTTGGGTAAACCATTTCCATCTAATGTTGTTTTCCATCTTTCCATCTTGAAGTTACACCTATTCTTAAATGTGGCAACCCAGATGTCCCTAACAATTACTGCCCTATCTCATTATTGCTAATAGTCTCAAAAATTGCTGAAAGGCTAGTACATGGACAACTTATGGAGTACATCTAATTAGAAACAATAAATTGGCAGTACATCAGAGTGGAAACAGAAAACTTCACTCGACAGAAACAGCTCTTTTGTACGTTATGGATCAGTTACTTCAGGCTATGGATAGCAAGAAAGTCTCCATCATGGTCTTATTGGATATGTCTAGAGCATTCAACAGTATTCGACACGATATCTTGTTATCCAAGCTACAAATCTCGACTTTTCTCAGGGTGCGTTGGATTGGTTTCAGAGTTACCTTTCTAACCGACAACAGTGCGTTCGAATTGGTAATGCAGTTTCTAAAGTACTCCCACTCGAGTTCGGAGTTCCGCAAGGTTCTATTTTAGGTCCAGTTCTGTTATCCAAGCCACAAAATCTCGACTTTTCCCAGGGTGCGTTGGATTGGTTTCAGAGTTACCTTTCTAACTGAAAACAGTGCGTTTGAATTGGTGATGCAGTTTCTAAAGTACTCCCACTCGAGTTCTGAGTTCCGCAAGGTTCTATTTTAGGTCCAGTTCTGTTTACAATTTACGTTAACGACCTCCTTTCTGTTCCTAAACATTGTCTATCTGCCTCCTATGTCGATGATTGCAAACTATATTTGTCCTTTTCACCCGCCGAATTAACCACATCTATCTCTACCTAGCTTGAACAAAGATCTTATGAGAATATCTTAGTGGTGCTGTAAAAACTCCCTTTTGATCAATCCAGAAAAAACTAAAGTTCTAGCTGTTGGAGTACCACAACTTTTGAAGAAACTGTCATCATTCAGTATAACACTATTTGACAAAGAATTAACACCTGTGCCTGTTGTTAAAGATTTTGGTGTTCTTCTCGACACATGCCTCAGTTACAACAAACATAAATTATCACTAAGACTGCTTCAAATTGTCTTTTTAAATTGAAACAAATCAACAGAATCAAGCATCTCCTGGATAACAAAACGCTTTTGTTAGTAATAAATTCTTTTGTTTTTAGTAAACTTCAATATTGTTCAACTGTTTGGAGTAATACCAGCAACTTACAGCAATATTGACAAGTTACAAAGAGTCCAAAATTTCGCTGGACGAATTATTTTGGGACTAAGAAAGTATGACCATATTTCGGATGGGTTGCGGTCACTGAAATGGCTTCCTATTAGAGAGAAACTTACTCTAAACGATGCTACTATCATGTACAAATGTATGAACAAACTTGTTCCGGACTATCTTGCTGATATGTTCAAACTACATTCCCAAGTCCATAATAGACAAACTCGATTGTCTGGTACTTTGGATATACCCTTATGTCACCTGTCAACAGGGCAGCGCTCTTTTGCTTTCAGAGGAGCCAAACTCTGGAACTCTTTGAATGATAATATTAAGTCCTTAAAATGCCCAAAGAATTTTTGGCGTCATTTTGCAAATGTTTTATTAGGTTGACATTCTTGACATATTTTTTGTAATTGCAATCTTATTGTACTTATATCCTTAATTAACTTAAATTTTAAATTTCTAATTTTTAATTCTATTGAGCTGAAAAACCCAGTTAGGGAGCATCAGTAAAGTTTGTATGTATGTATGTATGTATGTTGTTCCCTACACTTTATGCTGCTTTAGACATTACAGTTGGTGGCAATTGAATAACAGTGGACCTTTGTTTTTTCTTTCCATTTCGCAAATTACTATTTCTACTGGAGACAAGAACAACAATGCCATGGCATCACAAACTTCACACTTTTTAGTCTGCTGCCCTTCCAGGAGGGGCAATTTCTTAACTTTTATTGTTCTATCCCCATCTAGGAGGGGGAAATCGAGAACTTCAGCAAGGTCCTGTACTAAGTCCCCTCCCATTTTACTGAAAACCAGAGAATTTTTGTTGTTTAAATCAGCATTTGATGTATCAAATAAATGTTTTTCACGATTTATTTGACACATGCGAGCTGTACACTTGCATCAGTCATTTGTTCATTAAAAGAAAATTTGTCTAGGACTTTTTGAAATCACATCTTTGGCACAGGGGTTGGCATCAAACAATTCAGCTTACAACATTACGAAAAAATACTCGCGGAATGACTTCATATTGAAGTCGGCAACATCAACAGATTTAAGTTCATTTTCTGGTGAAATCTATTAATAACAAACAAGAAGCCGATTTGACCCAAGAAGCATAGGACCGGACCAGAGAATTTCAGCCGAGTTACCGAGATGAGAAAATGCAAAATTCGAGAAACAAGCGTGCAGCCGAAATATTGTAACCCATTAGGCCTTTCTACGTTGTCTGATCAGTATTTGCAGTAGCCTTCAGACAACTGTTTGTTATCATAAAAGTATAGTAGCTTTGTCAATTACTGTAGTTGTATTATAAATGGTTGGAAAAATCGAGATCTCGGCAACCGCGCCAGCCCGCTCTCTCATATGAATACATCGAAATTTTTACAAAGGATTTAGTGCTGTGGCGAGATCCGGGAAACCGGGCCAGTCCGGTCAACTGGGGCGCTTACCATTTACACGGTCCATTCGGGTGAAAATTTGAGGTGTAAATATTCAACGCCGCAGCTTGTCCAAACGCAAAATGGATGAATAAAAAAATTTACTACTACAGTATGGGGCCCAGTTCTCGGCCACAAAAAACGTAAACTTGTATTTCTTACCTTGGAATAACCGTAAGGACTTGAAACTTCATACACAATTAGCTTCAGCATTCAGTTTACACGTGTAAAGCTATCGATTGCTCAACGCTGTTTTTACCCGAGTAATAACGAAAATGGAGGCTTCGTTCGCGGGCCCAGTTATCGGCCAGCTGGCCCAGTTATCGGCCACAAAAGAGTACGCGCTATTCCTCAGAATAAATAACGCTTTATTACCATTTTTTGTTGTTAAATCACTTCTAACGCTTGTGTTTGATATTTCGATCAAAAATTATTCTTAAAGAGCTTTGTTTCATGTTAGAAAAGGAAGTTTTTTGCACACCTAATTTTACTCTTAAGTGCAGTCACGCGAGTCTTTTTAGTGTTGGCGGCGAGTAGGGTGACCGAGAATAGGCAAATACGCAAAAGTACCAAGTAAATATTAAAGAGTGGATTTAGGTCCAAGAATAAAACAGGCCAGCAAAAGATTACATTTGACAGATAGCTTTATCACTCTACGTTCTTTATGCCAAGAATTGGCTCATTTGGACCCTCTATACAGAAAAAATTAGCCTCTTCCAGGCGTTCAGTTAGTTGGGCGCAGCGCGATAAACGGCGCGCGAAAAGAAATAAAAAAAGCGCGGCGAGGGGAACTGAGGGAACGCCTGTGGGAAAACTTAACAAAAGGTCGTTCCGCCCCCTAATAGACCGCCTACAGCGATCCGTAACATGACCGCCGGCTTGTGGTTTACAGTTGATCTGAAAAGTGATCCAAGGTTTTCGGATGGCTGTTTAACCTGTGCAAGAACACTGACTAGAACGCATGCCAGTGTCGTGAAATTATTCGCAGGGATCGTGGAAAGAGAATCGCTGAATGCGGCAAAACGACAGACGAACGCTAGATCGCCGACCGGAGAGACTCCTTCCGCGAAGCGTCCGAACACGTCCTCAGGAGATCGACAGGAATCGACCAGCAAATCTTCGTCCATGTCGTCTTCGTCAATACCTATTGCCGTCGCTGAAACTGCGATTTTCATTAACTGATCGACTTGATCTTTCATAATGGCCACGAGAGGAGAAATCACTATGATCGTTGAGACGGTGTCATCTTTTTCATTCAAGGCACTTTCCAAAACCGGTTGGAAGGATTGCGAAAACATCCTTTCCGTTAACCAGATTTGTTAAGCAATCCTCTTGTTCTTTCCGAAGGCGCTCTACATGCGGGAAATCTCTTAGAACGTTGTTTATCACGGATTTGACACTCGATGATAGGCCTCTGACCGCCGCCATATCGCATTTCTCGTCTGCGTCACTGCACTAATGCTCGAGTGTTGACAAGATCTGTCAAAATTGACCAATCAGAGGGTATACCAGATCCTGGTATACCGGAACGACCTTTTGTTAAGTTTTCCCACAGGCGTTCCCTCAGTTCCCCTCGCCGCGCTTTTTTTTATTTCTTTTCGCGCGCCGTTTATCGCGCTGCGCCCAACTAACTGAACGCCTGGAAGAGGCTAAGAAAAAATATAAACTTGAATTAAACCATGTAATTCGAGTAGCCGTAAACAAAGACGTTTCGGGGAAACCAAATTTATCTACCTTCGCGTCACCTCGACGTGCTCACAGTATTTGGTAGCTGTAAACTCAAAACTTGGCAGAACGAAAGACAAGGAATTAAGCTACCTTTGGAAGCAATTGCTTTTTATTCAGATTCATTTGTGGCGCGAAAAATAAACGTTGAACAAAAAGTGGCCGAGAACTGGGCCTCATATTGTATCAGTTGGAAAGCTAAAAAATAACAGAAAAAGTGCATTGATTTAGCCGATGGCCCATAATTTCAGAAACGTTCCAAATGGAATGGTATGTACCATTTGATTTTCCACCCAGGATTTCCGGGTTTTCCGTGTAAATGGTAAGGACCCCTGGACTCACATGAATTGGGCATTAGTCACTATGATTTTGAACTAACCTTGGGTGCTTACCATTAAGCCAAAAAATCCGGATGGAATAAACGTTGCATAAAGGTAAGCGATTTTCCGAATTCAATGACCAACCGGATGAGAATGGCGCTTACCTTTAACTACCCAGCATTCCATCCCGCATATTTTACTCGATCTGGCAAATGGTAAGGGCATTTCCCAAATTCCGTTCCGAACGGAAAAAGTGGACTACCTCTGGAGGTTGTCCACAATTTCCGAAAAGATTTTCCGGAAAATTGCTTTTCCATTTGACCCCAAACCGAAATTTCTGGATTTATTGGCTAAATGGTAAGTACCCCTTGTCACCATCAAGTCCTCTGAAACCAATGGGTAAATGCGTACTAAACCCCTTCACCGCATTCAACGCTCATTGCGTTCTTCTTCACCCCCTCTACGACTGACTTAAGATTCTACGACGGCGACGGCAACGAAAACGTCATTTCAAAATACAACTTCTCGTTTGTGTAACTCTTCCCCGATTATTCCAATTTGTTTAACATGAAAAATGCTGGCGAGCTGTCCAGGGCCTATATTACTATGAACGATGTTAAAGCAAAGAACGAGAAAGAAAAAACATTTTGGTACATTTCTTTGCCGTCGTCTGCAAAACAACAACGTGAAACGACCACATTTCGGGTTTTCTCGAGAACGTGAGCGTATGGTGATAAGTTTTTCTCTCTCTTTCTTTGCTTTAACATCGTTCATGGTAATATAGGCCCTGGACAGCTCGCCAGCATTTTTCATGTTAAACAAATTGGAATAATCGGGGAAGAGTTACACAAACGAGAAGTTGTATTTTGAAATGACGTTTTCGTTGCCGTCGCCGTCGTAGAATCTTAGGCTCACTCACTCACAATACTTGTGCAGAGCGCGGCCGCGCGCGGTCTGGGTACCACAAAGCGCTCTCAACATTGATTGGAAATCTCGTTTGACCAACAGGAAAACAAGTTTTACCTAAATCATTAGCATAATGTGGTAATGGCTTCACGCTTCAACCGCACGAAACTGAACTTATCCATCATTTTTGAAAAGAAGTACCGGTGCCGTTTTGGGTCCATAGGCGGCTATAATAAAGAACTAGCGAGGTCGCTCTTCGGGGCTAGGGGTTCGACTGTATTATTTTTATCCCAAGTACTATAAATTATATAATAAACTACATGCAATATTCGCTAACCTTCAAGTTTTTTCGTTATCCACTGAAGTTGTCCAAATTTGTCTCACCAGAAAGATTTACATTATTATACACCATGCGTCACTGTCTCACTGACCCTGTTTCTTTCAATCACAAAATGTATCGGGCTGTGCGGGTTGCCTACAAGGAGCATTCACACGGCACAATTTTGTTCTACGTCTGTCGCATGCAACAAGACGCGCGACAAATCGTACCGTATGTGTAAATCGGCCCTTACCTTCACTAACTTCTTGTGTTAGGTATGGCAGCCTCCAAACATTGCACAAACCAATGACAAAGCCGATCATGGCAAATTTGATCACTGTGGAAGAAAGTCAAATTTATCAACGTTTTCTCTGTTGTCTTGGCCTGGTGTTTTTCACTCTGGGGGCTCCGCTGTTTCCGCGATAGAGGTAGTATAGTAGCAGAAAGCGGGGGCCACACGCTAGAAAACTTGTGGGAAAAACACAAATTAGTGTATCTCAAATCCTCACTCTGCACTGGGCTTGGAAATTAACCCCCTTTATTCAGTTGATTATCTCCTGGCCTACCTGATACTGCTGCCATAGTTTAGGACTAAGGCCTGAGCTGTGATGAGAATCACCGTGACCCTGTCCGCGTCGGATCCAGTGGCAAATACAAAGATGCTTAATCTGTTTTGCCATATGAATTTTGCCCGCTCTCGGATGTGATTGGTCGGTCCGTTTGGGAAAGCCCTATTGTAACTTTAAATTCATTTGGAACTTTAAAAAAGAATCTGGAATATGTTACAGCCCGCTGCTCCGGTAGTAGGGACTTGCAATGATGTCAACTTCCTTGCACCGTCGCGCTCTCGCGCGTTCTCACGACAGGGAGAGCTTACGCAATAGGACCTGACTCGTCCCCAGTCGTCTGCATAGAGCACACGGCAAAGGGAGACTGAGCAAGGCAGGCGGTGTTGAACACGGTTCACGTGACATTATTCGGCCAATCATAATGTCGCCTTTGCAGAAGCAATGGCGGACACTTTCGTCTCGGAATGTCAAGAATGGTTCATTAGTCTGAAATGTCAGCCGTCTCCTCTCCCTAACCCACAGGGGGCGCGGGCAAGAGAGACGTTAGCCTCCCACGCAGTCGTTTTTAGGGGAGTCGTATTTCACCTCCACCCCACAAACGCCTGCTTACCCGAGAGCAACATTCCTTTCCCATTGTTTGACATGCGAGGCGTCCGAGCCAATCACGAACGAATCACAGTCATAAAACGTGCTTCCTGTCGCATGTTGGCTTTTTTGACCTCTGTCACACAATATAGCTCGCTCATCAATGCCTACAATAGTCTGAAGAAAACACTGAGGGACGTGTACAAATAACCATCCAACATCTCATGTACACTCAGTGGAAAGACATAATCGTTAGAGCAAAACTCAAAAGCCTACCGTTTAAAAGCGTAAAATCAGGATAAACGAGTCCGTGTTTGGCCTGACAGCACTATTATATCAATGAAATCACGAGAAATGGAAACGTGTTTGGTCTGTCAACACTTTTTCTCACTAGCGAACATGGGAGTTCCAAATACAACTGGAAAGGCCATCTTCTCTATGTTTTCCGAGTGTCCATCCTTTAAATCGCTGAGACTAACAGAAGCCGAAACCCCAATGCTGCGTAAATATCTGAATTCATGATATCTCAACATATACGCCGTGTACTGAGGAAGGCAAAGCTTAGATGTCAGTGATTTCTAATACAATTACACAATTTTGTGGTTTTCTCGCGAATTCTGATCTGGGTGTTTCCTTTAAACGAAAGCTGCGGAGACAGTTAAAAAACCCTAACACCCAGATCAGAATTCGCGAGAAAACCACAAAATTGTGTTTCTACACCAACAACAAAGACAAAGTGTCACTTTTAAACAAATCACACGTCGTCTACAAATTTAGTTGCCCCGGTTGCCAGTCATCATACATTGGCAAAACTGACAGAACCCTTTTCACCCGAACACGTGAACACGCTGTAACTGATAAAGAGAGTGCGATTTACAAACATCTACACACATGCGAACATTTAGCCTTTATCTATAATTTATTGAATTTACTGGATACTTTAAATAACATCACCACACCAAATATTTCCACCAACAAGGATTACGCAATCAATACAGTCCAGAATAACACCACGGTGTTAGATTATGATGACAATTGGAACCTACTCTTATACAAAGAAGCCTTCCATATCAAGCGACAATCGCCATTGCTTAACAATGGACTAAAATCCAGCAGGGAATTATACTTGTTCTCTTGAGTATGTGTCTTGTAACTACTTAAGCTCCTAATTTTGTATGCATTTTTAGTCTGATGATGGTATATACCGAAATATAACTGTCACTCAAGATCTTGGTTTTTGTTCATTTGTTGTCAAAATTTAAAGACACGATGAATCTACTCGGTCTATCGTTTATCTTATATGTCCTGAAATTATCGTCAGGTTCTGGCTTTTGGGGTTTTCTCGAGAACGTGAGTGTATGGTGACAAGTTTTTCTTTCTCTTTCTTTGCTTTAACATCATTCACAGTAATTTAGACCCTAGCCAGCTCGCCAGCATTTTTCATGTTAAACAAATTGGAATAATCTCGAAAGAGTTACACAAACGAGAAGTTATATTTTGAAATGACGTTTTCGTTGCCGTCGCGTCGTAGAATCTTAAACTCCCTATTTAATATTGCCTAAATTAAAACGTGACATCACCGGATGACATTATAACGCTCGGAATTCAGACCTCTCTCTCGCCCGCGCCCCCTGTGGGTTAGGGGGAGGAGGCGGCTGACATTTCAGACTAATGGTTCATCGTCTTCGACCGATTTCCACATTGATGTCAAGAAAGAAAGGAATATTTTCTGGGAGCTTCAAGTTTAATATATGGGCCAGTTATTGTTCAAGTTTTAAATTCAGGTAAGCATTTTTTGTATTAAAACTAGTCGATGGAAATCTTGTTGAATTGAAAACGGTTGTCACGCACACGCGTTTGACATGGACAATCATTTGTTCGGTTTTCGACAATCAAGGGTCAGTATCGGGGATTATTTTTGCACAGAACTTAAGTTCGTTAGTTGATCTTTAAGAAACGTACGGCGGGCCCAGGCGGGCCCCGCCATTTTAACGATGAAAATCTGCCTTGAAGTTTGGGCTTTTTCGTAATTTGTTACATATTCTCCTCAATTTCACGGCATTTCGCGGGAGTTGATGGTGTGATTCCTGTAGACGTTTTATTACTATAAGAGTAAAATTTGTTGACCCCAGTTTGTTGTATTATGTTGTAATGCTTTCCTGCTATTTGTTTTTAGTGTTTATGTGATCCAGTTCTTCGGCATGTCCTCAAAGCGGCCTTTTGGCCCTCCAAGTGGAGGCACTCCCAACTAACCGCCAAAGAAATGCACATATACACTGTATGCAGATCATCCATACAGGGATGCTTTGACCAAGAAAAATCAACTGTAACAATATTTTGACAGGCTACTGAATGGTTTTACTAGCTCTTAAAACTTGGAATGGCTATTCCCCTTCAAATGCAAGTTGCAATGTCATAAAATACCCTGATTTGGCCCATGCTGTTCAAAATTTCATGTCATGAACAGAAGCGTGCTGTAGCCTGCCTTGTTGGATAAGTGGATGGATAAATTTAAGTCCATAGTCAATAAAAGCACTAATGGCATTTGCATTAAACACATTGTCTGGTTTAATATGTGTGCAACCCCCATAACCTTAAATGGGAGGGTATGTAGCACTAAGGCCTCCTGAGTCTCTCCTGTCTGACTCAGGGTCTCCCTCATCATCACTGTCTCCCATACTTTGTTCACTTAAGCAATCAACCTCACATGAGGAAATGTAAACAGATTCAACAGTTCTATTGTCATTTATTTTTCAT
>OX419335.1:41893024-41898024 GCA_948470475.1 Galaxea fascicularis | reverse complement strand
TGTTAATAGTTTCCAAGCCTGTTCCCCTGATCATCCAAAGTTTGAAAGTCCATTGAACCACCCTTGCTCAAGTAGTTCACCATTGTGGTGCCCAAGCCCAAGAAGTACATCAACTTCCCACTCAAGTCAAGTTAACTCAAACCCTCTGCATCGACCAGTTCAAGTAGACCCTGTGGGAGAACCTGTAGATGCATTCATTGACAGGCTGGTAGATGGTCAGGAGACTGTCTTTACAGCAAATCTCAGTAGCTCACAGACAGACTCTGGTATAGCTCTGCTCCGAGCACAGGAGCAGCAACTCTTGCCACCCCTTGAGCTTTTCAAGTTTACAGGCAAGCCGATTGAGTGGCCCAAGTTTATAGAGCGATTTCGTGACCAGATCCATAACAAGATGACACTGACTGACTCGGATCGAATGTCCTATCTCTTTCAAAATCTCAGCGGTGAAGCAAAGAAAGCAGTGGAAAGTTTGGGTGTGACTGGCTACAGTTATCCAACAGCCCTCAAAATACTAAAACGACAATTTGGGAACCCCAGCAGTGTGGCATCAGCCTACTTAAAGAACATGCTTGATAACTCTGTTGTGACGTCACATGATAGACAGGCATTGCGTGATTATTATTATCAAGTGAAAGCTTGTACCACCTGGTGTGTCAAGATGGGTCAGTCTGCTATACTTTTAACACCAGAGTATCTAAGCAGGGCCACTATGCGGTTACCCATTAACCTCAGAGTGAGATGGTACGAACATATTGATGGTCATACTGAGAGAGCTCCCTTATAGGGTTCGAAAGGTGGCTTTGCAAAAGAGTTGACACCCTATTCAACCCTCTTGAGGATTTCATATGTGAAGAGTGGAACAAGAAGCAGTCGTATACGAGACCAAAGTCAAATCTGAAGCTTCATTCTCTCGCTACAACTACCAAACCTCCAAAGGCAGTTCAAATCCAGCCCTACAACAAGGAGGGTGGGAACCCAGCCCATCCTAATGAACAGAAGTGCGTTGTTTGTTCAGACAGGCACCGTGTTGCCTTCTGTCCTGCTTTTAAGTCCAAAGCCTTGAAGGAGAGGAAACAAGTTGTATGGGAACATAGACTTTGCTTTAATTGCCTGAAAGCAAACAATCAATCGAAAGAATGTCCAAGTACCAACCGTTGTCTCAGAGAGCATTGCAACCGACCTCATCACACTCTCCTGCATGAAGATCATCAAAGCGACTCACATAGTCATATTTCAGCTCACTGCGAAAGCACTGATGTACGGTCACCAATCTTTCAAAAGGAGAATGCTCAGCCGCAGGTACCCAGTACGAGCTCTCCTCAAGTTCCATCTGAAGTCCCGAGAAGCATCAATCAAGTGAGCGTTGAGCCTCGGAGAAAGGTCCTCCTGCAAGTCCTGCCGGTTCAAATACATGGTCCTCATGGTGTAGTTGACACATATGCTGCCCTTGATGCTGGGAGCGACTCCACCTTAATCAGAAGGGACTTAGCAGACCACCTGCGGCTTGGTGGTGAGACACACCAGATTACTCTAAACACAGTTGGATCTGATGCCAAGATCCAGAATGTAAGTCGAGTGAGTTTCTCCTTGTCATCTAAAGTCCACCCTCAACCGATTTCTGTACAGGGAGCATGGGTGATTGACAGACTCAATGTCCCATCCGTCAAGGTGTCGAAGGAAAGGGTGACTGAACAATGGAACCATTTGTTGAACATTGACCTTCCTGAACTCGATGGTAGCGATGTAAAGGTTCTTGTTGGATCTGACATGGCTCACTTACTGATTCACCTGGACGTTCGGCAAGGGCGATGGGATGAACCCGTTGCCGTAAAAACCCCCTTGGGGTGGACCCTGTTTGGAAATGTGGACAATGAACACTGTGACACAATCAATGCCAATTTCCTTGTAACTGATCAACAAGTTCAACCGCAGAACCAAATTGAGCGGTTTTGGGAGATAGACTCCTATGCTACCAAGCAAGCCCCCTCTGACTCTGGCGTGTCAGCTGAAGACAGACGAGCGTTGTCGATATTAGAAAGCAGCACAGTGAAGGAGGAAGGCCACTATAAAACAGCACTGTTGTGGAAGGCGGAGCCAAGTTTGCCCAACAATCGTGCTATGGCCGTTTCGCGTCTCCATTCTACTGAAAGGAAGCTTAAGAAGAATCCAGAGCTGGCAAGAAAGTACCGGGACGTGATTAATAGTTATATCAGTAAAGGACATGCTAAGAAATTGACACCTGAGGAGTCAAGGAAAACGACCTCAAGAACATGGTACCTCCCACACCATGCGGTACTAAACCCCAACAAACCAGGGAAGGTTCGCGTGGTTTTTGATGCAGCGTCAAAGTATGACAAAGTTTCCCTGAATGACAACCTGCTCACTGGTCCCGACTTGCTCAATAATTTGGTAGGAATCCTGTTGCGATTTAGAAGTGGAAAGATTGGTATTATGGCGGATGTGGAACAGATGTTCCATCAGGTCGGAGTTTGTGAAGAAGACAGGGACTCGCTGCGTTTTCTGTGGAGAGATTTAGATGAAGCTAGACCGCCAGATGAGTACCAAATGACAGTGCATGTTTTTGGTGCGGTCGACTCACCCTGTTGTGCCAACTATGCATTACAAAGAACTGCCCTTGATCAGTCAAAGAACGTCAATGAGGAAGCAGTCCGTGCAGTCTTGCGCAACTTTTACATGGACGATCTTCTATCCTCGAAACCAAATTCCGATGGAGCTGCCGACTTGGCCAAGCAGCTAATTAACCTCCTAGCAACAGGAGGCTTCAGACTCACAAAGTGGATGTCGAACAGCTGAGAGGTCCTGGCAGCGATCCCCTCCTCTGAAGTGGCATGTGATACTTTTGATCTTGATCGTAATGAGTTGCCACAAGAAAGAGCTCTTGGAGTCAAGTGGTACACGGAACAAGATTTCCTATGTCTGCAACCGGTGAAAAGTGGCTTCCCTGACACCAAGAGGGGAATATTGAGTGCCACAAGTAGCGTGTTTGACCCCCTCGGTTTGGCTGCGCCATATGTGATTAAGGCAAAGCTGATCATACAGGAGCTGTGGAGACGTCAAACTGATTGGGACGAAGAGCTACCTGATGAAATTCTTCGGAGCTGGCAAAGCTGGAAAGATGGTTTGAAGTCATCTCAGGTTATTGCGGTTCCCAGGTGGTATGGATTCCACCGTGACGAATGCCAAGATGTGCAACTACATGTGTTTTGTGACGCCTCAGAGATGGCTTATGGAGCCGTAGCCTATTTCCGAACAATCAGTCATGGACGTGTAAATGTGAGTTTCATCATGAGTAAGACAAGGCTAGCCCCGATCAAGACCTTGACTATACCACGCCTGGAACTGCAAGCTGCAGTGATAGCAGTCAGGCTGAAGTCGAAGATAATGACAGAAATCGACTTCGAAGTTGACGATACGTACCTCTGGAGTGACTCAGAGATTGTGCTCCACTATATTAGGAACAATCACAGAAGATTCAGCGTTTATGTGTCGCACAGAGTTGCTGAAATTGCCTCTACGTCTGATGGTAAGGAGTGGCACCATGTGCCAGGCTCAATGAATGTTGCTGATGACTGCACAATAGGGATCGAAATGTGTGATTTGACCCCTGAGTGTCGGTGGATCAGTGGCCCCACCTTCCTCATGCTCTCTAAAGACCAGTGGCCAAGGAGTGAAAAGAAAGCAGAATTTGACGACAGTAAGCTGGAGGTCAAGGCTTCAGTCCTGACAACGTCTGCTTCATCCAGTGTGAGTATGGTAGCGTGGGAGAGGCACTCTTCTTGGAAGAAGTTAGTGCGCGTGTACGCATGGTGGATGAGGTACAAGTTCAAGTTAAAATGTAAAGTGAGGAAGCAATGTCCTCCCTCAGAGCGACAAGGAAAAATGTTGTGCACCAATGATCTTAAAGAGGCCTCTCTAGCCTTATGCCAGTTAGCACAGATTGAGTCGTACAAAGAAGACTATGAAGATCTTCAAGCCAACAGGGCACTTCCCCACAATAGTTCACTACTGCCACTGCAGCCTATTTTCTTTGGCGGAGTTATCAGAGTTGGAGGCCGTCTCAACAAAGCTCCTATACCATTTGAGGCAAAGCACCAAGTGATTCTTCCCCCATCACATCCAATTTCAAAACTCGTGGTACAAGACCTTCATGAGAAGCATCTACACGTTGGGAGAGAACATACTCTAGCCCTTGGACGTCAGCAGTTCTGGATTCCACAAGGAAAGTCACTTGCTAGGAAGATCGTTAATGATTGCCTGCTCTGTAGGAGAAGGAGAACCAAGCCTAAGGTGCCTGTAATGGCGGACTTGCCCAGAGAGCGACTTGCACTTTTTGAGCCTCCGTTTACAAACACTGGTGTGGACTATTTTGGTCCTATGAATGTTAAGAAAGGAAGAAGCACCGAGAAAAGATGGGGATGCATCTTTACCTGTCTAACCACCCGCGCGGTCCATTTAGAGCTAGCAGGAGACTTAAGTACTGATTCGTTTATCATGGCCTTGAGGAGATTTCGAAGCTGTAGAGGCAATCCTAGGACATTGCGTTCCGATAACGGAACCAATTTTGTGGGAGCTAAGAGAGAACTAGAGGAAGCACAGAAGTCATTAAATCAAGAAAGCGTTGCAAGTGAGCTAGCCCAGCAAGGGATTGTATGGTATTTTAACCCACCATCGTCCCCTCATATGGGAGGAAACTTTGAGTCACTGGTGAAGCAAGTTAAGAGAGCCATGAAGACTGTCATTAATGACCAGGTTATGCCAGAGGAGACACTCCATACAGTTCTTGTTGAGACTGAGGCTGTACTAAATAGCCGCCCGCTAACTTCAGTCAATGACGACTTGAATGACTATGAAGCATTAACACCAAACCACTTTCTGATTGGAAGAGCATCTCCTAACAGCCCTCCAGGTCAATTTGAGGAGCGAGAAGTTAACAGCCGCAAGCGGTGGAGAATGGCGCAAGCGCTCGCTGATATGCTGTG
>OX419335.1:41875524-41885524 GCA_948470475.1 Galaxea fascicularis | reverse complement strand
TTGCTCAACGATTAGCTTTGGAGCCGTGGAAATTTATTTAAGGACATGTAATTCTTCGTTACAACACAGCTTTATTCATTTTGTGAGCGTGTGTGATATGAATAATCCACAGGTTTTCGTCGTCGTAAAAGGAAGCTTCCCTCCATGAGTGAGCTGCTAAATGAAAGTAAAGAATTGTTGGGTCTAAGTAAAAAAAGACAACAAAGACCTCGACACTTCGAATTTAGCACGGATCCAGTTACTGGATTTCGGAGTAACAAAGGAACGTACTCCGGCCAAAGAGGAGGAAAGCGGAAGGAGATGGATATGTCAACATGTGCAGTCGAGCTGGACAGTTTCGACGGGGAGTTGAAATTTTTAACTTTTTGCGAGCGTCACATGTACAGTCAACCAATGCAGCATATATAAAAATATTTAAGCTTACATTTTGACATTACAATAAAGGAATGGACAATGTCTAGCGTGCGTCCATCCAATTCGGGATGCACGCGGATAGTTGGGAGAGCACGAAGGTAGCGTAAGAGATGCTCGAGGCGCAGCCGAGAGCATCTCTAGCTACCTAAGTGCTCCCCCAACTATCCAAGTGCATCCCGAATTGGATGGACGCACCGGCTAGACATTGTCCATTGCTTTTATAACATAGCGAGACATTTTGCGCGCTGAAAAGTCGCTTTTTCTGTACTGATCAAATTACATATTCTCTTAACCGCGCGGGTGCATACTAAAAATAGAATGACTTGTTTTTCAAAAACACACTTACTTTTACACGCTTACATCTGCGAGTGACAAAATAAGTGTATCAAAATACCACACATAGGCCTTCCAGCTTAAAATATTTAGTTAAGATGTCAAGGAAAAAGTTTCTTTAAAATCACCATTCAAAATGATGCATGCGTTAAAACGTCTTTGGTCTTACGAGTCATTTTGAAGGGCTCGCCGAAGAGACCACGACTTGCACATTTTGAATCGTGCAGTTGCTGAAAATGGAGTCGAATTACACGACAATTTGAAACTCACTCTTGATCGTAGAAACATACCAGTTAGTGTTTTTCTTGTTCTTGTTTATCTTCGAATATTTTTTCGTAATCCCGCTCGGATAAATTTGCGAAGCAGTTGTTTTCACTGGTAGCACTTTCGCTTTGTTGATCTTTAGACGCTTCCGATACTTCTGCAACCATTTCAGACACGTTTTTTAGGTCTTCAAAGTCATAGAAACACCCTACCTCAGATGCTGGGTTGACCAGCCATTATAATACCTAACGTGTTAAAAAAGCTGTGAAAAAAGTTTTGCTGGCAAGAAATTTCATTGACACTGACGTCAGCCTTAACCATCTCTATGAACCATCCGTTTCTTTTTCATAAAATATTAGCCAATAAGAGCGCGCGTTAGAATGTAGCTATGTTATAATAGCTCCTATTCCATGACGATGACGCCTGGATTACAAGTAAAGCTTGATAAGTTATGTTTCTTCACAAGTTTATCAACCAAAAGCTGACACTCATATCCTTGACTTTGTTAAATACAAGACTGAGATTTCTTGAGAAGTTACAATCTTCGGAAAGATTTCTGCACAGCCCCATGTTGTATATATGCATCATGGTACACACTAACCCTGTTCAAAAAATGGCTAGCATGAATAGAGTTTAAGCAAGAAAATGCATAGTATACTATTTACAATGAATGCATGGGGCTGTGCGGAAATCTTGTCAACATAAAGAAAAATTTGCTTTTACCTTTAAATTTTTGGGGCAATATTGTTCGTTGGTGTAGTGACCTGGATCTTCCATTTTTCTGTACCCACACAATAATTTTATTGTTCAGATAGCCATGTGAATACTGTAGTCATAAGAGCTTATTAATTGAATGTACGACATGCCCATGCAAACTTTTTTGTTTATTATTAACTTTGCAGATGACCAAGGTTCACCTTCATTTCAGTCACCTTCAGGTCATAGTACAATCTTAGGTTTGTATGATGTTTCAGTGTAAACAATGTTTCTCCTAACATTTTAGTTTTTGCATCTGATAAACAGACAGCTAGTAGGGCTGTCTTCAAGTTTCCAGTCATTTGCTGCCTTGACCCTTAAACAAACTCATTGATTTGTAAGTAAATGATGCCAAAAAGAGGCCAAGGTCACTGTTGCATCACTATCTCATCAAGCACATTAAGCCCTATTTTATATAACAGGTGTTTTGATAGGTTTAGAGATAATTTATTGGACAGCACTGACAGTGGCTAGAATTTGTCATTCCAATAAATTATTATTATAGTATTTAGATGTAAGACTAAGTGTATCTTTGTTAAATAATGGCATTTTTAAAAAGATGTAAAGAAAAGGATTTTTACACAGCCGTTACATAACATGAGTATCAGTTATATAGTCTTACAAATGTTTATTTGTTTCTTTTTTGGCATGACCCTTACAACTGTAATTATTTTGCTATAGGGGAAATGAAGGAAATATTAGTGGATGCAAAGGAACTACTGGTCAAGTGGCAAAAATATGCTCCACCAAAGAAGCAGAAATGGGCTGAAAGGCAAACAGCATTAGCTGAAAGTTGGTCAGAGTCCCGAGCCATTATTTGCAAAGCTATATTGCAGTCAACTTTTGCAATTCCAGAAGATAACATGTGTTGCAGGTGTTCACAAAGAGTTGCAGTAGTGAGATGCCATCAGTGTTCCAGTGCAAAACATTTATGCAGTGACTGCGATCGAACGGTGCACGACTGTTGGCCATTTCATGACCGGGATGCTGTAGTTAATGACCACTATGTTCCTATTTCAGTAACAACTTCAAAGGGCAGTGATGGAGAGTGGGTTATTGTTGGTAAATATTTGAAAATTCCAGCTTTTTATTTGTTATTGTTTTATTTAAAGGTTGTCCCTTTGTAAAAGCAATCACCTTCATTTAATTGTCAAAGTACTGAAATTATTATTGTTCCATCATTGCAGTTTTAGCTACTTTGTTTGCATAGTATTCAGTCGTCTATCCGATTTTCTGCTTACCAATTTGTTAGTTATTATTTTGCAGCCTATTTCAACAGAACATTGTTGGCCTCATTTAAGTTTTGATTTTAATGGTCCAATTTTTGGATTTATTGATGCAATTATAATTACCCTTTTCATGACAGAGAGAGGTCTTCCAGCCGCAGATATTGTCTGTCTGGCTTGCAACAAGAAATGCAAACCCCTTGAAATGTCATCAGAGTCTGATCATTGCATTGTTACCCTAAGAGGTGAAATGTTCATGTATTTTTTGGTGTGCTTTGCACTTTAGTTAAGATTATTGTAGTTATTTTGCAAGCTAATTCTACTGACTTGACAAAATTTTGGCTATGCAGTCAGTGTTAAACTGACTGATTTATGTACATACTGTAGCTTTTATGCACTATACACATATTCTTGCAAATCAGAATCCCATGTTATGGAAGCATCAATTGCAGCCAAGATCATGTCTTATCGAATATCGTTTTTTCTTTCCAGGGCGGTTTGACATAAGTCACCGAAAATATCAGTGCCTTGGGTGTCTCAAAGTGATCTCAACATCTGATCCAGTTGTTTTGACACAATCAGGATTTTGGCCTGGAAGTATTTCTGACACCACATATGTTTTTGAGCAAGACCTTCTTCTTCAGTGGGATATTCTCCAGAAACAAATTCCTGGAATATCTGAGCGCTCATTCTTGAAATCGCTTGAACTGTATTCCAAACAAAAAGGGCGTGTGAGTGTTAAGCCAACCCTACCATTTGTAGCCTTAATCACATTTTATTATAGTTGTATAATTGGGTTTTGTTTGAATTACAAATTTAGGTTTGATATTTTCCTTTGTCTCTGAAGTAATTCAGGAAAATCTGGTTGCTACTCCCTGTCAATTTATTTTTCCCTCCTCAGAGGTACAGTGTGTAAAGATATGTCATTGGGTGTTCTTACACCAGAAGACAGAAGTTATCTCAGAGACAAAAGTTTGGATGTGAAAGTTGTCTTATTTTGTCAGTTGAATTGTCCATCCATGAAGTTGATTTTCAACAGTGGCTTTATCGATCTAGACAGACAAATGATTGATGACTTGTACATCCAAACGATTTGTCTGTCTTTTAGTGTGAAAACAGCCACTCATAGACTTCATGTTTACTTAATTTATTTTCTTTTGCCAATCCAAGTAAAGGTAACAGTAAGTACCAGTAATTGGTAATTTGCGTTTTACAGGTTGCAACAATCAATCCGATAACATTTGGAGTTGCCTTCAAAGAATGGAAGTTTTTTCAGTTTGAACTTGAAAAGCTGAGACACATTGACTGGATGGAATGCCCATGTTGCAATGTCTCCCAACACTCTGTTCATGTGGATGGAAATATGAAATTGTACAGATTTAAATCAGCAGGGATGTGAGTGTGTAACAATACACCTACATTTACAGTGTACTAGCTGTAAATAATTATGGTTTTTTCAAGTTATCGTGGGTTCTGACTGTTGATACTTAGTTACATAGTTACTCTATTTATTCTGGAGCAATTAGTGCTGGGTATGTAGCCTGCATAATTTTTATATATCCAATGTCCCAAGTTCACAAACATAAAAATTAGCCCATGGAAACCATTCTTAAGTTTTAGTTATGCCTAGCCAAGATGAAAGTGAATGCACACTTGAGAACGCCGGGCTGATGTTTTCAAGTTTTTCTCTTACACCTTAAGTGGAATTGGCAATAACTTAATGTGTGGCTAACTTTTCTTTTTAAATTTACTCGTTTTTATCTCACTGGTGATTCAGAGGCAATTCATGAAAGAAACAGTCGATGAAAATTAATAAATATTAATTTATGGTCCAAATCAAGGATAATTCCCATGATACTGGGCCCCTTTAAAATGATTACATTTTGAAATGATGTGATAGAAAATATTATTATAAAAAACAAACTCAATCTTGTATCTTCTGTTGGCATTATTTCTTTTCCCTTTAGAAGAAAGCGAGATTGCTACTATGGTGAAACTTTTGTAGCATCAAATGAAAAAGTTGACAGCCACATTCATAGAGTTTATAAAGGATCCAAGCAACAAGTAAGATTTTGTTAATGGTTTTTGTGTTTCAAGAACATAACTCATCGCACATGGTTTTTAAGGCTAAGTTTAGTTTGCAGTTGAGGTACAAGACAGACAGGCACCGAGACAAACAGACAGACAGACAGACAGACTGACAGAATTTCAGGCCAGTGAACAGACAATTAGGACAAGTGTGTGATACTGAAAAGGCAGGTTTGTGTTACGTGTGCAATATTTACTAGACCCGTCTTTTTGTATGGGACAGTCTATCATCAGAATAGTGGTACCAGATCTTAAAGTGGTTATTGCAAGGCTCTGTTGTGAGCTTTAAAAAAAATCTATAATAATATTGTTTACTATGTAATGTTATTGAAAATTGATGCTTTGTTTTTTGTTTTTTTTGTTGTTTTTTTTTCACTATGAATATCTTCTTTTGTGCCTACAGCCTCTGGAAATGAGTAGATATTGCAGAAACTAGACAATCAGTTTGCTGAAATGCAAAATTGTTTAAGGTTTTGCATTCACAATGTTGTATATCCATACTGGTGGAGAAAAAATTTTGAAATGATGTTTTCACAGTACTTTCTCCTCTGTTCAATGGCCTTAGTGTCCACTGTAATCTCATTTAATTTCAATTTAGAAATCAGATGAACATAGCAGGTGTGGAGACTCCAACTGGCGTGCTGCAGGAAATAATCTAACAAAGAAGAAAAATATCAGTGAAACAGGATTGGAGATATCTGGTTGCCGACATGGTTTGGCACAGCATGCAGTGAACATGATGTATGGGGAGGTTTATGGCTATGCCCATTATTTGCAGACTGCCTGCTATATCCCTAAGCAAGTGGAATTCTTTTGGTATGATGTGGTCTGCAAGTACTGGCCATGGCTGAAAAAGAATGACTGTGACACATCTCAGGTGATGAAACCTGCGTTGTCTGTAATGCATGCCAAGGCTCACTCATGGTCATGCCAGGTATGAAGTTTGACGATCTTCAGTGTGTTTGTATCAACTGCAGAGTTTCAGGTTATGTTTTCTCTATGTCTATGTAAAAAAGTAATATATTTTTATAGTTTTGGTAGTATTATGGAACCTGCATTGTGGCTTTTTACAATTTTCTAATTCTTATTAAAAGGCACCATTTTAACGTATAGTATTATATTGCCGTTACATTCCCAGTATGCAAAGTTTTTCATCAAGTTATTTTGCATTTGTATTTATGTATATATGCACCATATAACACCAGTCTGTTAATGCGAGAGTGTGTTTTATCCAATTGCAACGTACCTTAACCTATCCACACAGGTTTTGAGACTTGTGTTGTAGTGCACAAAGTAGCTATTTATGTCACTAATTGTTTTATTCAGGCTCTATGGGGTGGAAGATGGCAGAAAGGAGCTGCAGCAACAACAGGCGAAGAAGTTGAACAAATTAACAGCCATTTTTCACGATTGGGTTGCTCTACAAAACACATGCTTCCTGAAGGTTATTAACAGCACCACTATTATTTTAATGTTTTCAGTGTTTATTTTTATACATTTCAGTGTACTTATATCTTTTTCACTTACCTGTTTCTGTGACTATGTTTCTGTGGCTATGTTTTAGTTCTATTTGTGTGAGTTCCAGTTGCCATGCTTCCAACTTTATTTTAAGTCAGACTTCACTTCATTCTTGTACTATTTGTGCAAACAACACTTTTCTCTTAATTTCTTAAAAAGTTTTGTTGTAATTTTAAATTGTATTTTTACCTTTTTTATAACAGGAAGAGAGGAGCTGCTCACAGAGCATGCTATGAAGTGGAATAGAAGAAAAATTGAAGGCCTTGCTCATTATCTTGCTAAGCGCTATGAAAAGGTATTTAAAATGTACAAAGTTTATCACAGTACTACATGTATTTCTGTTCCATTACTCTCTTTTTTTACTTGGTACACTGTAACTTAACTGGAGTGCTTATGCTAGCTATATCCTTCACAGTGTACAATGATTTAATATCAATTAATAAAATATTTATATTGCTGTATATTTTTTTCTCTGTACCTCTCTCTATAGACCCAAAAGCAGCTTAAGCAATTGCAGCAAGCATTCAAAGAGGAGCTAGAGCATCTTGGTCTGAGAGAAATAGACATTTCCATAGAAAGTTGGAAAAGTGATGTTCTTCTAGTTGCAAAAGGTTTGTTATTGTTGACTGGTTTGTCTGCCAGAGACTAGTTGTGTATTTATACCATAATTAATCCTCGTACCAATGCTTAAAGGTAATAATCAACAAACAGATGAAGGCTAATAACACCCAATTACTAATAGCCACTTTGTTATAGTCTTAAATCTAATAACACCCAATTTGGGGAGCACATTTGCTTCGTTGTTTTAGCATTCATATTTTGTTGATTTATCTTTCCCTTAATAAAATTACATAAATATACTTATCATATGCACTTGCTCTTCCAACAATAAATTATGTGTTATTTTTTGTGACTTTCCACTGTATAATTGTAAAATTAATGAAAACTGCCCATTCGTTATTTATATTTTTTTACCATGGTATTTGAATAAATTAGTGGAGGGCTCAGTTGTCAAACTTGGTGTAAAATTAGCTACTGGTATTAATGTAAATATTTTTGGTATACTTGTTTTAGAGGAGGAAGCATCCTACAGTAGAAAGCCCCAGCTATCTGGGGAAGAGGAGCTGTATTTATGTGACATCCTTTCGTTGGAGCGCCAAAATCCAAAACAGAAGCTGTTGTGTGAGGTTGCCAATGATTTATATGGAAGAAAGTTCAGAGACCTTCATCCGAGACCTTGTGTCAACTCTGCGGCTGGTGAAGTTGTTTTGGTGGAGAAGGCCACATTGTATCTCCAAAAGCAAATGGAGCGTTCACATCACTCGGTTTCTCAAATGGCATTTAATATGGGAAAACTAACAGGTGAAAATTCTTCTCCCTCAGTAAGCTAAGTGACAGATTTTTTTATGGTGGAATGACAATTGAATTACTGTTCATGCGTGTTTCTCCATAGATGGATCAAAAGCAAGACAAAAGCTGCGTAAAAAGATCTCGACAGAGAAGGCAACCTTAAAGGAAACAGTTGAAAGATATAACCAACTTGTCCCGAACAGCGTCGTTAGTTTGGATTTGGTGGAAAATGGAAATTTCCCCTGGAAAGCTGAACAGCAAAATGGATTGGGAGATGGTAAGAGTGTCATTTTGCACACTGCCAGTTATCTTACAAGATTGCACAAATAACAAGGCTCCCCATGCCAAGATAGGTTTGAGTGAAATAAAATGGCTTGCCTTTCTTACTAAGACAACAATGCATTTAAATAATTGTTGTCAATTTTAATTTGTAGTTCCTGTTACATTCCTTTCTTACGGAGTCTGGTATCAGCTTTCGATTCTAATTTCCTCCTGTTCGAAGGTTTCCTTGAAATTTGCAAGAACTGTCCTTTCTATGGATTTTCATTCCTTTTTATCCAGCTATTCCTATCCGAACGAAGCGTGTGGTGGTTGATAAACATATGGAAGCCTCAAGATTTGAAGAAGAAGTGGAGCTTCTTGAGAGAGAGATGGTGAGCTTCTTAAAATTTTACAGCAACAATGTATTACCATCCCTGGAGAAAAAGAAGGAGAAGTTGGAGGCCTTATTGAAAGGTACAGGTCAGCAAAGTTTATGTATATTCGTAACGATCTTGCTTTTAATTTGTAAAAGACTTTCGGTCTTAAAAACCTTTCCTTCTAATATATACACCTGTAACTTCAAGCTGATTCGTAGTTTCTGTAAAGGGCCCGGTTGGTCGAAAGCAGATTAACATTAATAAAAAAAAATTAACCAAAGCGTTTATTTCTCTATCTACAAACGTTGTTCAACGCTGATATTACGCAAAAATGTTAGATTAGAGGAAGTGAAGCCTGGAAAGCAAAGAGCAGCAAAAAAACCTTTCATCCAAAAGTGAAAAACTGCAACCAAAGATTACGCTAATCCTGGATTACGTTAATCGGATTTCGAACAACCGGGATGGCATTAAAAGGAGTTCGAATAAAAACGGCATGGCGTTAAGGGCCGTAATGCACTAAAAATACGCATGCACAGACATGCAATATGTCCACTGTCGTCATGTGTCCTTACTGTCGAAATTAATAGAACAAGGAGCAAACGAACTAAAGAACGAATGAAAACAATGATTGGTGATTTTTCAAGGCTGAAAACTGTTAAAATTCTTAACAGGAAAGTGTAAAGTGTTTTTATTCCTTTTTTAGAATCAGACGACAATAGCGGAATGTCTGTACTGGAAGAGTCGTTGGTAAGATTACTACTTGCGTGATCAAATATTACAGCTCGATGGTAATAAATTATATGATACATGTTAACTGCAAATACTACTTCTGTTGTGTTTCATGACATCAGCAGTGGTTTTAATGTTAGTTGTTTTTGTAATTATTTTTTTGTAATTGCCTCGGTAGGTTGTTTTGTTCCTCGTTATTCTTTGTTCTACGAACTGTCGTAGCATGTTTTAGATAACTGATTTTTTTGTTTCCAACTCAGACTCATCGATACACTACTTCATCGACCGACAAGAATGTCCTAAGGGCAAAACTTGCTCTTGTCATGGATGGCAGGCAGTTTGCATTGAAGCAGATTGTAGCTGCTATTAAGGCCTTCGCGCCTATGCTGACGGACGAATTAGACGCGTTTCGTTCAGTTCTACTTACTTATGAAGCAAACGACGACGATGATGATGGCGACGATGCCATCTTGACAGAGGATGACGAACTAGAAGAAGATAGTTTCGACATGCAGATCTGTGAGACTACAATGGCTGCTCGAGAGGGAAACAAATCCAGCGACATCGTTCTTGATGCTCTTGATCATCTAGGTGCTGCAGCGGTGAACCCTGTTGCTCCAGAAGTGGAAACCATGCCAGGAGTGACCTGCTGGAAATTTCCACCTGAAGTGTGCCAAGGACGTT
>OX419335.1:41803024-41860524 GCA_948470475.1 Galaxea fascicularis | reverse complement strand
TATGGTCTTATCTTTGTTTTTGACCACCAAAGTGGCTGCCATGGAAGCAACAAATTTCGGATTACAGTTGTCTCTAATAATATAATCATATCAAAATGTCTAGCATGTAGGTATGCTACCCTATTGTTGCTGGTGAAACACACCTGAGAACAATATTTTGGTTGTTTGAATGTACATTCCATATCTTCTTGAACAAGTCTTAATGCCGGTGCCACAAGACCAAGTTAAATAAACACTCCCTGTGAAAATTTATCAACATTTAGGGGGTGGTGGGATGAGGCAGCATGTATCATGCAAACTGATCTACTACTGTTTTTTTTACAGACTAATCAATGGGAATTAGACTTTCCATACATACCTGGATAGCTTTTAAATCATCCTGACTGGTTCTACTTTATGTGACTTGACTTATCTTTACTGTCCCGCCTCACCCACCCCCACCTCCAAATCAACAGGGACAAATTCCATCATGTGGACTTTTTTAAACGTAAATGCTCTGCTAGCTTCAATTAAGACAGTAACTAATGAGCAATGTCAAATAACTAAATTAAAGCCAACTTCCATTAATATCTGTTCAATAGACTTACAGCATGTTTTATGCCTGAGGAGTTTTTTCTCTTTAAAAACACCTGAGGTCATTACGCAGGTTATGATAAATGAAATATTATCAAAATGACTAAAACACAAAAGCCTTTTGTTTGTCTTAGTTTGCGAAATGGCAAAGATAGAGTTAGCATTATTATGTTTGGTACTGTACCAGGTTAAAAAAGACCAGTTTTTCATAAATTTGCCTATATCACTATTTTTTTTTCCCAAAGTCATACATGGGTAGTGGGTTTAAAAGTCAAATTAAAAAAAGATAGAATAGAACAGAACACAGTAGTAACATCTTTGATAATTATTTAAAGTGTGATCATGATATTCATTGTTAATAGGATGAGATATGCCATTCATAGAAAAAAAAATTATAAACCTTGCTCCAGAGCAAACATTGGAAAACAATCTACATCTTCAATTTTAGTTGACCTTTGACAAGATCTTCCAACTTAACTCAAAAAATCTTCACACCTTTAAAATTTCCTGACTTTTACATTTCCTAGCAAAGTTAAAAAATGCCCACATCTGTGCCTATATTTGTCTTAGTTTTTGTTGTGGTCGCTACAATAATAATTATTGTTGTGACCACAACAAAAACAAAATAATTATTATATTATCTTTGCTTAACAAGGGACCAACTAGAAAACGGTAGTTTATTTACCGGTAGTCCCTAAACTTTTTTAAACTGTAATAATTTAGCTTTTCTTTTCCCCTTTCATAGCTCTATATATTTAGTAACTATCACCAGGAGAAGGGCTGTAATCTAGCGGCACTCAGATTGGCCCTGGTGACTTGCTTTTGCCTTTGGGTGAACAGGAAAGGTAGTTTTTGCTTTAATTCAGCAATCTCTCATATGTTTACTTTTGGGCACATCCTCAAGAACAGGCAAAATATATGTGCATGCTGATAAGATGAATTTTATCCCAAAGAAACAAGTATTCATAAAAACATTTATATAAGCTCTTCAGAGCTGTCCTCTGAGAAAAGTAGTTGAGTGCCCCAAATCCCTACAAACCCTTGAAATCCAGGGCGCCCAGCATATACAAGTTTGGTAACATAAGCTTTTGATGTGTCATTAACCTTTCATCTCTAATTTCAGGGAAAGAGTGGTATCTGTCGGATTCCTGGCTGTAAACAGTTGGGGAAAATGCAGAAGCGACTAGACAACCACTTAGCAAGGTGTCATAAAGGGGTGACAAGAGCTATGAATGATAATCAGCCCATTTTACCACCAAGTTATTTGCGAGTTACTTGTTTGCTGCCTGGTTGTGGTAAAGAAATACTTCATCTCTCACACCATTTGAAAAACATGCACCATGGTATGCGTGTAAAGTTGGAAATAGTTGAGAATGAGAGCACTCTAGTGAAAGGTCATGAAGGAGTGCTTGCCCCAGATTCTGACATAACTGATGGTAATTGCTATTGTGAACAACAAGATGACTGTGATCAGGTCAAGGAGAAAACTGCACAATATTCTGAGCCAAGTGACATGGAAATTAATCATGAGCAAGAAGAGGGTGTATGCAAACAAGTTGAGGAGATTACTGTACAAGAGCTTCATGTGAATAGCTTCTCAGATGAAAAATTAAGGTTTCTGGTGCACAACACTACACCAGATGGAGTACGCTTTTTTTTATCATCGTTAATTAGGGGAGAAAGTATCAAGGCATTCAGTCAGTCAAAAATATGCAGAGTCATGTTTGGGAAAATGGCTGTGTCAACTCTCAAAGAAATATATCTTCATCGGAAATACTTGACCAGTTTCTATCGGTTGGGAAGGAACTATCCATATCCTGATAAGGGCATGATACACAGATGTATTGCGTGTGGTACAACTGAGAGAGGGAAATGTGTGTGTCCTATACTTCCAAAGTCTTTTTATGTATTTTGCCGACAGGAATGCCATAGCGATTGGAACTGTAAGAGATGTATAAACTTTAATCGTGGTCCATCTCATTCTTGCTTTGACTTTTTTCACTGCCCAAGATGTCATGAGCAGTATGTGTCATCTACAAAATATCAGCCATACCCATAAACTCACCTTAGTTATAGTAAAATCAGACCTATAAGCAGATTAAGTGAACACCCTTGGGAGCCTCAGTAGTGTAAAAAACGAACAGCAAAAACATATTACATCTGGTTGGTCATTTTCAGCTGACAGTGGTATGTGTGCTTCAGCTACTCTATGAATTGAAATTTCTGTAATGTATAGCATGTACAGTGTATAATCCTATAATGCCATGACCACAAAACTGTCGTCACCAGAAAACTTATGAAATGCAACACCTGTTGGCTCCACATTTGCAGCTTAACACCAAAAAACTCTACCCGTTATACTGTAATTTATTATAATTATGGCAAGCTCCGTGAGCGGGCAGTATGTGGCGAATTCTGTGTTGATTAGCTACCCAAGCAGGCAAGATGGAGCGATACTGCCCGCCCAGGATTGCCCGTTTTGTTCCCACAATAAAAGTTTTGCCAAAGTTCAAGCGGGTGCACGAAAGTTTTCTTTCGCCGAAATTATTTTCTGCCAAGGTAAAAAGATTTCTCTGTCTTTATGGAACCAGAAAACGGAAAAACCGAAAGCGTCAACGAGAATGAAAACAAAGAAAACAAAAATGTTGATGATTTTTTTTCAGTGTTCTTTATGCCATATAATAAATCCTTTATTGACCAAGCTAGTTCGGTCAAGATGGCTGGATATTGGCCTTGTTCTCTTTTTGCTTTTTTATGGACCTTGACTAAATTTGCCTTGGTCCATAAAAAACACAAAAAGAGAACTTGGCCAATATCCAGCCATCTTGACCGAACTAGCTTGGTCAATAATTTATACATATGACAATTACTTTGCAAGAATGATGGCACATTAATCTAGAAATTTACAAAGGTATGCATGTTGTAATTAGCTTTATTTTCCTTGAAAAAATAATCCATGCCATGACCAAAATCATAGGGCCACTTAGTATACTGTTTTATTAAGCTGTCTTCAAAAACTGGCTACACTGCCAATCACAAAATCAAATTTTATGTTCATAAAAATTGTTATATTTAAATAAATATAAGCAATACTAATAATTGCATTAACAACAAAATCAGGTTAATCAGATATGGTATGTTTCTATAATCATAAATAATTATTTTATTATGGGCATCGCTAACAAAAAATCGCTGATATTAGAGTGAAAACTCAACCTTTTTGGTGTGGTTAAAAATTTCTATGAGCAGATGAAAATAACATCAATGTTTACTATACCTTATTTGGATATTATAAAAACCAAAAGTTTCAACACTAGAAAAACTGAACAAGTGAACATTACTTAAAGTGCCTATAACCCCAAAATGTTAGTATTGCTAATATAAAACTTTGCATCTATTCAAAAAAACATTTAGCCTTTATTTCCAGTTTTGGCCTTTTTTAAAAACCTATGATAAACTAATCATTTGGTACACAACTGAGTCAGCTAGAAAGGGTGGGGATCTATTCCTGATTTGACATCACAAACTCCCTTGCATGCAAGACTTCCTGTGATTCAAATCAGTTTGTGGTGCAAAACCAGGAATGGACTCTCACCTCCTACTAGCTTGCGACCATGTGACCGTTTATGACCAGATTTTATAATTATTTTTACAGCCTATAAAAAGTCAAGATTTGGTTTACAAAGTTGCCATACATTTCAACCCAATGCAAAGATTTATTTTATTGAACAAAATAATAAAATTAATCATGTGACCAGCATGCACTTTATGGTGGGTGGCACACCTGATACGGTTCAGTGTAAAAAAAAAGATGCTAATCATGCAGCCAGCTTGTACTTAATATTAACTCAACTTGTGGGGGGCACACCTGATACAGTGCAGTGTAACATAATACTAATCACGTGGCCAGTGTACACTTAATGTTAACTGAACTGGTTGGTGGCACACCTGATACAGTTCAGGGTAACATAATAACATTTTTTTGGGGTTACGGGCACCAAAAACCTATGCAAGGCATTTATGAGACCTTGTACTTTTAATAGATCATGAAAATGCAATGCCTGCATTACATAATAGCTTCTTCTTAACTATTTTTTTTCTCTTTTTTATACATTTTGCTGTGTATAATTGTCTGTTTTATCTCCACTTTTGTGATTTAGCCTGCCAGCTAAATCTCTGGACACATTAATAAAGAAATCTATCTATCTATTGATACAATGTACGAGAAATAGTGCTAATTTTACAAATATATTTGTTCAATTCTTTCGTAGGATTGCACGGACAACTGATGTCTTTGGGAGGGCAAAAAATTTCCCCTTCTCCAAGAATGAATTTTCTTCAATATCGCCTGCAATAAAAGGTGCCTTGATATTTGGCTTGGCTGTGGTTAGCATCACACAGACATGAGTATTTGGCACCTTTTTTCCATGTAACGTATCACGTTGGCGATCAATGTAACCTCCAGCAAGGGCAACTCCATTGACCATGTAGACCACCATTTCTGTGAGAAAAAAAAATGAACCAATTGTTAGTTAGCTAATAACTGATTGATTGATTACCTTTCATCTTGATTAAAGTTGCACAAATATTATTTATCTATTGCTTGTTGAACTTCATGAAGAACATCCTGCCTTCTTACAGTACTAAATTATACAAGGTATAAACTAACTAACTACTACAAAAAAGTTAAATGCTGATTTAAGTCTCACTGGGAAAGAGTTTTTTTTTACAGGAATTAATTATACCTCCACTGCTGAATTTCATTGATAGAGTGCATGCAGCACAAATTATACTGTTTGTAAATACACATTAAACAATAAAAAGTAAAACATGACAAACCAGTTTCACTGGGAGATGTGGGTGATGTTGGTGATGAGACACTAGGGACCTTAAGCATCGACAACGAAATAGCATGACGACGACGGCCGGAAGTCAAATTTTCTCGCACGAGCTTTCTACGCATGTGCGATGTTGTCAAAACGTCGTCCAGCCTTCGTCGACGACTGAATCCTGGCAGGTTTTCGTTCTGGTGAAAACGTAAGTAAACAAATACGCTTTTTATGCTAATAATCACCCATTTTCACCATTTGATGTAATACAAATCCAAAGTTATCATTTACGGAGAAGTGCAAGTCTCATGTTTAGTAGTTTAGCGATTTCGAACAAACTAAAATGAATTTTCTTTCAGAAGCATCCGAAACCATGGCCGGCCACATTTCTACGGCTGAGCATGAATCTTTCTATATTTCTGAGAGAAGAATATTCGATATCATATTCTTCTTATTTTAGACCTACATATCATCAGTGCTAATTTTAATTTGCATTACAAGGTATAAATCCTCAGTTTTGGTTCTAAAATTATTTTCGTGTTTTCGTGTGAACAGGTTTAGCGAACCTATGGATCACATCTCCAGATCTGCATGGGTATGAAAGCCGCTTTAGCAGTATGCAGAGACATTCTAGTCCATCACAAACAGAACGTTGACTGCAGATAATTGTCTCAGGGATTTGCAGAACTTCCTTCAGATTTCGTACGTCTCGTTTTCGAAAACGAAACTCTGCCAAACTCTCTGACTCAAAAGGTGCGTACGAATCGTACGGAAAGTCGGGGTTTTTCGATGCATAGAGATCATACAGAAGTACAAATTCATCATCATCAATAAAGCCATCGTTGTGACCAATTAGAAGCAGATTTCGGACGTCGTTGAAAGCCATAACAAGAACAACTCATCAGCGAAGCAAAAGTCGTCGCCTCCTCAAAACAACACACTGCTTAAATTTTGTTTATCCCGCCGAGAGCGAAACCCTCGACCCAGTCCGCCTTGGGTTGCGAACGTCGTCGTCGTGCATTTCGTTGTCGATGCTTAAGGTCCCTACTGCTGGTAGACTGCAAGATGTGATGATGAGATTCTGATGAGAGGTTGGTAGAGGGCCTAGACATAGATCTTGTTGGAAGACTGACTTGAATATGTGGAGTGTGACTGGTGCTCTGATCTCCAGGGACATTAGAGACACAGTTGCTACAAGGCTGGGAGTCAGAAGCAGCTGGCAAGAGGTTGGGAGGGGGTTGTGCCTTTGATGCTGAACAAACACTGGCAGATTGACTCTGTTCAGTGACAGAACAGTCCTCCTTTTCCACAGATGATGGACTGGGATTACTTGACTTGATATCTGAACACACACAGAGAATTAAAAACACAATAATATACAAATGGTGTGGGGACTGACTCCAGTATGATGGGGATGATTGCAGGAAATCTACAAAACAAAGACATACAACCCCATTCAAGAGACCATTTCTAAAAATACAACATGTACCGGCAAGGTACTAAGTGTTCAGCGTCATGAAAAATTACTTCTGATTTAGAGCTCAAGATGGTGGAGCAGCTGAAAAATGTGGCTGTCCACTGCAACTGTAGTGAAATACATATATGTTAATCATCACACAAACTGTATTCCTATTACCATTCATAAACTTGCAAAACAGCTTTAAGGCCATCTGGCCAGCCTCTGATGACTTCTTGTCACCTTTGTTACCAATAAAAGAAACTCCTGGTCCTTCTGTTCCATAAAAGGTTACAGTATCACCACTCCCATGCTTGTGATGCATCATTATCACCACATCACAGTTATGGTTTACATGAAGGACATCAGCCTATATAGCGTAAATAGTATAGCAAAAATTATTAACATTTTGGTGGAAAGTTTCACATTAAACCAAGTGATCCTTAAGCAAAAGAAAATAAGCTACTTGTATTCTTGTACCACAATTTTGGGTGCATGTTTAAAATTATTTTAAACGACTACCCAAAATTATCATCAGATAAGTTGCAAATTTTAAATCCAAATGGTATTTGCACCTGTCATAATTTACTAATATACCTGAGCACCTTCCTAAGGAAATATCAAGGGAAATCAATGGCCAAGCCTTTGATCAGACCCAGATTAACTTTCCATCAACCTAAACATTGAAGTGAAATATTTACATAGACATATAGTCTCCATCAGTAAACCAAGTAAACAATTTAAATGTGAATTTAATTAATATTATTAAAAAGAACACTTTATCAGTAGCTGTTTTGCCTATTTGGCAATAAAATTACATAATTATAGTGATAATATGCTGAAACCTGTGACAGCAGTACTTTAAATACATAGAATAACATTATGAGCTTTAATGTTTGATAGACTTAACAAACCAACATACACGGCTTTCCATAAGATGACGCTGTTGTGTTATGTTTGTTTTCTTTGCCTTTACTTTCTCCAAATCCTTCTTCCGTTTTTCAAAAGAGGAATTGCACCCCCGACATCTCTTTAGAGCCATATGTTGCTCTGCACTACAATTAGAGCACCTCTGTTTCAACAAACACAACAAAAAATAAAAACATTTTATTTCAACTTCATGAGATTGATATACCACTATGACTATAATGAAGCCACAAGCCAAAACAGCAGGAAGAAAAAAAAAAAGAATTACCACTGCAATCTGCGATGTAGTGATTTTAACGAATTTGTGACTGAATATGATATTTACAATCTTAATGGCGTTGGAAGTTAGAAGAGCTCCTGCCTGTTTGCATTTTCATTACAAAGTAAAAGATATTATAAAATCATGTTACTTGTAATTTATAATCTCTCCTAGTAGTTTCTGCCACCTGACAAAGGATATAATTTTCTTTCATCTCTGTTATCAAATAAATTTATTATTGCATATGTAGATTTATATCACAAACACATGAAAACAAAAACAGCAAAAATAACATTAACAATACTATTATTTTGACACTTGCCTTGTATCCTCTCTTTATTTTAGCCTGGGAATTATCTAGAGATGGCCAACAAACATGGGTATTGACGATTTGTGAGTCGCATATTGCATAGTATAGGTGCAAAAAAATGTTTTTAACATTAGGCTATAATAATTTCAAGCTCATTAGTGACATTTCACTGGGACGCAAACGTTTTTGATAAAACCTTTGTCGCCGGCAAATAGAGATGGCCAACAAACATGGGTATTGACGATTTGTGAGTCGCATATTGCATAGTATAGGTGCAAAAAATGTTTTTAACATTAGGCTATAATAATTTCAAGCTCATTAGTGACATTTCACTGGGACGCAAACGTTTTTGATAAAACCTTTGTCGCCGGCAAATATTTTCGGTGTTAAATATGTGAAGGGGTCACAATGCAATTCTGTTAAGCAGTACTAAACTAAAATCTTAAACAAGTCCCTCACTTAAGAACACGATCCAGGCCAGATCATTCTTAAGCTGATAATAAAGTGTTACCTTGGTGTTGCGTCGGTAAAACAAGGAAATTTCAATTTTGACATGAAGTACGTGCTTATGATTTAATTAAGAAGCTTCGCGTCTGTTTGGGTTGATCAGCCAACTTAAACTCCTTAAATGGGCAGGTCAAAAACCGTTTTTTCATGCGAAAGCGTTGTCAATCAATAAATGTAGATGTAGATACGGCAAAGCACATCATAATAAACCTCTTTTCGGACTCAATAATACACATCGATCTTCGATGTTACGGCTGAAGTCCACGTGGAGTATCCAGCTTCGATGTGTTGACATTTTTTTACACTATCTCCTTCAACAAAATGAAAACATCCAGGCCAATTTCATTCCAACTGTACCGGTAATGAATGAGCCTCAACTTTACAAGAAAGAGAGAAAAACAAATTCATGAGCTTACTGGCTCGTTAAGCTTACTTCAGGGCATGTTTTCTACCAAGTAAATGACACAACTGCATACTCTGAAAGTTACTTCAGCTTAATCACTGCCTTTGTTTTGAGTTAAATATATTGTGTGAAGAAGAAATAATTATTCCAAATTACCATACTCACCAGCCATGCTTGACCGAAGTAATTTGCACTATTTGCATTGGTTTTTAGTAACTAGTACCCAGTCACTTTGGTATTATCAGTAGGTGTCACAAAATTACGATTATCATAAATTTGACGGCAAATAAGATTTTATGATAATCGTAATTCTGGTCTCGAGATCATGTTGCGCAACTCTTGGCTATCCCTTCAAGTGACTACCCGCTGCTCCAGCACTGGAACTGAAAACTTGTAACTAATATACCCTACCCTAGAAGGTCATCCTTAGGTCACGTGACCCTGTTTATGTTCCTTGTCTGTTGAAGAAAACATGTTATAATCCCGACCGATCGCCCATCAGTGAAGTTGTATATCGATGTCAACGGCGATTAAACGTTGTGTTGAGAGGAAAGCTGTGTTTTATCGAGTTTCCTAACAGCATGAACAAAGCTGAGTAGCAACTGCGCATGCGTGAGGTTGAATGAACAATCGGAAACGAGCGTTTTACCGAGTAATGCACCTATCAGTGTCAAGCCCGAGGGGGGGGGGTCGGGCAACCCACGGGAATTTGACTGTCACATATATCCCCACGGTAGGGATTTTGATCGGACATCATGACCCCAGGGTGGGGAATTTTATTGCTTTCCTCTTGTGTGCATCAAGGACTGAAAGGGATTTTGATACTTTTGACAATTATTTTTTGCCTGGGGATGGGGATTTTGATAATTTTTTTCCGAAAATGTCAAAATCCCCACCCTATGCCCGCCCCCCCCCCCCCCCCCTCGTGCTTGACACTGATAGGTGCATAATCAAAACAAATTTGGCGCCGCTTTCGATCGTCCGTTCTTTGGACATGTTTTTTTTCGCTTTGGAAAGGTTCTTGTGCGGTGAACAACTTCAGAGGGATGCTCTCTTGTTTTGAGTTTGTCTTCCGTATTAAATTCGAGGATGAAGTTCATGATAATGACAGTGAAAGCCCGTCTGAGAGGTGAGTGAATATTTAATAGAGAAATCTGTTCGAAATCTACAAGCGTTTAGGCATTCCTGTGACCTAGTAATGGCTCACAATTTACAAAGCTAGACACGCAGGATCTATTTTAACTGACTCTTATAATAGGCTAACAACACGATGTGACAATACGTACTTTTTTAAGCCCACCTGAACTTGGGCGGCAACGTGTACAACTTCGGATCTATACGAAGGTGGCTCAAAGATTTTTTTATGGGCGGCCATCAATACAAGCAAAATAAACGCTTTATGATAAACAGAAACGGTCTAATTGTCTTTTGTTGAACGGTTTATCTTGTGTGAAACTGGTTTATTTAAAATACAAATGGACAAGTCGCCTTTGGAGAAATGAAACACTCAAACAATAAATGGTTTAGATAATTCAGAAACGGTGCACCTTTGTTGAACTGCTTCAGTAAACACACGAGTGGTTCAACCTTATGCAGCTATCAATGTTACGGTCAGTATAAAACATGGACTGCGGACTACGGACTGGGTATAAAACATGGACTGAGGTATAAAATACGGACTAAGACTGCGGACTGGGTATAAAACACGGACTGAGGTATAAAATGAGGACTAAGACTGCGGAATGGGTATAAAACACGGACTGAGGTATGTAACACGGTTTAGGGATTTTTTTTTTGTATAAACAAAATGTAGAAATGATGAAGTTGGAGTTGATAAGCTTTAATCTTGGCAAGGAAACTGTTTGGGTCAAGAATGATTATTTGTCTTAATTAGATAAACGCATAAGATGTTTTGGTCGTAGCTTGGACTGTTATCTTTATTAACCAAACGGGAACACTCTACAACAGCGTTTCTAACACAAATGTGTGTAATGTATTTTTTTTCGAAATAAAATTGGAACGCGTCACTAGCCGTAAACGTACTTTTATATTACTTGTATTTAAATGATTTTTATATTAAAAAAATGAAATGTCTATAACAACATTAATTTCGTTTGTCCAGCTGTGCTTCTTATGTGCGCCTGCAAACCTGTAAGTCAGAGGTTTTTGCACAGGGTAAAACAAAACACCATGTCCAATACACTCAACTAGACTCTAGTTGTCAAATCTAAGAGTCCACTAGAGATATTTGAAGTCTAGTCGTTAAACAAAACCGGAAGTCCAAAACTATTGTCAACTGGAGTCCAGTCCACTGGAGTTACCGGAAGTCTAGTCGTGAAATGAGACCGGAAGTCGAAACAATATAACTTTGGGGAGGGTTGAAAAATCGTCCAATGGAGTCCATTGGAGTCCACTGGAGACGCATCGAATCCACTGGAGTTACTGAGAGTCTAGTCGTGAAATACACTACACATGTGATATACCTCGTTCTTTAAGCCGTGACCTGAGACAAGCACTCTGCACATGAAATATACCTCGTTCCTGAAGCCCTGAACCGAGAAAAGCACACTACACATGTAATAAACCTCGTTCTTTAAGCCCTGACCCGAGACAAGCACTCTACACATGAAATATACCTCGTTCTTTAAGCTGGACCCGAGACAAGCACACTACACATGTGTAATATACCTCGTTCTTGGAGCCCTGAACCGAGAAAAGCACACTACACATGTAATATACCTCCTTGTTTATGCCATGACCCGAGACTAAATTTCAACAACAACGCCCTTTTCTCGTGCCGCCATTCTACCTTTGTTTAGCCAGTTCTTTTAAGTGATCTATTCACATTGTATTGAATAAATAAGCTAATCCATACCCAGGGGACAAATGAATTTTTTGGTTTAATTTCAATTTAACTTCATCGAGTGCAATTCCGTACCATTCTCAGAGTTTCCTCAGCGTCTCGTAGTAAGGTACGCAACTCGCTCAGTAAATATGGCAGCAAATCATCTTCACCATCTCGACAAAAATCTACACGATTGCCACAAGTACGGCATTGAATGGGATCTACTTCCTCGCCCTCTATGAGAGGTGAGTAATTTAAATCACAACCAAACTGGTTTTTATCTACAAAACCTCATATTCCTATTTAGCCATTTAGCTTCTAAGATTAAAAATTTCAATTCTCATTTATTGTCCCTTCGCTTTTCCTACGAACATAGTAATGATCTTGAGTGGACTCCAATGGAACAGTTTTACACGGCCTCCCACCCGACATGATTAAGAAGTACTTCTAAGTCTCTCACGACTAGAAATTCGGTTACTCCAATACAATCTACTCGCGACCAATGGACTCCAATGGAACAGTTTTACACGGCCTCCCACCCACCAAGATTAAGAAATATTTCGAAGTCTCTCACAACTAGAAATTCGGTTACTCCAATAGAATCTACTCCTGACCAATGGATCCAGTGGACTCCAATGGAACAGTTTTACACGGCCTCCCACCCGACATGATTAATTAAGAAGTACTTCTAAGTCTCTCACAAGTAGAAATTCGATTACTCCAATAGAATCTACTCGTGACCAATGGATCCAGTGGACTCGAATGGAACAGTTTTACCCGGCTTCCCACCCGACATGATTAAGAAGTACTTCTAAGTCTCTCACGACTAGAAAATCGGATACTCCAGTAGAATCTACTCGTTACCAATAGATCCAGTGGAATCCAATGGAACAGTTTTTCCCCGCCTCCCACCCACCAAGATTAATAAATATTTCTAAGTTTCTCGCGACTAGAAAATCGGTTACTCCAGTAGAATCTACTCGTCACCAATGGATCCAGTAGACTCCAATGAAACACTTTTCCAAGGTCGCCACTAGACTTCCGCTTTTCCAATAGAACACAACCATACACAACTAGAGTCTAGTTGAGTGTATTGGACAACCCTCTCTTGATTACATCTTGACAGCGGTCTCGGAAACGATCACCAAGTCTGCGTCCTGTTTCTCCGATGTTAACGATCCCAGGGCACTTACAGCACGAGATACAATAGATGAGTTGGTTAGTGGTGCACGTAAAATGTCCTGTGATCTTGATTGGTCCTTATGTAGTGGTGACACTATCACAGGAATTGATGTAGGGGCAGGTCCGACAGTCGCGTCTATTGCAAGAGAAAGTGCCCTTCTGAAGTGGGGGATCTGGCGGCAATGTGCTGTGAACAAGTACATCTTTCAGGTTCTTCCTTCAGTCTTGTGTTTCTTTGTTTCCAGTACGCTTTCTGGGTCGATTGAGAGCGGTTTAAGTGGTTTTCGGTTCCTCCTCCTTCTCTTCCCTCAGCGGGAAAAGCTATTTTTTATTTCAAATCGTAATATTTTATGGAATTTTGGGAAAAACCGTTTTCCCCATACAAATCCTTCCATTTCTACTCCTGCGTACCAGGATACAGTACAGATACTCATACTGTGGTGGCATGCATTTTCCCGCGCTTGGCGCCAGCTACTGTTTGCGTCTGTTATGATTGACCAGAGAAATTGCTTTGCTTCTGGTCTTACGACACTGAATTGGAAATCGCTTCATATTATTGTAATTTCTATTGCCTTAATTTATCTTGCGTATCTTCGGGGCAGGAACAAAGTTCATTCTTTTGCGTAGTTCTTCCACTGGCTCCTCGAAGTGTTTCTCAAAATAAACATTAATAAAAAACTTGGACTGACAGCCGCAGTAAATTGCCCAGGGGATGTAATATTTCGTGAGATTAGCCCGCTCCCTGTAAAGAATGTAAAGAAATATCTAGTAAATTGAAGAACATAGCCATCACAGACGGGTTTTTAAAGGTATTTGGTATCTCCAACAACCAGGGCAAACCTTTAATGAGTTACGTGATTTATTTACCTTGACGTCAATCTTACAGGAGCAAAAATAGAGCTCAGCGCGCACATAGGTAACCCTGTTTGGATCATCTCGTACCATTTGATGGCTATTTCATGAGGAACACTACACAAGAATAAAAAGAACCGAATTAATAAGCATTAACGTTTTTAACTACAGTAATGCCAAGTAGGTACAAGGAAAACGCTTCTGTACTATCAATATGTAGAACAGTATGTAGAGCTACAATCCTGGTCAAAATACCTTGGGACAGTCATGCAAAACTCGTAACTATCGATGATTTGAGCATTACCGGCTTCGAAAAGCACTGCTACATTTTAAAACTCCGTTACAGTTCCCTCCTCCCCCACCCAATACAATGTTGAAAGTCAGAAAAACCTGCGGGTACAGCAGGGTTTCCATTAGAAGCCGGCAACCGGCGAACTCCGGCGGCTACTTTCGATATCATGCAGCGCCGCCTACTTTTGCTGACTTTTGCCATTCGAACTCTCAAAGTTTACTTTTTCATTTGAAGGCTTTTAACATTGCGTTGAAGTTATATAAACAAAGGCACTCGTAAATGAAAGTTCCTTACTTTGATATTAGGTCTCATTTTCTGCTGTGGGTGATTTTAAGTAAGGCATTCACAGTCCGCCATGTTGATTACAGAGGCGAGAAGGACTGGTGGCAAATATGCCTCGATTACACGCTGTTTTCTCTTCCGGTTTTCCACGTGCTTTAAAAAAAATGGCTGAGAGAAAGCGCGCCGCGGGCGATGGAAATCCTAGTATATTGGCATATTTTTCGAAGAAAGCACGGCCGCTTCCAGATGCAGGTGAGTGAGCATAAAATGTATTTGATTTTCTGTTTATATAGAGTTGAAAGACTACGAGTCAACACAAATCCTAAGAACTGAATAAATTTCGTATGAACCGTGCAACTTTTTGCCATTCTCAATTTCGTTTTCGTTCTGTCCGTTATTTTTCGGTTAAGCTGTGATATGATGATACCTATTATAAATTATGACAGTCGATATATTGTATCCTGAATGGTTTAAATAGAATCCAGTTTTCAGTATAGTGCGTCTGCTAATACAGTGGTCTTAAAATTACAGGATAATGAATACAAATCCTCATTTATAGTCTATTAGTCGTGTAGAAAAATTAAAAAAGTCGTTTTTGATGTTAAGAAATATTCATCGTCTGTTGTACTCATTTTGGTGCCTAGAATGCTGGAAATGGCATTTCCGAGCTTCTAGATTTAAAAATTTTCTGGGGGAGCATGCCCCCATACCCCCCCTAGAAGACGGGGCCTTATGGCCCCTTAATTGTAACAGCCGCCTACTACTCTTCTACCATCCGCCGACTTCAAATTTTATTGAAAACCCTGGTACATGTTTTCAACAGTTTAGGTGGGGTGGGGGGAGGGGTTGGGAACGGGTAACTTGAATCTCGCGCGACTTTTTGTTTCGCGTGTTTGTAAAGAGCCACAAGTACACGCTTGTCCCGAGACTTTTGTCCATGATTGTAGATACTGCTTCAGGTCATGATGGAGTGGCCTAAAGAGGGAACGGAAACGTGTATATCTGAAACTCAACTCTAATTTATACTGGTAATAGGAGACTGGTGTCCAATTGGTCTGTAATCAAAGAAGTAGCTAGCGCGGGACTGACTGAATTGGATGTCACGACGTCCATTTACCAATTCGAGGAAGAAATAATAGAAAAACTCTTTGAAAAAACATAAAACCGTTTTCAGTAGGAATAATGTATATGAATTAAATCATATATGAACTGCGGAAATGAAATAAAATGAAGCCTTATCCTCGCAGTGGTGAACGCAATTTATGCAATTGCGTAAAGAAGCCTTAGGTCACGGGTTCAAACCCGGTTGAAGTCCTGAATTTTTTTCAGGCCTCTTGACGCAATTGCATAAATTGCGATCACAACTGCGAGGATCAGCCTCCATTTGAGTTTTCACTATGAAATTCTTAAAAAAAGAACGCATTAAAGTGCAACTGTTCTCTTGCAGCACGGGCGATGGCGCCTACTGTCCAGTTACTAAGGTATCACGGGTACACCTTCCAAATACACTGGTGATAGCTAATCACACTCGATAAGTTTGTTGTAGCTACGGTTAGTAGTAAAGTACTCTATTTTTGTTTCAAATCAGAACAGGGAAAGGTATAGTCGAACAAGTTCCACCACTGTTAAAAATACTGAATACTAAAAACAATAAACCAAGCATTTGTGAAGAGCAAATAATGCTTAAATAATCTGTACTCAGCCAATATGCATTTAACATAAATTTACAATTTGAAGCGAAGGTACAAAGTAGAAGTCTTAAGACGTTTCTTGAAAGCGCTATGATTTTGCTTGATGTTCCAGACACTGGGATGACATAAGTGCAAGATCTATTGCCGCGGATGGGAGGAAATTCTGAGAGAAAAAGGTTGTTGCAAGAACACAAATTGTACATGGAGCTTTCATTCCCCGCGCAAAGTCAGAACTGCATTCAGGGGCTGAGTTGGAAGTCTTTTTTGGACTATTCCGGAGTAGGAAAACTCAGAACAGAGGCTGGTCGTATTTTTCGGGGGATGGGGAACCTCTCGGAATAAACGGAAGAACATTTCGTTTATTCTGCTTTCGAGTGCAGAATGGAAAAAATAAACGCAACATGGTTTGCTCGGAATACAAAAGGGGTTACACACAATATGCGTTCTTTCTGGAAATGTTTGGCGGGAAAATCGCCAAGCCTATGAAGTCACAACAGCAATCCGTTTTATAACATTTTGCAGTTCTGTTCTGCGTAATTCTTCGACCTAGTCTCCGGTATCCGTTTTGAGAATGTGTTCTGTTGTACCAATTGACCTTTCCACGGAATTTTCAACTTTTGATATTTGTCGTGTAACTAATATCTGTCAAACTGCTGGAAAAAGCAGGTTGTGAAAGTTGCTAAATAGCCACGTTTAAAGTCATATCGCAAAGTTCAGTGTAGCTTTGCAAAATCAGGAGGTTTTACAGACGTTTATGTGCTTGCCTCTCAGCATATAAACGTCTGTAAATTTCCCGACTTTAGTCAGTCATTAGCAGTGGAAAGATCTATTCTCTTATCTTTAAGCTGGGGTAAGAATGAGCGAAATAGCCCCAAATTAAAGCGTCCTTAAGTACAGCCATTTGGGGTACCTGTGAACAAACAAAGCATACAAGCGAAAGCACATGTAAAAGTTACCACAAATATCAGTTATGTTACTGTTCACGGTCCAAACCTGATTGATAATCCCGCAAGAGTGTGGATAAAATCATGAACTTCTCTGTATCGCTGCATGACATAAGCGAGATCTGTGTCATCTATAAACTTCACCTGAAAAAGTGGTGGAACAGAGAATTAACTGTGAAGTGTAAATTAAAGTGCTAAGAGAAACCCATGAAAAACCCACTGGGCGTTAGCCCTAGTAAAGGGTATCAGGGAACCACACGAGGCAAAGAAAAAATTCTTATGACCTCGGTGGGAATCGAACCCACGACCTCCGGATTAGATCTACCGTTGCTACTAAACCGGAGGTCGTGGGTTCGATTCCCACCGAGGTCATAAGAATGTTTTCTTTGCCTCATGTGGTTCCCTGATACCCTTTACTAGGGCCCAGTGGGTTTTTCATGGGTTTCTCTTAGCACTTTAATTTACACTTCACAGTTAATTCTCTGTTCCACCACTTGTGCGTGTTTATAGTGCTACGCGGCACAAGATATATATGTCACCTAAAAACGCATTTATTAAACCAGGTTATCCTTTAACACAAAAGGAAGTAACCAAGAGGCTCAGAAATACTAGGACTCTACAATGAAAAGTGCCGGCCGCAAGGACTTACATTAAAGGTATATTGTGAACCAATCCCAAGGCTTAGTTAGAAAATTCCAACTAGGTACATAATCTGTAGAACACCATTTAATACATGACTACTGCCCGAGTTCCACTTCTAATTCCAATTTATCCAGCACAGAAATGGTTCATACAAATCACTTGAGAGTGAAATAATTTGCTTTAGTTACAATAAAATGAAAGTTTTTGTTGACTGCTATCGCCAACAGAACCAAACAAATTTTTCTCAAGAACAAGCATTAGTCAGTGAAATCAAAGCTTTAACCTCACCTCATCTCTTTCAGGTGTGATCCTCTGACAAGGAAACAGTAAAAGATGAGACAAGATATACAAGACTGGCTACATTAGGGTATTCCTTTTTCAATAAACTACCTGAGAGAACTGACAAAACAGTGGCAAACTTAGAAACCAAAAACCCCAAAACAAAGGACTTCTACCGATGTTTTGTTTATTATTTAAATTTAGTGAATTTATTGCATTTATTAATCAGTTAATAAATTGTTTTTTGATTGAATTTGCTACCTTACTTGTCAGTAATAAGAATTAGTATATACCACACAAGTGAATAGTGCTTTTTGCGCGGTCTGATTGGTAACTCGGTGGTGATGAGCAAAGTACTATTCACGTCCCAGCGGGCAAAGAGAAACAAACTGGCTTTCTGTTTCGGTTTCTGAAGAGGAAATTATTTGAATACATGCCAGTTATTCAGCTTGCATGGTATATACTAAAACAAATTATTATTCACCTGAATGTCGGTGAAAGTGGTGGTTATTTACTCCACTTCGGTGAATGATTGATAATTATTGTATGACTGGTGTTTGTAGCTCTGGTTGGCTAAATGATAGGATATTATTCTTCTGTAATTATGAATTATGCAAAAACAAACAAAACAACTTTCAGCTGTTTTTTTGGGCCACATAATAAGCGACTTATTAACCTTGAATGTTTGGCCCTTACTGGATAATCTCAAACCTCGGTATTGCTGTATTGACATCACTATTGCCCACTCAATATGGCAAGACCTCAGTTTGAGATTTTCCCATAAAGACCTCACTCGCAGTTAATAAGTAGTTAATAATAGCTGAGTTTGCTTCATTATTGCTTCAGATAAGACCTTTTTAAGCCTACAAGAATATTTAATTGCCATAACGTACATTGAGGTCCAAACCTCTGACATACTCTCTTCCAAACACTCCATCTGGGAGCTTTCGCAACCCATCAAGGTCAAGTGTGGATGGGGTTAACCGAGGCCGTTCTCTAAATGTCAAGAAACAGCATTAAAATATTAGTTCATTTGCCTTACCCCTTTAAATCCTAAGATGGAAATTTAAATTATCAAATTATTTTTTAAGCTAGGAGTGCAAATAAAGATTGTTGTTGTTGTTGTTGCTGTCTCTACACATTTTGTTTAGAAACAATCAAATGGCTGTGACTTTGCAAGCCATTATATCTTAATGTGATTATTTAATTTATCTTACTGTATCAATATTTTGTAATAATTTCATATCTTGTAATAATTATTGTGATAATGAAAGTAATATGTCTTCATACTACCTGCCCTGATTAGCTTTGCAATATGCAGGTAGTCTGTGTTTATTAAAGATTTGTTATTGTTGTTACAGACAGTAATGAATAGTTAAGACACTGATGTGTTACATTGTAATTCCCAGAGGCAGAATGGCAGCCTTGAAACATAAGGGAGCTAAAGAAACAATATGATGCCAAAAATGCCACAAAACAGTAGGTTTCAAGAGAGAAAACAATTTCATTGCTCTGCATGTATACATACATTTTATGGAACATGTCATGACCAAATTCAATTCATTGGTTTAGTGCAGGATGGTACAATTTTCCTCCTTTTTCTCCTCAATGCAGTTTTAAAATAGTTTTAAAATAATTCTCAAATAGATCACTTACATTAATAAGTTGAACAACCTGGGATAGTTTCAGTTTCAGTTTATTTATTTTACCAGATTGTTATAAAAAATTACAAGACAAATATAAATTAAACTACAACAGATATCAAATAACCAAATAAAGAGAAAACATAAGGTGAGGATGCCCATATAGAAACCATTAATTGCAAAAGCAATTAATAGTAATGGTAATTTTCACTTACTGTAATATTTGTTGTCCAACTGGATCTTCAATCATTCTTCTGTGCATTCTTTTTAGTGCAAGAAGACCTGTTGTTTCTCCAAGAGTTGCTACCATATCTGCTGACGAAAATTAAGAGTTGTAAATAATTTTAACATGGATTCAAATAAAAACTAATTTAAAGGGTGACCATCATCAGGGCCAAGAGCCATATAACTCTTACCAGTTGGTAATCCTTTAAAGCCCTAAGACCAAAATTTTAATTCTCATTTGTTGACCCTACTGTTTCCTACAGAAGTAAAAGGGAAGAATTGTTAAGATATCAAGCAAATTCTTCTTGTGTGATCCTGTCTTTAATTCTCATGACCACTCTGTTTTATAGAAAGTTGATACTACAAGGAGAAATTTCATGCTGATCACTCTTAGGGTTTAAAGAAGCTTTTTGTGAGCACAGGTGGTTAGAGACATAGTTACTGTAGGACAGATCACAGTATCTACCACACTATGATCCATACTCTGTAATAAATGCGTGGGATTTATGACATCTTCAAGCATTGCGTGTGGAAGGGAAGGAAGCACGGTCAACAGCTTAACATCACTGCCAAATGATGGCATCATCTGAACTGTGGCAGATGTTGGGTACACAGCCAGCCTAATTCTGCTGATAGGTTTTTGGTCTGGTCTGGGGTCTGAACCATGATCTTATGCTTAACAGTCAATTATTGCACTAACCAAGTAGTGGTTACACAATACAACACAGGGTACCTTTAAAATAAAATAAAATAGAATAAGGAGCTAACTGTAGAGAAATAGGTTAAAGGTTAATAACAACACAAATAATATATAATAAATTTATACAATGCCAGTACCCTTAAAGTTCAAAGGTAACAACCAAACAGAGCCATTATTTAAACCAATGAACATGGGGGTTCAGTCTCTGAAGGAACTCCAGTTCTTTTTTAGAGTGTTAGTAACAACAAAATAATATTATTGTTTGGTGTTCCTAGATGGGTTGGAAACTGAAGGTTATTTGGCTAGTGAATGTCCATAATATGGCAGTGAACTTACTTTATCAAGTCAGTTGATAAAACCAAAATTTCAGCAAACGAATACACTTTCCCACAACTTACTGATTACCAAATGGCTTACATAAGTGACTGGTTTGCTGATAGACTGATTAATTAATCATCTTGCTGATACGTGCCTGATTAAATGACTTGCTGACAACAGATGAGTGCAGATGATCACTTGATCACTTATCACCTACTTGTTCAATGATCAAGATTATTAACAACACATCAGTGAGAGTTCCTACCTGTCCTTGTTGGGTCATACAGTGCCATAATAGCAGATCCTGCAGAGAGCAAGACCTTCTGCATTTTGGATGTTGGAATATGGGAATCATAGAGCTGAAAACCACTATCAAAAGAGGCACTCTTCTCTTCTGGAGCTTCAATGCTATCATTTATAACATCATCATATACAGGTCCTTATGAAAACACAATAACAATTGTTTTAAGAAAATGATTATAAGGTTACATTTTTAAGGACATGCAGCAGACATTCTAAAATCAAACAAACAAGACATTTTAGGAGAGAGGTCATTGCTTTCACATTCAAGCAGGTTGATTGATTCCTTTTCCTTTGGTTTCGATAAACAGTTACTGTGATGACAGAAGTACCTGCACTTATGTGCTTCATTTGAATTTATAATAAGAGCAACACAAAGCTCCTTTATGATGAAATTTCAATAAATGCTGTTGTTGCTGTGACTGCTGTTGGTCGATCACCTAAGAGTTAGAGAGTGTTGTAAAGGAGGGAGGAGGTGGGGGCTTGAGTACACTCTATGAAAAGTACATAGTCCTAGCTTTCAAACCATCTGCTTGGTGTCTTTTTTTTCATGTCAAAATACCACATGTGATGATGGAGAAGGTTGTGGTATTGACAAATAATAGTGTAATTCACAAGACAAAATACCCACTCCATCTTTCAAGTAAAAGAGTGAAGGAGGTCCATAAATCATGAAAATTCCCCTGATCACCCCTGGGATATTTCAAGGACTACAAGCCTTTACTGGGGGTCAAATCCCTATCTTTAAGAGCCTCCCCATATGCCCCTTATAAAAAAGTTGAATTTTAATCTTGGATGACCTTGAAATTCACTTTTTATGGGCATCAAGTTTCAAAGTGGTTGCATAATACCCAGTTTCTTTACAGGCAACTACTCAAATCAATCAACACAGCCCAATTCAACAATAGAAAATGCTGCGTGTCAATGGGTGTCTAGAAAATTAAGACCTAAGACATAAGACCCCCCAAAGTTCTAAGTTCTATTATTCTCTGTTTTATCTTGTTCATGTTTACACATCCTTTGCCAGTTACATTTCTTGTTGCTTCTTGATATATTATTGTAAAGGACTTACAAAGTCATCAGTACAAGTGTTTATGTGTCATTTGTCTCCATTTTATAAGTATCTCCGACAAGTCTGGAATCATTTGACAAAATCAAAACTCTTACTCTTTCTTTTTTGGGAATCTTGGTTTTCTAGATTTGGGGGAGGGGAGAGGTCTTAGTTTTTCAGGGGGTCTAAGGCCCATGTCGAACGCCGTACTTCACATGAGCTGAACTAATTAAGTTCATGTAAAGTACAGTGTTTGACCCAATTAAGTTTGACTGATTTCATTTGGATCGGCTGAGGCGTACGGCTCATGTGAAGCACGGCATGTGACCTGGGCCTTAGCTAGTTTTCTAGACCAAAATTAATGACTAGTGCATAATAGCAGGGAGCCGGGGAAAATAACCGGCTGTTCACTCAATTTTACTGGCTGAAAAACTTTTTGCGGTTTTAAAAATCTGTAAAAATGGATTCTTTTAAACCTGCTTGTGTACTGATAATTCCCGTCTGTCAAACATTTTATCTAAGCTTACATCCCTGAGTCTTATGCTTACGTAAGCTTAAGTCTTTAGCTTAATTCATCTATCTTTGACCGCCTACAAAATCAATCAATTATCCTCTCATTTTTAAGCTATCTTGTCTCTTGCTCCCCGCATTGGCTAAACTACAGAATACAGGGCCACTTTTAACCATGCACCAAACGAGCCGGCTCGTTTGGCTCGTTTGCTCTTTCCGCTGACGTTCCACTGCCGAGCCAAACGAGCCAAACGAGCCACTAAATCTATGAACATCACACTTATGTTCATACAATTATTCCTCGTTCTTTTATCCACTGCCGAGCCAAACGGGCCAAACGAGCCACTAAATATATGAACACCACACTTAATGCTCATACAATTATTCCTCGTTCTTTCATCCACTGCCGAGCCAAACGAGCCGGCTCGTTCAAGGTGAATGTTTAAAAGTGGCCCTGCATTCTGTAGTTGCTCCCATGTTTTGTTGAAGTTTACCTGCTGATACAAACTGTCTTCGCCTTGAACGTCTCCAAGAATTAAGCAAAATTCTCAGCGAGCGACCGCCTCTACTTCCACAATTGGCCGCCGCCATTTTGTTTCAGCCCCAGATCCTTCTCAGCTTTCAAATTTGCGCGGGCTCGATCGAAGTTGGTCGGGATGGGACGATGGACGAAGTAAACTTTCGCTCCGACTTGGTCTTCCATTGGCCTGCGAATATACAGCCGCCTCTCATCGCTCCCGGCCCCCGAAGTGCGTTTCGCAACGCACCTCAGGGGCTGGGAGCGATTAGAGGCGGCTGTATTCGCAGGCTAGTCTTCCATACACTTACAACAGTTTTCATAAAAAGTTTTTTCCTGAATAACTATAGTGAACCAGTCTCAGTGAGTAAATAAGCCTCAACACGTGGATTCCAATACTATCAGTCTCTCATCCTTACAATGGAATAGCAGTAGCTTTTATTGTCAAAGTCAGTCATGCACATGCCACAATTTTTTGATAGTCAGAAATATTTTGGATGTTTTTCACGAACACACTGAGGGACCCTACAATAATTTTGCAGAATTACCGTCGACTTTGAATTCAAAGTGAGAGATTTTGCTTGAGTGTTAATTTCACACAGTAGTATTTCAAGTTAGCTCCGAGTTTTAGTAATCTCCTAAAGTTTTAGTTTCGAAACTGAAACAGTTTAAGAGTATGACTAAAAACAACTTAAGCGTCATCCAGTTGTGCAACCAGGGTCTTTTTGATACTGCTAAAGAAATTAACGTCGTTAATTTGTTGGGCAAAAATCACTGTTTTTTTACACTTGAATACACCGTTCCTTATTCCCAAAGGGCAATATCTTATTTGATTTTCACACGTATTGTTTTTCTATTCTTTTCTCGGTCATGCTCGATTTTCACGTATCTTATTGAACTCGTTATTAATGATTTAACCACCGGAGAAAGTGTGATCTTTGCAAACCGACTTCTGACCCACTTCTTAACACAACAGGCGGTTCCGCACGTTCATAGCTAAACGAAGTTTCAGTAACATTTTAAAAAAGGAATTGACCATCCAAGTTTTAACAGCACGTTTAAGTTAGTACCACGGTATAGAATGTCGTTCTCAGAAGACAAGAAAATTAAACTACGTCGATTAATGAGATTACTTTTGATTTGCTAATTTACAAAACCTATTGAATGTGAACACTCATTGTTTCAAAACACACAGAGAGCTGAAACAAAAATTTATCCGAACGAAATAACCAGAGCGATGATTGGTATATCACGGCAAAACGTCAGTTTCGTTTTAATTATTCCTTTGAGAAAGCGATTCGGGGTATTTTCGTAATGACTAATCTCTCACCACGGTTTTAACAATCACATTTCCTCTCTGTGTTGCCGGGGGTTTTCTTTACGCGCTAAGCGTGTTTTAAGTTAGCGTGCTGCGCTGATTGTCATTCTCTTTTCTTTTAGCGCGTGAGAATTATCCATAACTGAACCATTTGCGTTAATAACGCAGACTGCTTCCTTAACTTTTGCGGCCACAGCATTTCTTTGTTGCAGTCACTTTATCAGACTGGATCAGCTGCGTCATAAACCAGCCTAAAGAGTTTTAATTGGTTGGTATTAATACTAAGCGATAAGGAACAAAACCGAAAAACCCAACGCTTTACACCTGCCGATACCGCAGCAAAAATCTTTCGCGCATATCTCTAATGCACTAAGCCGAACCGCCCAATCACAAGGCTTTGAATGCAAAGTTTCCAAGCAATTAACGCCCAACAGAGAATTGTTGGTGTGACACCTTTCTCACTTCAAAGCAGTTTTGTATAAACTTGATGTCTCGGGGATCAATTAAGGCGATTGTTTATGCGACTAGCCAATCAATTTACACGTCTCACAAAGCAAGCTTGTTTTTATTTTGAGCCAGTGTTAGACCAAGCGCGGTAAAAGGTGATACTTATTATAATACCAGCGTAGCCCTGACTTCTAGAGTTAACGCGCGTCCAAGAAAGCGACTGAGGCAGAACGCGAAAGAAGTAATAATGAGCCTGCACGGAGACGATACTGAGAACCTCTCACCCAAAGCTGCAGCTTTCTCTATTGCCAGCTTGCTGACCAAGGATCTTCATGAAAATTCCAACACTGTCAAGGCAAGACAGCTAAGCCCCTCTTCAGCAAATCACAAGGAAAAAGGAAAGCATCGCATCGGCTGCCAGGAAGATATCTCAGCACCCAAGACTAAGCTCAACGCAGTTTCAAAGGAGGCTTGCGAAGACTACTCAATCCAGAACATTTTGAACGCAGAACATTCAAGAGGTGACAAATGCGCTGATGGTATCAAACGTGGAGTTGAAAGAAGCGGATCGATCTTGGATCCCCTGCAGAAGTTTTCGGCATGTTGTGACTTGGTCAGTAATCTAGACTCGTTAAAGAACTCGTCCTCATTCTGCATGCCACAAATGAGACTTTTAGACGTTCAACGCGAGGTGCAAGTGGCGATGCAACAAAGTGACCTCTGGTGGAAATTCTATGCTTGCGGCACCGAGATGGTCATTACTCGAACGGGAAGGTGAGAAAAGCTCTGCTCTTAGCCGGCTCGGTGAAAACTGTACTTTATTTTGCTATTGTTATGCTTAAATGCAAACATATGATAAAGTGACTTTTTTAAAACGGTACTCTTCAAAAGTCACCTCAAATTGAAGAGCCACTTGTATGAAAAAGAAATTGCCAAAGATCTTTATTATATGTTGCATACGACAGCCGTGAAAATTACCCAAATTATCCAAAATAAAATGTTATTAAATTGGTAAGGCATTCCGCCACATTTTACTAAATTTTACGCTAGCCGGAAAACAAGTACAAATGTTATCTTTTAGACAAAATTTAGTCACAAATTCCTTGTTCAAATCTCTTCACTTTCTTCGAATAACAAAATCTTCAAGATTCTCATTTTCAACCGAATAAAAGTTCAGTGGTTTTGGTGTAAATTCTTTAACCGCTCGGGTGAAGCAACTTGCTGTCTTGAATTAACAAAATTTATTCGCTGGAAAAAAGAAACCCCACAAGAAAGCTAAAAAATGATTCGAAATTTTTTATCACTCTCCAAATTCTTCGTTACTGAATGTGGCCATATTTGTTTTTGACATGCAAAGTAAAGACTTACTCACTAGAAGAGTAATTGTCTTTTTGCATTTAATTCAGAGAACGATTATTTTCTCTGTGGGTAGCTCGGGTTTCTTAATTCGCGCTCGGTAATTACACAAAACACCCGACCCAGCTAATTCCTTTCCAGAGGTATGAAAAGTAATATATCCGTTTAGCTCCTAAGTTATTTTCTGTCAATTTTCCTATGGACATTCACGTCTTATTAGTTAATGACGTCACGTTCAAAGATATTTTTTTCATGTCCACGCGCCCTTTTTGAAGTAAAGACCGTAGTCGCTTGCCAGTATACTTATATTTTCATTTTACATGATACCCATGCGTAAGAACAAAACAAATATTTTTTGGGTTTCTTTTATACTGTTGATTTGCCTTCTGTGCTTGTACCTTTGATATAAGGTTCTCACTCCATCTCAACTCAATTGCTGTTGGGTGCGGACAAAAAACTTGGGCCCAGCGAAAATTGCTCCATCACGGCGTTAGATAGTTTGAGCCACGATTTGTGTGCGAAAATCTTAACTTTTGTAGCCCCAACTTTGTTCTTTAACTAGACAGTTCAAAAGATCTTTTGATGTGAATGTGGCGTGAATACATTAATAAGATTTAGCACTTCGTCAATACCAAATAATTCCTGTTTTCTAAAACAAAAATAAGGGTTTATTAACAGTATAAATTAAAACTACATTTAACATCAAGTGACAATACAAGTTTTTTTGCAAAGTATCACTCTAAATTATTGACCTTGAGTAACATTTTAACAATGTCATACGCGACGTTTTGAAATTGACTCAGCTAAGAAAATTACCAGCATCTCAAATATCTTGAAGCTTTCAAATATTGCTATTATCAGAACCAGGTGTAGTGTTATTAAAATTCAGGTTAGTTACTTTTAATATGCAAAAAATACCAGATATAATGAAGATAAGTATGATTCACATGTGGCCACAAAGAGCTTTTTGATCGCTTATCTCACCGAGTAAAGAAGACCTATCTCTCATACCCGATTCAATTGGCATGTCTTCTTTGATCAATCAAAGTTTAAACAAAAGTTCTGAATCATCTTAAGGTCGGACTAATATCACAAACATTGTGCCCTTGGGTATCAAAATAACGAGATAGCAACAAAAACGTTGGTGTAAATGTCTGAGCCCAAGATGATCATCTAACGAAGTGCTGCAAACTTCGTTGTAGGACTCGTCCACAGGGAGAAACTTAGCAGTGTTTTGAAACCAATAACGATGCAAAGGAAGCTAAAAAAAGTTAGAAAAATCTTATTGTTTAACTGTTTTTTCTTTATTATTGTGAAGTCGAGCTTTTCGTAGTTTTAGCCACATTGTATTCCAATGTCGAAACGTCACTTGCTGTCTGCTATCGCAGGGCTGTTAGTAGAAACACTGTCGTTTTGATAAGCCGTGCTCGAGGCAAACCTTGTTTGCTCATCTCCTCAATCTGCAAATCAGCAGAGCGTAGGAGGGGGGAAAGGTGCAGATAGCAACAACACCACAAAAGGAGATAGGCATATGGGATGAGCAAAATAAACAACCATTTAAGGGTTTAGTGCAGATTATGTTCCGCACGTGCCCAGCTCCTTTGGGTGTGTCTCTTTGTTTGCGGCTCTTAAAATAATGAACGATGTTTTGCTTCCCCTAATGAGGAAGGGGATCGTTTAGACATATGACAGTGACCACCGAACATGTGCCTGTTGGTTTACTTTGGCCTTCAAGATTCAGGAAGATTCACATGCTTTGTTGTGTGGATGTCTCACTCGTATGGTCAAGAGTATTGACCGACAATAGCTACATAGCAATTACACTGGTGCGGATTTGTCGTCATCCGTCAGGTCGCACAAAATTTGTATCAACCCACAACCAAGACCTTTAAGCAGAAGTCTTTGATGAAGTAAGCACATGATTAAATTCTTCTGTCACCTGTCCCGATACCATTGTGGTGAACACACTTAGATTGTTTATTAAGACCCAAATCCCACCTAGCTAACACCATATCTGATACTAACATTATTGATTTCTTGCAGACGAATGTTCCCAACACTTGCCCTTTCGTTTCTTGGCATGGACCCTAGACGCTACTACTCTGTTCATGTCGATATAGTTCCTGTTGATGGCTACGCTTACACGTTTGTAAACAATATGTGGCAAGTCAATGGCATGGCTAGTGAGATGCACGCTTTACCTTACATCCAGTCTTATCAAGCCGACGAAGTTGCCCACACTGGTTTGTATTGGATGAAAAACGGCGTGGACTTCAAAAAGGTTCGGCTCACAAACAGAAGAGTCGGTCCATTCAAAAGTGGCGAGGTAAGACAATTTCACCGAGCGATTACTATCTAAAATACCTAATTAAAGTTCAAGATTTAATTTAACTCGAAAGAAACCGTTTATGTTTTGATGTTTTCCCCGCGAAAATAAATTTATTTGTGACTCATGGTTTTCTGTAACTGAAAACTTAAGATAAAGAGGATCTTTTGCAAGAATGCTTACACACACGCCTTCTTTTGATGAAAACATGAAGAACGAAGGGAAGGACTGTCAGTGCGCATGTGTTGTTTAGAGTTGTAATGTCTGGCAAACTAACGCTGAATTGCGGCATCATTTCCAGCTGTTTTTGCTTTTCAAAAACCTATAAGTTGCAAAAATCAAACGCTGTTAGTTTCTGTGGGATGATTTCTCTGCGTGGAGAAAACCGCAGGAGTTGTCATGGAGAATTAAGAGACTTTTCCGCGATAGCGAGTTGACGAGTTTTGCGATTTTCCATCTGACTAAGCTCATAATTTATTCATAGTCGCGATCATTGTCTTTTGTATTCTCTCGTTACCTCGTGCTTCGATTCTATACTTTTTGTCGCAAAGTTAAACTATCAGGCAAAATATTTCAAACATTTTTTGACAAATGAGAGTTAAGAAAAATTTAAGATAAAAAATCCTAATATCACTAAATAAATTAGAGGAGGTAGAATATGATACACAACGAAAACTTCAATTAAAATGCTCTCTTGACGAGGATCTGACAATGCAAATTTTCGGAAACATTGCAGGCGAATAGCGATAAACAGATTCCGATTTGAACTTTACTCTTTGTACAAATTTTGATTTACTCTTAGAATTTTCTCTGTATTGTGTTTGGAAGTTCTTGAAATTGTTTACGGCCCTCTCTGAAATTTAGCAGCCACACAGTAAATTGTGTCGGCACTTTAAAAGAATTCTACGACCACATTGATAAAATATATGGTAATTCCCAGATCTCTGAACAAAAGGAGACTTCAGAAAAAATTTCGGGCCAGTCTGAAAGGCGGTCTAGATATAAAATTTGAAATCAAATTTGTAGAGGATTTGTTTGGAGGGTCAAGCGGCGAGTAACTCGGTTACTCTATGGTTAACAATCGCAAATATGTTCCTTTAAAGCGCTTTCAAAATAAGTCAAAAAGCCTTGATAGATTTATAGATTTGTATGAACTCCTAACTAATTGCGATTTTCCGGTGTCTCAAATAATCTTTTACAGCTTCATCTGAGCCCAAACAGAAAATACCAGCCAAGGATTCACGTGGTAGAAGAAACAGAAGAGGGTGTCAAAGTCTCTTGTTCAACATATGTGTTTCCAGAGACGACGTTCATCGCTGTCACGACATACCAAAACGAGGAAGTATGATTGTGTTTCAACTGTATAGGAGTCAATCTTGCTTTCATGCACGAATTATTTACTGGAAATCCCTAGGGCAGTTTGTTTAAGGTTGAAATAATTGGACAATGCAAACTCCTCGTACCCTTGATTTGTCTACTGATAGTTTAAATCCATATGTATGAAATGCCACGGCGTTTGAAAGCAACCCTTACTAGCTCGGCCCTGCTTGATGAAAAGTTTGAGTTTAATTTAAAACTGGTCGCATGACGTAACATGTCTGTATGGTTGCTGATCTTGTTTTTAGCTGATTCAAATGAAAATTGACCATAATCCTTTCGCGAAAGGATTCAGGGACAAAGGATCAAGGTGGGTAAACATTTAATATTTCATGACTTTTTTAGGTAAAGTTTCATTGCTGTCGCCAGCTGATAGAACACTAAATTGACACTTGCCCCTCCATTTCGACCTAGAGCATTATCACTGACAAGATTACAAATTCAGCAAATACGTTTGTTTTATTTTATCTCGAAATAGTACATGCGATCTAAGAAAGCTTTGATCTCTAAAATTGAATCAGTCGCTAACAAGGTGAACACTTGATGTATAAGTTTTCAAACAGTACAGGAAAACTGTAAATTAGTTGTATGTTAAGTCCACAGCAAACGTATTAAGGCTACTAATGGAGCAAAATGAAAGGTTGTATAATAATCGTGGGTTGAATGCGGCTTCAGCGTTTTTGCGATCTTAAACTCTCTCCTTTTTGGGAGAGAGTTTACCTCGCTCATCGCAGTGCACTTATGCAGAAACGTTTGAAAAAACACAGTATTTGATTTAACGAATCAGGTAGTGTTCGACACTCAAACAGTTGACACATATTAAATCGGAAAACGAAATACGGAATATTTGATAAGGAAACAAACGTTGTTTGATTTCAAACTTAATATAAAATGTATCGATATGGGGTATTTTGAATAGATTACCAAAAATTGTTTCAACAACAAAGACAACATTAAAAGAAACCACTGTAATACAGCTAGGTTTTGATTTCAGTTATACACATAGTTTTTATTTCGAAATGGAAAGGCGTACATAGCATTATATTCAATCTTTCTCAGCTACTAAGACTTTCAAGGTTCATTTTAAGAGACGAAAGGACCTGTATTAGTATTTCCTTTCGTACTTCGTGCTTTGAAAATAAAATTCTGGATAAGAAGAGAAATGCTGCATGGCGTGAATTTTCCAATATATCGGTCATTCAGTGTTAAGATTTAAATTTCATGAATTATCCGATACTTTGTACACGATTTTAAGTCTTAAAGTTGTGTTGACTAAACTACAAATTTACATAAACTTTTAAAACTTTGTTTAGTTCATTTTACTCTGACAATGTGACAAGATGAATAACTATAACACACAATAAACAGTATGTTACGAATTGTTGTAAGGTTTGTTGTATTGTTAACAACCTTATGAGACTAAACTTCTAAGTAGGAACTAGGAAGTTGACAGCCTTTGAGATGATCACGTTTCATTAGACAGCTTTCAAAACAACTTACAATTTTTACATTGAGTGACTTTTCAAGGGTGTTCGGGTTGTAATATACAGCCCCTTTTTGTATAGACCACGTGGTCTTGACAGAGCGAGTGTGGAAGAAAAATTGTCGAACCTAGAGACTACTATCCCAGTAAAAAATGTTCCTTTTTAATCAGCTCCCACTCCTTGACAAATGTTTTAAAACGGTTACAGTTTAGTACACCACGTTTTATTTATTTCAAAGAAAGTTGAGGCGACTTTTATCCCTTTTTTTCTCGACTGGGTTTGAGAGAATGTGGATGGGCTTCTTGCGAAATGGAAGGTGAAGGGAAACCAATTAAAGTGAAATTAAAAACCAAAAACGGGCGAAGTTTTTCAGAGAAAACAAAAGAAAAGTAAGTCAGTACTCGCTCCTGATTCATTCAGGAGTGAATTCTTGCATACTGAGCTGATCCGTTAGATAACAAACTTACCTCATCTAAAAGGAGGGTCTGTTTGAGGAAATTATACTGTTGCCGAATGAAACATTCATTCTTGGGCTTCGTATTAATTCTGAGTTTGCAAACGAAGCTCATTGCTTGATATTATTCACAACAAGCACTGCAGTTCAATAACTGTATTTTTGCTCTCCACACACAAAGCCAGCTAATTAATGATCGATATTTGTAATAAGAGGTGTCATTGCAAAGCCGATGAAGGCTAATTTGATTTCGTATTCTTTGGCAGCAATGTGCCTGAGGGTCCGGCTTATTTTGCTTCAGTGATTTCGACTGACTTGCAGATCAAGCTTTTTATTGTAGAAGCCACGTAACACCGAAGTTTTATTTACTGTTCGATGTGCTTAGAACACGTCGTCATTGTTATAGTTTAAAAGAAAACTCTGCAGAAGGGTGCGCGGTGGAACATTCGTTCTCTGTTTTATCGTCCAAGTCGTATTCATTTTGGAATCTATTGAAATTTTACTCGCCTTTGCCACGTGGGCAATTGTCCATAACTAACATGCTTCAACATTTTCGGCTAAAAGAATACTAATTACATTTGTGCTACTTTTTTTATGAAACAGCCAAGAGTGGAACCTTCCAGAATTCCAACATTGGGAAATAGAATTTAGAGAGTAGAAGTGCTTAAGTTATTATCCTACAGTATGAAAGAAAACACCGGACATTTTTGCGTAGTGTTGAGTTGACACCTATTTCGAACCGCGTCTTGATTCCCCTCTTTTCGTTCTAAGTCATTAGGCGCTCTGATGTTTCAAACAGTGTAATTCTTATTCATACACGTGCGTGCAAATAAGCACAGAACTCAGTAATGGATAATTCTTAGTAAGAACGAATTTAACTTGCCAATTGTGTATAAAGGTCGAACGACTTTCAGTCATACCCATCTTACGTCTGGTCATTCAGGGGCTCTTCTTTAAATTTAAACCAACTGCTTTGGTGATTCTTATATTTCTGGGGTTGTTGCGAAAATGCTGGAATAAACGGAAATTGTTTACATGCCTGCTAAGTTTATAGTTAAGTTGCATTTAAAAACTGACTGTTAAAGTTACTTTCTCTATCACACCATTAACAAAAGATTTCTTTGTGTACACCGCGTGGCGCGTGCCACTCGCGAGCCTTTATTTTATCTTTTCCTTAAGAAACAAAAGAAAATTGAGATAAATGCTCCGGTTTACAGAAAGAAGCCATGAATAACAGCAAAAAGACTAGAAAAGGAAGTCGTAATCAGAAATCCCAGAGCACACTTTTGCGCCTTTCTCAGTTGCAACTTTCCTTGCTCGGTTTTCTTTTAGTCTTTAAGGGGTTATAATTTACCGATCACAAAAAGCACGAAAAAGAAGAGATTCATTGTCATGGTGAAATACTACTACTATTCTATTATAAAAAGGTTAAATTAAGAGTGAAGCGAAGAGTCCGCGGCTTAATTTCTTCACATAATAAACTTTTATTAGTTTTTCCTCGTGTCGCGTGCCATACGGGAAAACGAGTCAATTAAAAGTTTCCTCAAGCTGTTAATGACCCGCCCTAAATTTGAAAAGAAAAAGGGTCGAAAGCTCTAGTCGAGTCAATCCGTGTTACATGAGGATGATGACTTCAAACTCTCTAGCTAGGCAACAAAACGACTTACCAGATAAAACGCTGATTACCTGAATTAGGTAGCAACAGAATAATTTGAAATATTGAGTAATGAACAAGGACCTTAAGCGTTTTATCACGTAAAACCTAGTCTAAACCAACCTTAACTTGAGCAAAGGATCACAAAGGAACTTTCGTTATATTTTGCCAAAAGGTGTCTTCCGTTTCGTTGCCTCTAAGAAAACAAATTTTAAGTGAGATTTTTCGAAACTTTGCAACACTACGAAGAAGTCAAATAAGAAAGTTCGATATAGCAGACCTTCACTATCTTTAGATCTAACAGACGCACACGTTCATTATTAACCTTTTAGGATCCAAGTCGTTGCTTAAGTTAGTAACTGTAATTGAACACATGCATCTTAACGAGACAGTGGGTATAAATTTCATCGCTGAGAGGTGCAAGTATCTGATTAATACAATCATGGCTATCACCACAGAAGGTTACTTAAATCACGATGTTGGTTCATTTCTCATGCAGTTAGTAGTTTTTTCGTATGTTTAAACATGTCCATTAGTCGAATCTTAACTGAGGGAGAAACTTTACTCATGCTCACGAATAAAAAATTCATTGAAGGGGATTATCTGATCATGGACCCTCTTTGGTTACTTTTGCGACTCTCCGCAAAGACCTAAATCACTCAGTTTCATTTCCTAAACAAAATCGTTATTTCGTTGAAGCAAAAATCCTTCTCTCATCTGTGATTTAAAAGTTAAATTTATGAGAATTAAACTTAATTTGATTGCTTGCCACCAATTTTACTTAAATGGACCCCCTGCCAGAGAAAGTTTATCAACATAAAATTTCTATGGCAACTTTCAGATTAAGGCCTCTACTTCAAATCATCTTGATCCTCTAACATCACACAAAGCTAATCTTTTTATCTATTTTGCTTGAACCAAACCTTATGTGACAAATACAGGTCAGTGATTGGAACGTTCGGTCTCACAATTGTTTTTTTATTGGCTGCGACCAATGAAGTAAAAACGCTTTCAAGAGAAGTGAGTTTTTGAGGAACTGTTGGTCATCATAACACTTATAATAGCTCTTAGGCGAATCTGAGTGCTGTGGGAATTAAATGTTGGAAGAAACGGTCAGATTTATCTTGGGAAACCACTTTGGTACTGTCAAGTCGTTTCCAAACTTTCTCTTAACAGCAGTGGTATGGTCGCCAAGTAACTTGTCAAAGTCAAGACCTCGTGCTCAATTCCAAACCTCGTGTGGCATTCTTGCAAACTGTACTGACGGCTATTGAACTAAACTACAGGTCCATCCGGGTTACGATTTTGTCGTAAAGAAATGCTAGCTAGGAAGCAACTGAAAGGAAAAAGCTGACTATTCATCATGATCAGTAATAAGCAAAATGCCGAAAACAAAGTGCAGGCAGATGGAAGCATTTTCAGTAGCTTTCATGTCAATAATTACAGCTGAGAATTCCCTTCATAGTGTTCAGAAGCCCAAAGTTATAACCACATTGCTAAAAGTTCTGGTCAGTGGACGGTTCATTTAAACGTTTATCTTAGACCTCAAAAGCTAAACAACATTATTTCGAAAAAGGAAGAAGCCTTGAGAGAACTGAAATGTGTTAGGACTGAAGCCACTGTCGGTCCGTGCAAAAATGTGTGTGTTTTCGATTGTGTTGAATGTAATAACGGGGCGCGTGTCATTTCCTTTGTATTCATCAATGCTGTGATACGAAAAACTATTTCTACTAAAATGCTTGAAAACTAAACAATTTCTTTGGATCATGGCATACGCCCATCACGTCTATTCCGCTGTGATATTTTGTTTTCTGTTTGTTTATCCTCGTGTCGCGTGCCATTAAAACAACTAATTAATGTTAATCTTCAGTAAAATACCTCGCAGTTGAACCCCGCCAGGAGTAAATATCACTATTGTAGCATGAACGTGCGCAATGTTTTAAAAGAGTCAAGCTGAGCTTCTGTTTCCCATTATGCCCGCTTGATTTGCGCATGTGTTGATAGTCATTGCCCACGTGTGGATGTCCCGGAAGGCTGTTTCATGTAAAACAATGTGAAACCGCCTACAATTTGAAAGATCAATTTTCTAACAGTATAATGAATGATACCCATAAACAGAGATCCCTGAGTCTCAACGATCGTAGGCATGAGTCTGGCTCGGTAAATCATAACGAAGAAAATCGCTCAAGCCCAGGTCAAACGCCGCACTCCGCATGAGCCGAACTAAACGCAGTCATTAAGTTTATGTGAAATACAGCCATTGACCCAAGTAAGTTCGACTGAATTCATTTGGATCGGCTGAGGCGTTCTTCATGGCCGGCCAGGCGGGAATAACGGCTGAAGATAGAGTTTGGGTCAAACGCCGATCTTCACACGAACCGAACCAAATGCATAATCATGTTAATGTATATCAATGTATAAGTCAGCCTCAATCTCGGTTTATTTTTATGATCCAGTTAAGTTTGGCTGAATTAAGTTCGGCGTTTGACTTAACAGACGAACTTGACTAATTTTGGCTGACCTAAACTGTAATCAGTTAAATTCGGTTCATGTGAAGTATGGCGTTTGACCTGGGCCTAAAACCCCATTAACATGGAAGGAGGCTAATCCTAGTACTAGGATCATCCAAGCGCGATATGTTTCCAGCTTTCAGTTTACATGCGAAGGGTTGCATTTGGCCCCAGCGCTAGTATCATCCTACTGCTATGATCATCCTATCTGAGAGATAGGACTAAATGATCCTAGCGCTAGCCGGGATCATCCTACCTCCATGTAAACGGCCTCTAAGCTTTAATTTGAAAAACTTGAAAGTAGTTAACTGAAAAGCAACTAAATCCTGTGAAATTTCCATCGCTCGCAGCGTATTGGATACAAACTTATGATGTAATGTTTCACTTGCATTTGAAATAGTGAAGCTATGCTGGTGAAGAGCCTTTTTAAAACCAATGTTTTTAAGTTCTCTTTTTTTAATCGTATTGTAGACCTGTGGAATTACCTACCACTAGACATCAGAACAATTGAACATTTTTCATCATTCAAGAATAGTGTTAATAATTTTTATCTTGATAAATTTAATGTAAATAAGGACAGATTTTTATAATTGATTGATTAATTAATGAGATATTGTCTGATATTGTATACTATTTGTGCCACATTGAGGCAGTTTATTTTTATAAGGAATCTTCGTGTTCTGTATAAACTGACCTAATTATTCAGATCTTGTATTTTTACAGTTATTTTAATTGTTGATTTATCTTTTATTTATATTGTATGTTAAGATCTGTATAATTAAAGTTGAGTAAATAATAAATAAATAAATAAATATATATATAGCTCAGGCGCGTGTTTCTGGAAACTCCCGAAACTTTTCGGGCGCATTTCGAGTGCCATAATTTCCTCCGTATCTAAAAAACGAAGACGTTTCAAGGCATGAAAGTTTGCAACAAGTTTGACCTTTCGTATCTTGAACTCGCGGTAAAAGACCAGATTTTTAGAAAAGGCAATCGCAGTTTTTGAAATGGCTTTTCGGACCCGAAACGTTTACGGGACTTTCGAGAAACGGATACCAGGACCGAAGTTGTTCTTAACAATTAACAGCATACTTAAAAATTGCACAGATGTTTAGTTTTAAATTATTCATTTGATAACAATTGTTTTAAAAAAAGTTATTCTTGCGTACAACACAAAACTATGGGCTTAATGTGTTTACTGTGTTGTATACACGAACCAGAAGAATTGAATTGAATTGAATTGAACTGAATGTATACAGTGAAAATTTATAGCTGTACCAGAAATGGTAGACCTCTAATATCTGTTTTATTCATTTAGGCGGAGATACGTCCCGTACGAACAGAGAGAAGATATCTCAGATAGTTCCCAGTCTCCTATGAGCGGACTTTGTTTCTCGCCGACAAGAAGTTTGGACAGATCAGCGGAATCTGCACCCACCACACTGCCTATTCATTTAAGATTCAACAATCTGTCACATTACTAAGAAGTTATGGTGAATCGCAACTGGCATACGAGACCGACTTGCACTCTGGGAAGGAAGAAAGTTTCAACATCTATTCAGTCATATCAATTTCAATTAAAAATGACGTAAATTTCACTATGAAAGCAAAATGACCTAAAAGAGCCACACGATTGATTTCAAAATTGTATTCGATCTGACTGAAATTCTACGCGAAGTACGCTTTATAAGGAAGAATGAAAGTTTAAACGGCACGTAACAAGCAAAACGTAAATCATATTGTTTCTTGGAAGACGTAACTTAAAAGTTTTGTTGAGTTAAAAAAAATGTAAATACAGTGTGCAGGCGAAAACATGTTGCCGCTGTTTTTTCAGCGACATGTTGGTTGCATGGAAAATTTTGTAAGAGCAGGCCTCGAGCCTATACATTGTAGATATAAGTGCAAGAAAAACAAGAAAATGCCCGATTGTTGTGTTAGTCAAGACATTAATAATAAAATATGATCCATCATTTTGAATAGCGATTTTTTATTTCATGGAAGGGCCGGAGGGCTAATTTTGTTCTCAAGAGTTTACGTTTTACAGTCAAATACACGAGAGAGCAAACGAGTTAACGCTGGTAACACCCATACCATCATTTCGTCACTCGTACGACACTTAGTAAATTACGCAAGTGTTGTTGATATCAACTAGCATATAAATAAGCCAATAACAACGATAAATCCTAGTGATTACACATCTGTTTGTGCTTATCTCTTTTGGTTTTCTCTTGCACTGTGAAAGAAATCCTGCTGAAAAAATGCTTTAAGGCTATGTCTACACTATAGCGGATAGCTCTTGGGCCGGAACTAAAACCATATAGGATAGGGCTTTTGTTCACACATAAAACGCTGATTTCGGGGCGATTTCTGTGACGGAGCGAAGCTGCGCCGCGTCGATCATTAAAGTGAATCGTTACGACTTGTTCCAGTTCCGGGCCGTTTCTGTTCATATACCAGGCCGTAGTATTTTTCATGTCGACATGATAAGCTATCCGGTATAGCGTAGACATAGCCTAAGTATAGTATGCATAAGAGAGAGGGAGAGGTATCTTCTCCTGGTGGTGCTTGTGACGATCTCATTTCTGTTAAGTTTTCCACAGGCACGTTTCTCACGCTTGCATTTCTCAGGTTTTCCAATCGCGTCAGAGAATGGGAGACATCTTGCGGTCCTTAGGCTACGCGTCCTGTATTATGGCGAAAAGGAGAGAAAGGAGCAATTCTCACGACCGGCCATCACACAAAGAACATAACTTTCGGATAAAAGTTTTGCTTTCAAGACTTGACCAGTTCGAAGGCGTATTAACTCTCGTCGACGTACACTGGCTTCTTTGCTAATAAAGATGCGATATCAGGGAGCGTATTATTTGGTCACCAATATTCGGAATAGGTAGTCATCATGTTCTTTTGAGCCTGCTTTGTCCTGCTTTGTGGCACTTCGTTCACGCTGTTCCTTTTGGCGGGAACATTTGGCGCACCCGACCTCATCACTGGCGCGCTGTGTCAGGTCACTTCTGCCTGAAAGAGTTTTCCATTTTCACATCAGAAAATGTGTTGCTTCGGAAATCCTCACCCCGCGCAACTATTTATTCCTACACACTCGTCTCCTTGGCATCACAATTGACGACAGGCTTTCTTGGTCACAACACCTTATAGACGTAAAAAAGAGTTTCGTAAACAAGCTGAACCTCATAAAGAGGAGTTCTTTCTTAGGAAGAGATTTGTATTATGTATGGGTTATTGACCAAGCTTGTTCGGTCAAGATGGCTGGATATTGGCCAAGTTCTTTTTTTGCGTGTTTATGGACCGAGACGAAGTCGAGGTCCATAAACTCACAAAAAAAGAACGAGGCCAATATCCAGCCATCTTGACCGAACAAGCTTGGTCAATAAAGGATTTATTATATGGGATAAGAGCCGGCTTCAGAGAAATTTTTCTTGCGGGACAAAGCGCGTAATCCCGAGCGGGCAAGATCGCTCCATCTTGCCCGCTCGGGTAGCCAATCACAGCACGGGATTTGGTTCATCTTGCCCGCTCACGGAGCTACCCATATAATAAAAAGTTATATTGCCTGCAGTTTTTTGTGGCCTTATCGTGTGCGGAGGATGCGCTAATGTAGAACAGCCTTGGAAATACTCCATCGTGGAGCAGCAAGGATGATCTACAATCTGCCCTATGATACGCCATCTGCTGATGTTTACCGACATTCTAAGTGGTGTACTTTAAATCACATGTACACAAGCTTCGAGTAATTAATTTATTTTACAAGGTATTTAGGGACGAGGCCCCCCCGCATTATCTTACTTAGTGAACAGGTCTTGCGCTGCTTACGATTTTAGAAGAAACAAGATCATTGTACCACGCTTCAATTCGTACTTCCTTAAAACCTCCATCAGCCATAGAGGTGCTATGTTATGGAACGCTGTCTGCACGCACTATAAGGGTTCCCAATTTATGGCTTTTTATCGTAACGTGAAGAAGGACAGGTATATTTTAGTGCCCAGTCAGTTCAGTCGATTGCTAGATTTTATCACGAAGATTTCAAGTGTTTTTAGATTTTATGACTGTCATAGTTATTTAAATTTGAGTCTGTATTTTATCTAATTTAAATCCTATAATCACATTATTCTTGTTCTTTTCATATCATTTTTAGATGAAATTCGTTTTATCATGTTTAACTGACTGATTTTTAATATGTATCCACATCCTATATACACGACCCCACAAGCATGTACTTTGAACTTTCATCGTGTTTAAATAGAGGGTATGTATGTATGTACCTATGCACAGACATAAGAATGACCAGAATAATCGCAAACAGATACGCCCTAAGAGTGGAAATCGATGATGCTTCTATTTTATTTTATAACATGGAAGTCAGACATTGTTTACAGAGCTAAAGTAGTTTAGTCTCTTCTGAGAGGAAAAGCTTCTTGTGTCACGCCATCTTTTGTGATAACACTGATGATAACAGCATCACCAGTGTAAATGTCTCGCTCGGCAGCAGCGGTGAACACATCCTTCACAAGGAACACCGCCTTATCTTTTGTCAATGGAACTTCTGTTACTCCCTGTTGGTTCTTATACCCAATCTGCAAACCGATCATAATTACAAACAAAAGTTAACAATAATCACATACCTTTAAATTGTTATTAAAACAATATGGGGACAAAAACATTCGAGCATGATTACAATCGCCATTGTCGAGCCAAGAGAATGGTGTCAAGTCTTCTAGAGCGATTTCAATCGAGTGTCTAAACGCGTTGCCTGAGTATCAGGCGTTCCTAAGGTGGGGAAGGCAAAAGGAGCGAGAAAGCGAAGGAAGAAACGCCTGACACAAACAGCTTCTCAGAAGCCTTCCACCCCCACACAGCGCGTGTTATAATTAGCCAATCAAAATCACTTCCGGTAACCGTCATGTGTCATGAGAGTAAACTTCAATATGGCGTCTGTAGCCCCTGCGCTGGAAGCTTGACTTCCGGTTGACTCACGTGACGTTTCTTACTGTCCTTTGACCAATTAGCGTAACATCCAGAATCTGGATGTTGGACACAAGCGAATCGATGGCTTTGTGTCAGGCCCTTCTCCTCTTCCTTCCCCTCGTCCCCGCTTCCCCGATAGGGCCTGATACTCAGGCTACTAAACGCGCCACTTTCTCAGTCGATGAGACACAAAACCAAAACCAATCGCGAGTTACACGCGCGCATTTTCCCGCCCTTGGCGCCGGTTGCATGTAATTACTTGATATTCTGATTGGTTAACTGAGATGTCTTCGCCTCTTGTGATTGGTCAGGATAACTGCTTTGGTTTTGGTTTTATGATACTCAATTGAAAAGCACTCTGAGTTATCTTCATTGAAACAAAAGCCTTGCGTACCTGATTATCAAGTAGCGGTTGTAAAAGGGCTGATGACGAGCCTCCAGCTCGGTATGTCTCTCTTTCATATGACCCCACTGGATCAAAGCTGTACACACATCCCTTGCCTTGTGAACACAAAAAGAAGGTTGGCTGTCTACGTTAAAGGGTTTTGTGGAAAACTTACTTGATGGACAGTTTATCGATACATAGTTTACTGATACAAAGAAGTTACAAAAGAAGTCACAACTGTTTGCACTGCGTGATCTACAATGATAGCCCTTCGTCCTTTACAGATTACGTGTTTACAGTACCGTAAAAGCACTTATTTCCAAGGAGCAACGGTTTGTCATGGCCGTGCAAGTGAGGATAACAGACAGACGACACAGAGCGTAGTTTAAGATTGGCTACCTCTTTTCCCAGCGTGATTATCAATGACAATTTATCATCGAAAAATCAATCAATCAATCAATCAATCAATCAATCAATCAATCAATCAATAATGACAATAAGTTAATTGTAATTGATTGCTATTGGCCAATTGACTTGAGTCTCTGGCTGCGAGTTTTCCACACTGATAGGAAACAGCGTGTGGTGGTTAACGGTTCTTCGTCCAAGTGGTCACCTGTGTTCCCCAGGGCACTGTTCTTGGGCCGATTTTGTTCCTTATTTTTTATCAGCGACTTGCCCTCCACTGAATCATTGAGGGTCAAGTCATTTACGGATGACAGTACTCTACCACCATGTTGAGTCTCCAGCTAATCACGATAAGCTTCAGCAGGACCTGCTCCAGCTCGAAGCATGGGCGGCTATATAGCAAATCAGCTTCCTCTAGTAGATGCTACATTAGCGGCCATCGTCATTCTCGTACAAGCAGTGTAACACCCCTTTGGAGGGAGTTACGTTCCAGAAATACTTAACGGTTTACATCACCAACTCCCTCAACTGGACGAAGCAGGTTGCGGAGGTAAAGCAAAAGGCGTAGTCCAAATGAACTTAACGTCTTCTAGCGCTGTTGTCAGGGAACGGGCCTATTTGATCATAGTCTGACACATTGGTGGAAGATGAAAATTATTGATACCAACTGATGATAGTTGATGGTGGACGATGAGAATTGATGGCAATTAAAAACACATATTTTGGCCATCAATTGGTCAACGATTTCCATATCAATTATTTATTGTTATTGTCATTATTGATTTCCCCTATCAACCACAACAGCTCGATGAATAGCAGTGAAAAGAAGAAGAATTGAAGACTTTTAGAAAATGAAACACTATCTTACCTTCATTGTCCAAACCAGCAAGGATATTGTATGTGTAGTAAGGGAAAAAACGACGGTAATACAAAACGGTGGACAACATCTGAGCAATGGCTGGACAACTAAAAAAGAAAACCCAGGGGTTTTAAATAAATTTTGAAATAGCCGTCTGAGTTTGCTAAAGTAAGCGGCAACCCTCATTTTAGTGAAATCTAGACAAAGTAGGCCGCGGTGAGAGGTAAATTCTGACAAACAAGGCAGCGATTTTCACAGGTTGCTGGCTTCTAATGAAACCCATGAAACCACATTACACATTCAATACACATATAATTACTGCTCCTTTGAGGTAAGGTGTGCTCTTTAAATACAAAATACTTTTGGCATTCAAGTTGCCAAAATAAAGAAAAAATATTTATTAAAGTAACAGGTAGGTAACCATACCTCATTTTACTTCCATGCTCATGCTCATACATCTGAAAATGTACGAAAACTTTATAAATAAACAAATATAAATTAAAGTAAAAGTGAAACCCTTCTGGCCAACTTTTCCTCTTTAGATGCCACGGGTAATGTACCAAACTGTAACAAACCATTAATCTCACAATATTGAAAAGCTCTGTGCAAAAGGATGTACTTGAGGATTTGGACTTAAAATGCGATTTGCATGAGTTTGGCATATGGACTGGTTATCCCTTAGAAAATGAAGATCTGCATTTTTCATCTGTGGCTGTGAGGCAAGAATTTGATGAACAAAGCATACAAAAAGGCTCTGATTCATGGTTGATGCTCAAATAAATAAAACCAAGTAAAACAAATAACTTTATTTAACGAAGGAAGCACTGAAGTCCTAGACTGACAAACCTGTGGACCTCACCTAAATTACAATGATAAGAAGTTACAGTGAATAAAAAAAGTTAAAGGAAAAAAAATCCTAACCATAATAATTACAACAATAGAAATTAACCTAACTATATACATGCAGTAAAGGGATAAAAGTTAAAATATTAGGAAATTGGAAAATGGACAATATTAGCATACCCCTCCTTTATGTGCTCAATATATTTGCATTTAAAAGAGTTAATGCTATCACTGGATCTTATTTTTACAGGTGGCCAATTCCATAATAAAATTGATGATGTTAAAAAGGTTTTACCCCAATCTGTTTTCCTGTTGTACCTGGGGCAGCGTAGTGTTAAGTGACCATAACGCAAGGATCTTACTGATGTATCACTTACAAGAACTAACTTATTGTATAGATATTCTGGGCATTGCCCGTTTAGACATTTAAAGATAAGATATAGTTTGTTAACATTAATTTCATCATAGAAAGGCATCCAGTTCAGCTTCTTAAATAAGCTAACAGTTCGTTCTTCCTTAGTGTTTACATCTAGTATAGTCCTGGCTGCTCTCCTTTGTTACCAAAAATTAGTCCAATGTTTACTTTAGATGTCATACTCCAGACTGCTCTGCTGTATAGGAAAAAAGGCTTTATAGTTGCATTATAGAAAAGTACATGTATGGGCTCATTGAAAGGTAGATAATGCCTAATTGATCTTAGGACACCTATATGCCTATGCTTGGGTTTTGAAAGGAAGCACTCACACATCACTACAGTTGGTTCAGTTTCAAGCCCTCAAATTACAAAATAGCCGAGACCTACAATTTCCACATGATCACCAGTATGTAAATCAAAGGAAAACTAATTTTGGAAAGGCTTAATGGGTCACCCCTTTGCACTAAGAGCAAAGATGTAAATCTAGCTGACAAAATCTTCCAGACCATGCACAAACTGTTCATACTATTGGGCACTGAAAAGCTCTGATAGTTTTAGAGCATACCTGAAGTCTTGCTGTAATAACCTTGGTCAGTGTAAGGCAATCACCATGGAAACCAGCACATCCAAGAACTGTGGAGTTGGTTCTAAATATATGGGAAGATTTGATTTAAAATCCATAAAAGTAAAAAAAAAACCTCATATTCACAATGCAAAGAAAAGCCACTGCTTAAATGCTATGCAAGAGGGATTTCCCATCTACATTGATCACTGCACTTTTGTCTCCCAGTCACAACAAAACATGACACTGTGAAGTTCCTACTTGTCCCTATTACTGCAAGAGTTTTGTTTTGGATCCTTCTAATTTCCTGGAAACAACAATGCAAAATAGTTGGGTTCTTTGCTCAGCCTAACACCAAAACAAGATCTACAACAGGAAAGTCTTTAGCTGTTTGTTAAAGTCAAGTTTCAGTTTCACAGGTGGCCAAGCTAGAAGACCTATAGTTAGAGTTTCCATCATTTACTGCCTTCACTTCTTGGAAGGCACCACAAAAGAGAATACTCATTAACCCATTGGTCATGAAAACCAATGCCCAATGACAATTTTCCAGTCAAGAATCCCAATCAATATCTACTTAAATTTTTTTCAAAATGATCTTCAAACTCACAAATTGTAAGTCTTTGGACTGTCTCTTGTGTGAATAGAAAATCCCTGGCTAAGTCTTGTATCTGAGGCAATGACAGAGAAATCTTCCCCTGCAATGGCTAGGATAGTACTAAAAGGAGAAAATAAAAAAGAGCATATAACCATTACACCAATTTGTAAGATTATGTACCGGTATGGTATTTTCACACAGCCGGGTGCAGTGTCAAACTAACCCTGTTCCAAAAATGACAAGCATGAATAGAGTTTGAGGCACAAAATGTTTACAAAAATAATATTAAAGTGCAGAAATATTGCCCATAATGCTATTAATTAAAGGTCAGATTTTGATGTCTTCAGAATGGAATTTACATGAAAAAAAAAAAGCTTCCCAATGGATGACCACATTAATTTACTGTACCCTTGATGCTACCCATACTGGAAAGTTACTGGTAGTATCTTTTCCGGTTGCCAACAGACTCATAATTTGGTCCCACTTCCCTAACTTGCAGTGTGAAGAATGGGTATCAAGATCTCAGTGGATTTACAATGATGATATATACAGCTCCAAATACATTTCAGATTTATGCCACACCAACAATAATTTGACATGCCAAAAAGCTGCGCAGATTTTTTTATGCCAGAAATTGCCATCGCCTGGAGCCACACCGAAGTTCTTCGGAGGGAAAGATTTCTGCACAGTCCTTACATTAATTATGCATGCATTACTGTTCAGTACTAACCCTACTCAGAAAATGAATAGTTTGAGTCACAAAATGTATATATAATTAATGTATGGGGCTGTGTCAAAATCTTGCCCTTCGGAGTAATATACATTCTAATTTGATCCGAAATGCTTGAACATTTAGATTGGGCACCCACTCCTCATGCTATTGAGCTTAAATAAAATTGATATGACTTGATTTGATTCGATTTAGGATGCTACAAAGGGTCTATATAATTGCAGCTATGGAGCCATGGAGTAACTGCAGAATACACCGCAAATGTTTTCTTCTTGTTGCAGCATCGTTTAAAGAACAAGACAGATAACAATACACACTATTGACATCCAAATAAGTGGCGGGTATTCTGCAATTAGCAGCAGCCATAGTTAAGGAAATGTACTTCTTGATTTATTTGTGCAGTCACTGAATTGTAAATGGCACATTCCACTTTTTATCCGCACCCCCACTAAGGAAGGCAGGTTCCAAAATCAAAGGTTCAGATTTCAATTTCGTTCCATTTTATACCCCTCTGATTTTTCCCTCTTCTAAGCCTTGTAATACCCTTCGGATTCCTGCCATCCTTAGGCTGATGTAAGATGTAAGGGACACTTATGGGCATATTAGGCATCCTTTGGATTCATTGAGAACAATAATTTACTGTTCAGATTTCTGCCTTCCTTAGGAGGGGTGCGGATAAAAAATGGAACGTCCCAATGGAGTTTACTATCCCTTAATTAAACCAGGACATAACATGTTGATAATTCCGATAGTCTATAAAATTCTATCGTTGTAGATATTAATCAATTCACAAATATTGGAAATCGATTAAAGTCGATCACACAATTTCATGTGATTATCGACTTTGTTCGATTATGATTGATTTTGATCGATTTCAATCGACAAGTATCAGAAATACAAAAAATGATGTATGGCGGGAAAAAAGAGTACAGTTGCCGAGCAAAGATCAATAAAGCAGCATTGGCTATACCAAGACTTCATTTTACTGCTTTTGCACTGTAATTGTAAACTCGTATAAACCTGAATAACCACAGAGACTGTACCCTTTTCTTCCAGCAAAAGTTTTTTATTAAGCAAATCATTTCATATGGAATCTCTGAAATACTTTCTGACGAAGTGTTTTATAGCAGCTGTTATCACTGTAAGCAATGATTTATGCGTATGTGTTAAACCTGATTAAACCCCTGTGCTTATCAAGCAAAACTTCAATACAGCTGTAGTTAAATTTAATTTCCCAGTATGCCGTTTGGCTCCTATTGTCACCCTAACGATTAAAATCGTGACATTTGTCTGTATTTTTGTTGATAAAATCGATAATCAGTTTTAAAAATGTTGTGATTACCGACTTTTATCGACAAATTTAACTTGTCGATTGACAATTATCGACAAATATCGAGTACTATCGACTTATCGACTACGTTTTCGATGATCGACTTTGATCGACATGTTACGTCCTGATTAAATATACGAAAGACTTAAGCTCATAGCTTCAATTCAAGTAATTTAAAAGCACCATAAAAAATGCTATGCAAGAAATCCCTCTTGCATGGCATTCAAACTGCAATTAACTGTAATACTCTGGTCAACAAAAGGAAATAACCTTAGATCTTTATGCTTGCGTGCAGTGTCAAGGCACATGGAACGAAGCAAAATCTTTTTGCTGACTCATTTACGTCTATGTAAAATAACCCAAACTTAAAACTCGATTAACGACTTCACTTACCCTCCATTGAACGTGTAAGGACTGAAATAATGCTGAGCAGGTCCTGCACTACTTAGAGTGTCTACGGCCTGCATTATAGTAGAATTTGTAGCAAAAAACTTTGATCAAAACGTCCTTCTTGGTGAATCTTCGGATACGTATCCCATGATGCCCCTTCAGCTGGCAACTGGTCAGCGGTGAGTTTGCCGCCATCTTGATTTTCCTCGATTTTCCCGCTTTCAAAATGGTGAGCGTTTTGCAATCGTTTTAGACGAGATTTAGTCCCTTTCATCAGTGTCTTTTATATTGCCTTCCTTTGCAGCTCTTCTACTCGTTTTTCAAGTCCTTAGTTGGAAAAGAAGTTATTGTCGAGCTGAAAAACGACCTCAGGTAACCTATGTGCTTTAAACTCATACAACAATGTCACAAACTACCTGTACAGTACGGTACCAACCACGTGAAATGACTGCTAAATGTGGGAGGTAGCGGAACAGTTGCTGTCAAAAACTTATTTCTAGGACTAAATTTGCTCAGTAATAGGTCACTGAAATCAGTGACACTGAAAGTGTGCTTCCATGATCTCAAGAATTACTTATTGTTTTCAGGAAGTACCGAGACTGTCTGCAGACAGGACCTTCCTTGTACCTTTGTTTCTTCCCAAACTTTGTCTGTCCACAATCTTTTGTCATACTTGTCATACTTTGTCTTAACCAAGTTAAGACAAAGTATGACAAGTCTTTTCTGTTTAATCCAAGGAAGGATCATTTTGAATCTTGGATTATTCATTCCATAAACAGATTATTAATAGGGCAAGATTTCCACACAGCCCCATACATTAATTATCTGTGTATTCTGTGACTCAAACTCTATTCGTTTTTTAAACAGGGTTAGTCTGACAGTGATGCATGTGTAATAGGGCTGTGTGGAAATCTTTCTGATTATTGAATCCACAAACAGAATCAATTTACTATTAATGATTTATTAGTCCATTAACAAGGGGAACCCTTGGCTAGCTTTGATGGTAATAATATTGGTAACTTAAATAGCCCCCACACCTGATACATTAGAAAATCTGGCTCAGCCCTGGGCCAAAAAGCTATTTAATACCCTACTATTTAGTAACAGATTTGATTTGATTTGATTTCAAAGAGAAACGTTCAGTTTAGCTTTGTTCAGTACCTGCTCTTTTTTTCTGGATAGGGATATTTTAACAGAGCTTTTGAAGCGCCTTTTGAGCAAACCATTCACTGACAAGGGTTAAATCCTGTAGTTTCAAATAAATATATTCCTGCAAACCATGGAAAACCCACACAAGCATTTTCTTCCCAGGGAAATAATAATTATAATCACTTTATTTAAGTCTCAAATCTTCAACAATTCTCCAATCTTCTACAAAAATTTCTTTGATTCTGGTATAGTTAGAACAAGTGATTTGTTGCTTAATTTAAATAGCACCGAATCGTTCAATATTATCAAAAATAGAGTTGAAAAAACAAATTTTCTTACCTGGGCCGGCCTTCGTCATGCTGTTCCCCGCGAGTTAAAAAATATGATGTTACCAACATCTTCACCATCACTTGTAATTGATAATAATGTTTTTGATATCACAAAGAAGAAATCAAAACATTTTTATTCATTGTTAATAAATAAAAAGGCACAATTTCCTAGTGCCTTTAACAAGTTGCAAAGCGAATTTCACCTCTCCATTGATTCTTTGCAAAAAGTGTTTATGCTTCCACATAAAGTAGCACTTGAACCTTATGTTAAGGCCTTTCAATACAAGATACTTAATTCTATCCTTTATACTAATACTAAACTCTATAAAATTGGCTTCAGATTTTGTAATAAATGCACCTTTTGCCAATCAGATTTAGAGACATTGCATCATCTTTTGTATAGTTGTCCACACTCGAAAACGTTCTGGAATGAATTTGAACAGTATTGGTTTTCCATCACGAAAGAGAGAATTTGTCTTACTAAAAAGGATATAATTGTAGGTATCATAACAAGATCTTGCCCCTTGCTTAATTATCTTCTTATTATTGCAAAACTCTACTTATGGGATTGCAGAAGGAATCAAACCTTGCCAAATGTTATGGCGTTTAAACTGAAAGTTCAACTGAAATATGAAACAGAACTCTATATTGCGTGTACTAGCGACAATATGAAGTTTTTAAGAGAAAAGTGGGCGACCTATGAATCATCGTAACAACCTTCCTTTTCTTTTTTTTTCTCTTTATTGTTTTTGCTTTAATTGAGAAAGGATTGCGGGGGGGGGGGGATTGGGGGGTATGTGTTAAGTAATTCTGTATTGTAATAAGGATAGGGTATAATGTATAGGAGCTGTATCTGTTTTGTAATGTTGAAATAAAGTTTTGTTAGAGTAAAAAAAAAAAAAAAAAAAAAGTCTCAAATCTTTCTAGCCAAGTGCTAATGCTCTACTAATTGGGGAGACTAAATGAAATCAACTCTAAATCAACTCAAATCAAATGTTGGTTTTTGGGGAGAGGAGAAAACCAGAGTACACAGAGAAAAACCTCTCAGAGCAGAGTAGAGAATCAACAAACTTAGCCCACTTATGACACCAAGTCCAGGAATCAAACCTGGGACACATTGGTGGTAGGCGAGCATTCTCACCACTGTGCCAGTCCTGCTCCCCTGAAACATCTCAGTCAAGTTCAAATTGCCTATGGTGTTCAGACTCCCTTTCCCCAGGCATAGTATTCAAGAAACTGTCAGGGGTATTATTCAAGGTAGATGTTGAAGTTCAAATTGATCAGAATATTACTACATAATGTCTGTTTTCAATAAGGTATATGTAACGGCGATAGGTTTCAGACTGAATTGGAATCGTCTTGCATTACGGCAATCTTTATTTATCCAATACGTAAAAACTGAAAAGCACAACAATAACAGACTGTCCTATATTGTATACCAAAATCGAGTCTATTAAACAATCAACTACAGTTCGCTGAGCGTAAAATGATCGATAGAAATTAATCGCCTGTGAAGTAATATTCTATTATCCTGGCGGGCAAGAGATCAACTAAGCTATCTAATGAGTAACAACTAAATTACTGAATACTAACGTACCTCTATCCCGACCTTGGGGTGAACATCAGATACAAAATCAGTGGTAAAAAGGTCAAAACTGCGAGGACACGAGTGCTATCGATCATGAAAACTGAGCACAACAAGTTATTCATCTGATCTATCGCTCAACGCACGTGCGAATGATGTCACCGGAACTAACATCAAAGTAACGCAACTGTCACACAATTGTAACGCGATTGTAAGCGCTTACATGGCTCCTCTAAATTGTCATCATTAATAGCAATTTACTAATCAAAAAACTGAAAATGTTGGTCTAGCTACAAAAAAGGAATTGTTCAATGTTCTCCTCCTTGAGGTACTCATTGTTTTATGGCTCCTCGGTGGGGACTCCCCGGTCCTCCGTTAGGGCTTCACTGCACGGCATAAGGAGCACCAGCTTCTGTACTGGTCTTTCAAGGAACACAGGCGCTTTGGGCCTTCTGCCATGTTCATCTATAGTCGGATCTGCAACTACAACTTTCACCTTCCTTACGAGGCCATCATCACTTTCGTATGTCTTGAACACGCGAGCAAGCTGCCACCGGTTCCGCGGCAGGTTGTCATCCTTCACGATGACCACATTATCTACTGCCATATTCCTTCTCGTTCTAACCCATTTCTGCCTGGGTTGCAATGATTGAAGATAGTCTGCCTTCCATTTGACCCAGAATTCGTTTGCAAGGTACTGTACACGTCGCCATCTCTTCTTAGAATAGAGGTCTGCTCGTTGAAAGGACCCTGGCGGAGGCAGAATAACGCTGGATTTCATGGTCAGTAGCTGACTGGGAGTTAGCGGATTGGGATACTCTGGGGAACTCAATTCATTGACTGTAAGTGGCCGGCAATTTACAATCGCTTCGGCTTCTATCAGGAAAGTGCTCAGGGATTCGTCGTCTAGCTGCGATCCATGGTGGCTCAGTAGGGTTGCAAGGATGTTGCGCACAGTTCGGATTTGGCGTTCCCATACGCCTCCCATGTGACTTGCATGGGGGACGTTCATCTTGTACGACACCCAGTCACAATTTCTCTTTAGAAGCTCCTGCCTGACCTTCTCGTGATCTAGTTCTGAGAGTGCCTGCTGAAGCTCGTTCTTCGCACCAACAAAGTTTGTTCCTTGATCTGAACGGATCTGACGAACTGGGCCGCGTCGGCCAACAAAACGGCGGTAGGAATTAATGAAGGAGTCTGCAGTTAGGGAGTTCGCAACCTCTAGGTGGACTGCTCTTGATGACAGGCATGTGAAAAGGACTCCGTACCTTTTGACTTGTCGTCGGCCCTCCTTAACATAGAAGGGGCCAAAGTAATCAACGGCGCAATACGAAAAGGGCGGCGCGGGTTGCACCCGATCTTCTGGAAGATTCGCCATCTTCTGTTCTTGAGGCGCTCCCCTCAACCTTCGACAGCTTACACATTTTGAAATGAAGTCGGATATGACAGAGCTCCCACCAATGATCCAGAATCCGGAGGATCTGATACAGCTGTGTGTCATGCCACGTCCCTGATGCGCCACAGAGTCATGGAAGTGGGAGATAATGAGGTTTGTCACATGTCCCTTCTTCGGGAGGACGATGGGATGCTTCTCTGCTATTGAGAGATCGGCATGCTTGAGACGACCACCAACTCGTAACACGCCAACACTGTCGAGGAAGGGATCCATCTTGTAGAGAGTACTGGATTTCTTTTGGGTTTTGAGCGAAGCGTGATCTTGTGGATCTTGCGTGCTGATTCGATGAAGCAAACTGATTTCGTTCTGGAACTCTTCTTCTTGGACGCTCTTGACAATCACTGTTTCTGCCTCTTGGAGCTCTTGCGTATTTACTGGGACATACCGGTCCTTCTCTGAAGCCTTCAAGTTCGGACAAGAGCGGTACTTCTTCTGAAGGCGAAGGCAAGCAGCAACTGCTCTCTTTGCTTTATGCCAACTAGAGAAATACTTCAAACGGTCAGGAAGTGAAAAACGCTCTTGGGATTGTGTAGTCATGGCGGAGATTTTCTTTACTTCCGGGTCTTCTGGAGAAATGTAAGTGGGCTCGGCGTTGTCGGTAATGCTCTGCTTATCCAGCGGTTTCCAGAGGAAATCTGGACCATTCCACCAACGTGAATTGTTAATTAGGTTCTGTGCATATAGACCACGGGAGGCATCATCTGCTGGATTGTGGTCTGTTTCCACATACCTCCACTGTTTGGGTGTTGTACGGTCACGTATCTGTTGGACTCGATTGGCCACAAACGTGTGGAAACGCCGTGCGTCGTTGGAAACGTACCCAATCACGACTTTGCTGTCAGTCCAGAAAACCTCAGTAATTTGGTCATATTCGAGTTCTCGGCGCAGGACATCGCTGGTCTTGACTGATACTAATGCGGCTGTTAGCTCGAGCCTTGGAATTGTGACAGGCTTCAGTGGGGCTACGCGTGATTTAGCCATCGCGAGAGAACAGTGTGTTTGGCAGGCCATCTGATATTACGCGATGGTGCGATTTCGCACAATTGACCTCAAATCGCATCCGATCGCACAATTCATAAAAAATCGCTTAATTCATAAAAAATGCACAATTCTTAAAAAATAAACCATAAATAAGTGCCTTTTCTGAAAAAATTCCTCGTCTGTCCTATTGGTTTCAAGACGATTTACTTTCGAAAAAGCCCAAGAAACGTTCTGAAACCATCGAATTTCAAAAACAATCGAAGTTCCCGGCGTTATTTTCGTTTTTTGGAGGTCCAGGGCCTGGTGCTAATTTTTTCATTTTTAAAGGATTTCCTATTGATGCAACGTAAACAATTCTTTTCTTTGAGTTAGCTTATCAGAATTGCTGTTGTAAATCCATGACATATGATCCTTCTATACTCACGCTGAAAGTACGTGGTAATCGGAAACGAGCAAAGTTTTTATCAGGGAAGCGTTGTTCGACAACGAAATGTAAGCTTCTTTCAGTTCTTTCGCGTACATCGGCGGCGTCCTCATGGACAAATTTATAGTGAAAACGCCCGCTGTTCCTTCGTGTTGAACTACTGGGAAAACCAAATCGCACCTTCCTCCAAATTTGACTGCCAAAGACTGAGCAGGAAAATACGCCACCGGTACGTTCCACGTGGATGATGGACTGATGTTTTGTTCATCGTGTAACGTCGTAATCGATCATCTAAATACAAAATTGATCATTTTTTTTATCTTTACAAATGAGACTCTGGATCTAGTTATTTTCCCTCTTGACACTGGATATGGAAATGTAATTATGATTTATCAGCTATTTGTGAACTGAAGATAATGCTATGACGGGCAGGCCGGGATGCAATAGGTCCCCACCAGGGTGGCCTGGGTTCTAATTGAGGATACTAGAGTTAAGACATTTTGAGTATTCAAGTTAGTTTTGGAATAAATGGGTGGCACGTCACTGGGTTGATGCAAATATGCATATACCCATGCCACTGCAAATTCCCAGTTCTTCCTTTTTTTTAAATTAACAATTCACTACATTGGGTAAAAATGTAATCACTGGCCACTTCTCTGTTTGCAAAATATATATACTGAGACAAAGATATCCCAGTGAATAGCCACTTTATAGCTGTTGAATGGGAGAACCTGCAATGGAAAAGCTTTGGTGATGTAAACAGCAAATACTGCAATAGAAATAAGAAAATGTACCAACTTTGAGCCAAGGTGGTGCATCATACAGTCTCAGTTTGGTATATAATTATGTGTCATAATCATATTTTTATCCCAATTCACTCATAACTGCTAATTGTTCCCTTATGAAAAAAAATCGCTGTTAGAGCAGCACAAAAGTGGTTTTCTTTCTCAGAATCCTAGTAAAACAAGCTTAAAATAGTTGAGGAAAAAATCGCACAATTTACCGCATAATAGTCCTTTCTTATCGCACAATCTACGCTGAAAATATCGCACAATTTCTGATTTTTCATCGCACCCTATCAGATGGCCTGGTTTGGCCAGAGTCGTTGGTTAACCTAAGGTAGGAACACTGACCGTAGGCATCTTTACTGGCATCCGAGAAGTGATGTAACTCAACAGAATTCAGTTCTCCAAAACCTTCTGGCTTATAACATCTCGGGATGTTGAGGTTTGAAAGTAGGTGCAGGTCACCTCTCCATCGTTCCCATCTTGCCCTTAATGGTTCCGGAACACTGTCGTCCCAGCCCGCTCCATCGCGACATAGCTCCTGGAGGATGCTCTTTCCAACCAAGATGAGAGGAGCAAGCATACCAAGAGGGTCGAACACAGAACTCACAGTGGACAGAATTCCTCTTCTCGTTAGGGGTTGGTCCTTAAGTTGAACTCTAAACTGGAAGGTGTCCGACTCAATGCACCACTGGACTCCTAGGGCGCGTTCTATTGGTAGAGTATCCTTCGTAATATTCAGGTTCTGGAGATCCTTCGAACGGTCTTCGTTTGGGATGGCGTCTATCACAGACATGTTATTGGATACGAACTTGTGAAGATTGAAGCCACCCTTCTTGCACAACTTCTTTGTGTTCTTCACCAAGCTGATTGCTGCTTCAGGAGTGGGAACAGACTTTAGTCCATCATCCACGTAAAAATTCTTCTTCACAAAGTCACCTGCTTCACTTCCACACTGATCTTCATGGTCACTTGCAGCCTTCTTTAATGCGTAGTTCGCACACCCTGGAGAGGACGTGGCGCCAAACAGGTGAACCGTCATTCTGTACTCTGTCGGTTCAGTGTCAATTCTGCCGTTCTCCCACCAGAGGAAGCGAAGAAAGTTGCGGTGTTCTGGATTTACATGGACCTGGTGGAACATGCCTTCTATGTCACACATAAGCGCTATTGGCTCCTGGCGAAATCGGCAAAGTACACCAACCAAGTTATTGGTTTGATCAGGACCTTGGAGGAGGTGTCGGTTAAGAGATTCACCAGCGAACTCCACGCTACAATCAAAGACAACTCTGATCCTTCCCGGTTTTTGGGGGTGATATACCCCGTGGTGGGGGATATACCACACTTGGCCATTCTTCATTGCCTTTTCTTCAGGAGGAACCTTCTCAGCATGGCCACGGGTAATGAGATCATTCATGAAAGACAGGTAATCGTTTCTGTATTTGCTGTCAGTCTTGAGCCTTCTCTTTAACTTGATGAGACGGTTCAAGGCCACTCCCTTGTTGTCAGGCAATGTTATTGGTTCTTGTTTAAACGGCAAGGGCATTTCATAATGGCCATCACGTCTTTGGTGAATCCCCTTTGAGACCTTGAACATAAAGCTTCTGTCTTCATATGAGAGGGGATGAACCTCCGTCTTCGTTTCGCTAAAGTCAAGCTCAAACATACGGTTTACTTGGGCTGGGTTGATGATCTCCTTGACGTGCGTCTTAAGAACAAAGTGGCACATCTTCTTTGGGCTGAATCGAACTTCACGCGTGACAGTGCGATTAACTCCTAGGCTTTCTTCACTTTCACAAGTATCCGGCGCAACCATGCCAATAACTCCCCAACCGAGAGCCGTTCGTTTCGCATAAGGGTCGTCGTCATTTCCTGGGATTATCTCTCTTGGTTTAATGGCACGAGCGCAGTTAATACCGAGGAGTAAGGCGACATCTACGTTTTCTTCGTATGGCATAATATTGTCAGCAATTCTCTTCAAGTGTGGCCACTTACGTGCGGTTTCGGGCCTAGGGATCTGACTGCGCTTGGCTGGAATGATGTCTCTTGTGTAAGTCTGGGGAAGGCGAATATCAGTACTCTCGTTCACCCCACGGGCTACAAGGCCAGTAATCTTCTGACTTATGATATCTTCCTCAGCAAGGACAGTGGAAAGCTTCAGATGAACTTCAGGGCCATTGACGTCAAGTTTCTCGAGAGCTGACGATCTGACAAAGCAAGCATCAGATTGGTCATCGAGCAGAGCGTACACCATTATCTTGTTGTCTGGATTACTTTCATGATGGAGCCAGACTGGAACGATTAGAGAGTGTGAAACGAACTCGGCGTGGCTGTCCGTTCTACGTACTTCACTACGATGGCATATTGGGTTCCTGAGACCTGACTCTCTGGTTTCTTGATCTGGGGGCGTGTCTTGATGCATTACTGAATCATCGTGTAGGGAGGTTGGATGTCTGCGGTTGCAAGTCCTGCAGGTCTTTCTCCCTCTGCACTCCTTGTACATATGGCCCCACTTGAGACATCCCCAGCAGAGTGCATTAGCTTGAGCAAACTTTCTTTTATCAGAAAGGGGCATTCTCGTAAACTTCATACACAGATCAAGTTCATGGTTGTCCTTACAGAAGGGACAAACGATTCGTCTGCTGATACTTGTACTTGGGCTGCTTTCCTTAATAGCGTCTCTTTTATCCTCTGATGAACCAGTCGCGAAGGCTCTCAAGTCGAAGTTTCCTTTGTCTCTTGCGGTGTACCTTGTTCTTCCAGGATTGACCTTGTCCTTGGTGTCTTCTGATTTCAACGCTTGTAGGGACGTCACAGGGTTACACGAGATTCTTGCC
>OX419335.1:41758024-41798024 GCA_948470475.1 Galaxea fascicularis | reverse complement strand
AATTTACTAGACTACACAGACAGAATCCAAGATTAACTGTTTTTCCTTTGATTTCTTTAGTGATAAGTGTGTCTGGTTGAAAAAGGAGACTGGATTTGGTTCCAAGATGTGTACTGGTAGTCCCCAAAAACATTTTTATGCAATAAAATTAAGGCTTGAAAAGTTTTTTCCAGAAAATATTCATACCCTTCACTTTTAAGTATTAATCAGGGCCTGGTTGTTCAAATGCAGATTAACTGAACCCAGGGTCAATGTAATCTTTGATTTCAGGTTTTTTTACGTTTTAGTTGAAAGTTCCTTTGTTGCTTTTTGTTTTTCAGGATTGACTTACTCTAAGTTAAAATTTTGCGTAATATCAGTGTTAAACAACTTTTAGTGATAGTGAAATAAACTCCTCGTTTAACTTTTAATCTTGGATTAGCGTTAATCGGCTTTTGAACAACTGGGCCCAGGGTTTTAGTTTTTGTACCCACAACTCACTGGAAATTCAATTACCTTCGAGCAATGGGTGAAAATAGTTCTTAGAACCACACAGTACCTTCACTGGTCTATGCAATGTGCATGCCACTTTTATGTAAAGTGTGATAAATTCAAGGCTTTTATTCAAGAAAATGGTAGAAGACTGCATAACAGGATTCCTGTTAGTAAAAATATTCTGGTACAAGTATCAAAATAATGTTTTGCTTTCATCAAGGTGCGCTGTGCTCAAACTTCAAAGCAGTTAACCCTTTGAACCTCAAGATCAAAATTTAATTTCTCATTTGTTGCCCCTACATATTTCCTATAGAAGTGGTAGGGAGAAGTTGTTAAAATATCAAATTCATCTTGTGTGATGCTGTCCTAAATTCTTGTGACCACTCTGTTTTGTAAAGCATTGAAATTACAAGGAGAATTTTGATGCTGATCATGCTTGGGGTTGTAAGGGTTAAGGAGTTTATCAGCTTTGTTGACCTTTCATTTTGCATGCGGTCAGTACTAAACTAAAAAAAACCCAATATCGAAAATGAACAGAGACCAACAACATACAAACTAAGCAAGAATAGAATGAAGGAGAAGTATCTACTATACTTTTGTGTACGGAAATCTTTCCAATAAAAACGATTTTGTATGGTATTTATTTGTTTAGATTACAACCTCCTCATAGAAAATTTATTTTTTTTCCCTTGTAATGTAATAAACATTCAGATGCAAATGCTGACGATTTTCTCACACAGTTTGGCTATCTTCCAAAATCAGCAACCTTTACTAATTTGAAGTTGGCAATCCAAAATTTCTGGGAGAATAATTCAAGAAACTGCATTAAATGTAAGGATGTTGCAAATTTCAGTGTTCCAGATAACTTTCAGAGACAGGAGGTCATAGAAGATTTTTAAGGGGTCTGTTAGTAAACATGGGTCTTCCCAAATTTTTTCACTCAACAACTCGGTGTTGGGTCAGGCAGAAGGTTGGCTAGTCTCCTTTGCAGCCATTTGGGCCGAAGTCACACAACACTTTGGCCCAAGTGGCTGCAAAGGAGACTAGGAGCCAGCTTTCTCAGGTTTTATGACCCAAGAACCCTCTCTTACTGTATCTGTAATTTTCAGACAACCTTCCTCACTTATATTTTAATCATTGGAGTCTTACAACTATACAGGATGCTAAAGAAAAAAAAAAGAATAACATTTAAAAGATACTAGAAATACAAAAATAAATATAATGTAAATATTAAAATAAGGTTCCATGGGTCAGTTGGTTAGTTAGAATGGCAAAAGGTTCTAATGATAGGCAAGGGATATGCTTGGAAGGCCTCAGGACTGGTAGCAGTAATGGCTGTGGTAGGCAGACTGTTCCATAGAGGAATTGTGTGAGGGAAGCAGGAGAACTTGTAGGCATTTGTGTTGGAACTTATAGGGGTGTTTAGACCGTGTACGAGGATCTGCAGGCCGGACAGAAACAGGAATGGGGAGGTAGGTGAGGTTGTTCATTGACTTAGTTGTAGAAGATAGTTACAGCAGCCAGATATCTCCTACACTCAAGTGTCTCCTATGCAAGGGTTTCTCTCATTTGTGTTACACTGCTGTATCTCAAATAATCCACAGTAACAAACCTCAGGGCACTGCGTTGTACTGCCTCAATAGATGCGATGTGTTGCTGCTCGTAGGGGGCCCACGCAGATGTGGCATACTCAACTCTTGGTCTAACTAAGGAGTTATAGGCCTGTTCTTTGACCTTGGAACTACAGTGGGAAAGATTTCGGTGTAGGAGCCCCAAGATTTTTGTCGCCTTTGCCTTTACCTCTCTTACGTGACTATCCCACCGTAGGTCATCCTGTATAATTATGCCAAGATATTTATGGGTGGAGATGTTCTCTAGTTTGTGTTTCTGGATGTAGTAGCATGCTGGTTTGTCCACGGTGGAACAACCATCTCTCTTTCAGCAAATTCATAGTTTTCTTGAGCCAAATTTTAATAAGGAACCACATAACCTTATCATACAATTTGTGACTTTGGAAGTTCTGTGAGTGATGTATATGAAATCAATCATATGAACTGTGAAAATGAAATCAAATGAAGACTGATCCTCGCAGTTGTGAATACAATCATATGCAATTGCAAAAAGAAGCCTGAAAAAAAAATTCAGGCTTCTTTACCCAATTGCATAATTATGATTGCATTCACAACTGTAGGGCTCAGTCTTCATTTGATTTGAAAGTTGTATTAATATTGCAAATTGCATTCAACATCGAGCGATTTCCCATACAAAGCCCTGGCATCAATGGCCATACCCCTGATAGTTTGTATTTTACTGGTTGGCTGAATTTGTCACTCTACAAATCACAACACTGTTATGTTTAATTATCAATTTCTTTATTCTCATGACCTGTATATTTGATAAAAGGAACAACAGAAAAGAGAAACTAGATACTGGTCAGTGGTAGGGCTTGAAAGGTAAGGTTATTATTAATCAGTGCTGTGTAAAGACATCAATATTAAAAGGTAAAAGTCACAAGTGTCTTGCCAAATTTTGTTCCACTGAACCTTGCAGATGTCCACTCATAACTGCACCACACAAACATTGAAGTTTACAGACTGGGTGAGTTGTTCCAAGTTTACATGAAAACATAACACTGATAGAAAATTTTAACAAAAGTTTATGGCTCCATAGAGGGTATGATAGCTACATTAATTTAGCGACAGTTGTACATTTCCACAGAAAAACAATAAAACAAAATTGTTATTATTTTGTTTAATGTAAACATAACCTAACGATGCTTAACTTAATTTTATTCCCTGCTGTAGAGCCGAAAATTTGTCATACTGTGAACTGGACAAAACACAACACAAGCGAGTAAAGTAGAAAAATAAATTGCTCTTATTTGTAGTGGGGTTTGGTTGATCGTGGGCGGGCAGATGCAGATCGGCCTCTCTGTGCAGCAGCTTGTAACTGGATCTGATAAGCCATGGGATGAATTTTGAACCCGAATAATCTTTAAAAAAAGAAAGAGAATAGACAATTTTTAACTTGGTGATGCAATCACAAGATTACTTGTTATTTCAATACTAACAATGGTAGTAATAAAAAATATTAGTGATTCCCTAGTTCTAAGACTGTACCTTGGTACAAACTGGTTGGCAGGTCTTTTGGGTCTGTACTCTGGATGAACCATGAACAACATGTGTGGGAACCCTGTGCCAAAGTATGCTCCATCTGTGTGATGATGCCGAGACGATTTGGGTGTGTATACATCCATACACTTTGGACAGTAGAGTTTTACCATGGCCTCGCCTGGCACATCAGACAAACCTTAATAAACAAGATAACAAAATTACATGTATTGCAGAGGCTGTGGCCTTTTGACTCATAATGAAGACCATTAGATTTTACTATGAGTATGGGATTAAGTATTAGCACAGTGTTCCAGATAAGAGTTGGTTCTTGGATCAAAAATCCAACAAAGCTGGCTCCCTAACCTCACACACTGAGTTATTCAGTAAGACAATTATTTGGGGAGACCCATATTTCCTGACGTCTTAAAAATATCCTGTGACTCCCGGACTCTGAAAGTTATCTGGAACACTGTGAGTACAACTTTCAAACTTCACAAAGTCATTGGCTGAAGTATGGAAACTTGATCTGAAAAGTCATACTTGTAATCAATCTTGTACTTATAACTACATCTAAAGGACCCTGATTATTCATTCACACAAGGAATATGGTCACAAAGCAAATGTACTAGAAGAGGATCTTGTACACATCCCCTTCATCACCGGTGATGAAGTAACAGTAGGATCAAGGCAACTAGCAGTCCCTCCAAAGACATTCCAGTGACAGCCCCCAGATGGCTGGTCGTCCAGGGTCAGGGTTCATAATAAACCAAGAAGCAACAACACATCTAGACTTTGGTTTCATTTTCAGGGGCTATTTTGCAGTAAAGAAGATAAAGCCAACACTACACCTCTTTTATGTTAATTAGAAGCTTCTCTAACTTACCAATTGGCAAGACTGCCTGATTCTCACAGTAAACTCGACAACAGTGTCCAAAATCACCATTCTGGTACTTTTCAAGCTGAAGATGAAAATCAGCAGTAGTGTCTAGAAGCCAGTTATACTAAAATAGGCAGTGATCACCACAAAACTTGAGAGATACTACTGTAGTCACATACTGTGTGAATGGCACTCAAATTTCTGGTATGCAAGCTACAGTAGACCAACAACCAAAGATGGTAATGAAGTTTCTATTACCACAAGAGAGCAAACCTTACCATAATAATGACTGTGAGACTTTTCACATCAAGCCCTTCAATATTTAAGGGGATGGTGCACAAAAGTGCAAATATTAATGACAAGTTGGCCTTAGAAACTCAAATGCCCTACAGTTTGCTCTCCTTTGGCACTTAAAAATACCAACATAAGTTATTGGAAACACCTACCATTTGTGCAAGACCTCTGTTGGTTAATATGTAGCGTGCATGAATCAGACCATATAACATTTCAGCTGCCTGTTCAATCAAGTCACTCTGGTTAGGGTTATCTTCCAATTCATCATCTGTCAACAGGATAAAATGAAATAAAAATGTTTGAACACTATACTGCTCTGACTAAGTCCATAACATATAAAGATTTTTATTCAAATCTTCATATCTGTAGGGTTACAAAAAGTAGCTAGCTGCTGGCATGGCTCACTTTATTGTCTTGACTGGCTAATCTGATGGGCTGTTGTTTGTAAGAGTTAACATTTTTCCTAAACTTGGCTGCACCGCTTACCGTATTTACATGTATATAAAAAGGCTGCCTTCTTCCAAAAATAGCAAGACTTCTGCTACTGGGAACCTCTAAACAGTGACCTCCCATCCTTAGCAGCTACAATAATTTATTATTGTGGGAAGGGGCTATTTCCCCCAAAATATGAAGCTACTACTACTACTACAGTCGAGGGTGTTAGCCAACACCGACTCGAGAATCACGGATGGCTGCTCTCCACAGGTCGCTGTTGATCATAAGCAATTGTAAGCAAATATGACATTCTTCGAAAGTTCAAATGCCTGGGAATGGGGTGTGGTGTTTTGCACACAAGGAGGCAACTAGGTTCTAATTATTATTGATCAGCACATCAACCCTTCCATACCTGGCTCCATATCTAGTATCATATCCAAGGCCTGTCGATAATGTGGTACTTGCTCATTTAGTCCTGTTAAATTGAACTTGTCCTGAATGTAGTCCTCATCAACCTATCAATACAAGACAGGTCATTTAAGAAAAAAATTATTAATGGGGTTGCCACTCACTGGGATAGAAAACAATCGCTGACATTTCCCTGACTTTTCCCTGAACAAAGAATAATTTTCACTGACCATCCAAGGCAAATCCTTGGGGCAAAAACCAGCAATTAAGCCACAGAAATCAATTCCTTTGCAGGATTTTTTGTCTTAAAAACACCTTTACTACCAAGGAATCTCCTTCCCAAACCAAAACGCTGCCAAAACTAAAATTCCCTGACTTTTCACTGCCTTTCAGGCAGAATTTAGAATTTCCCTGACTTGAAAAAAATCTGTGTTCTCTGATTTTTCCCTGACTGAGGCAACCGTAATTAATAACAAACATTGAGTTTCAAAACTAATGACAACAAAAAAGTGACCTATCAGGATGTAACAAGATAAGTTTAAACACCACAAATATCTAGCTCTGATACAGCATCCTATGTTATGGTAAATATATGTTGCAGGTAAAAATTAAATTCTAAAATTAACACCTAATTAATTAGGGTTAGGAGACAAAAGAAATTGATTTTCAACCTTAGTTAAAAAATGTTACCTGAATTTAATTCTTACCTACAACATATCGCAACTTATAAAAGTTAGTTAGCTAATAGTGCTTATTAGGAAAATAAACCCTTGAAAACATTTTGAAATTCAAAATGCATGTACACATAGCATTCAAACGGAAATGCATTCAAAATACGTACAAATGCATTAAAAAATAGACTATCAAATGACCTGAGACCTTGCTCAGTATCTCACATGGGTACATGTATCTGACATCCACTTGCACTATACCAGGTATACCAAAAGCAAGAATATTCAAGGACCCTCTCTGGATCCCATGTAAGAACTCATTGTCAGGTCTGTCACTAATTTTTGAAGTAGGTGGGGATATACAAAAAAATAGCTAAGGGTTCGAGTGGCTGTAGTGAAGTCAACATGCTGGTTTTATATCAAAGTAGCCAGGGATATACCTCAAAATACAAGGGGAAAATCCCCGTTCCCTGGCCCTTAATGGCAGCCCTGCATTATCATAACAAACAATCATTCAATCTCAGCACTGCGGGAGGGAATTCCTATTGATCTCTAAAGCCTGGATAACCTCCAGTTTAAAACAAAAAAATTAGCTTAAGTCCAGATAATTCTCTCCACTGGGTTTAGCCACAGCCCCTGAACATCATGAAAAAATTGTTTTAAATCGAGCAGCATTGGTTACTCACTGTACACTTCCATCAGAAAAACAGTGTTTTTGTATATGCAAATATGTAATTACTTTGCAAACCTTTTTGATATCAGCTCAGTTTTCTTGAATCACACTTCATAACTCTTAATTAAATATACAGATATACGTAGCTTATGCCACAGACAAACAGATTTACATATACACTGTAATACAAGCAGACTATTTTATGTGAAGAAGCGTGCAGTGAGGAACAATGTAGAGATATAAAGTGACATGTCGATAAAATATTAAGTGACAAAGAAGTCCTTGAAATCGAGGCAGGCGACATTCCTGGCGCTTTCGCGATACTTCGAATGTTTGATTTTGGAAGATTTTAAATCTAGTAAGGTCATCTGTCACGTTACAGTTAAAATTCATACCATTTCTTCGGTATTTCACAGACAATGTCTTTTTAATGTTGTTGGACAAATCGCTTTTGCTTCAATCATTTTAGAATATTGGGTTTAAATGTAACTGCATCAAAAAAAAAACAACGATGGGTGATGGCACATTTTCAGAGGTCAAAGTTTCCGCATAAACAAGCACTCTCGGAAATTATCGCAGTCTGTATACCCACAGGCAACCTACGCACAAAATCAATCAAGCCAAGTGGTAGCCAAGCAGCGCTTTCTTCGACGCTCATTCTCAGAAAAAATCCAATCTGTATTTTCTCGCCATTTAAAGTAGCACTTACCTCGCAAAAAAATTCGTTGCCACGAAGACCACAAAACCAAGAAATCCACGACACCTCTTCCGAACTACTCATATTTGATGCTGCCTTCCTCAAGGAATGTTCGAAGGCAGCTGGATTGGAACGTCTGTAAGACGCTAAAGTGAGAAGGATAATAACAAATTAAACAAATGATCCATTGTGATCAAGGTGTTCTGCGGGCAATATAAACTTCAAAACGCTAAATTAAAAGAAGGAGGAGGAATATAAGACTCAAGCCTATGTATCGATATCGGTGTGCGCAAACATCGTCCTTGCTTCTTCGCCATCTAGTGCTTTCAAAAGCCAAACAAAACGGTTCCGTAACAAAGTACGTAAAAGAAAAACAATAGTGACATCAATAAGCAGATTTCTCAAAACCTTACCTGCAAACAACAGATCTTATTTTCAACTAACCCAAACACTGTTCAGAGAGATTGATCAAGTACAAGAAGAATACGGAGTTGTTCCGGATTGTTTCTACGCATACTCAATAGAAAATCCACTGACAAACAAATAACAAAATTGGTGGCTCAAGGTACCCTTTGATATAAAAGTCTATTTCATTGGCTAGACTTTTTTTAATTCAACCAATAGAATTTACTGATAAATTTGATATCAACGGCGTCAGTGAATGCTGGGAATTATTTCGCGGGAAAAGCGAAGAAGTGATCGACATTTTGACCGTTGTTGTTAGTTCACTTTCCACAAATTTCAAGGTTGGTGTTTTGCATGTTGGGATGAAAGGAGCTACGGAGCAACTTCAGAATACCCGGCCACTTCTGACCACTATTGTCTTCTTGTAGCGGCATCGTTTGAAGAACTATTCACATGCAAATAAGTGGCAGGGTATTCTGAAGTTTAGTTGAAGTTACCCATGGAAGTCATCCAACGATCTTATGACAAAGGGCAATTTGGAGAATTCTCAGGTCGCAAAGTAGACAATTTTACCGGTCAATGACGATCGTGCAAAGCAGTTTTGAGATCGTTGTCTGATTCACATAATGCATGTCACTAACATACTAGACTTTAGTAACTGGAATGCTGTGAATTAATTTTTGGGCAGCAAACTTTCAAGTGGACATTAAGGAAGGGGGGACGAGGGTCTGACCCAAACATTCAACTGATGTTAAGTGGGGAAGAAGTGAAATGTTGATGGCCCCTAAAATATTAATAATTGAGGCGGGAGTGGTTCTGTCTGTAATTGGTAACACATTTTTTATGTTTCAGACCCCAAAACCATGGCTGAAAAACCTGAAGATTTGAATCTTCCCAATGCAGTGATTTCACGTCTTGCTAAAGATGCGGTAATGATTTTTACCTTCTATGTAAGGTTGCTTTCGGAAATATTTTGCACAACCAAACACATTGATATATTATACATGCATCACTGCCATACTAACTCAGTCCAAAAACAAATAAAGTTTGGGTCACAAAATGCATGTGTAATTAATATTATTAGTTTGCAGTGCAGGCATATTTTGGGTGAGCGAGTGCACATATTACTGCATTGAGTGTTTAGGCTGCCATCTTGGATTAGGTAAACGTTGGAGGCTTGGACGAAGAAAAAAATGCCAAAGGATCTGGTGTGAGGTAGAAAAATTGGAGAGGGGGAGGGGAGGACCTATCTTCCTTCCATTCTAATTGAATATTTGTGCATAGTAAAGTTTGAATCAGAAAGTACATGCTGTTCTAATCGATGGGACCCTGCCTGTAGTTAATCTCCCTCAACAAATAATTCAAATAATTTCCCAGTAAGTGTGAACTCGAAAAATCAAAACATGTCATACATCTATCCTTTCCATATAAAAGATGTCAAAAAATTGAAACAAAAGAAGCTTCTTTGTAAGAAACACAAAAAGCATGACAGAACACAAACATATCTTAAGTTTATGGTGCTGTGCAGAAGTCTCACCTCATTTTTGTGCATGGATATTGCTGAAGGTCATGATAATTCTAAAAAATAGTCAAGTCTGAGATCAATGAGGAATTTGGGTATTTCCTGCTCCATGTTCTTTACCCTCTCATGTTTGGTGCTGTAGTAGCTAGCATGTGAAACTAACAGTTTCATTTCCTTTCTATTCTAGCTCCCTGAAAATGTCAATATTTCCAAAGAAGCTCGAACAGCCATAGGAAAAGCTGCCAGTGTGTTTGTCCTTTATGCCACGTCGTGGTATGCATTGGTTGTGTTGTTCTTTTATTCTAAAACTGTGATACCTTTTGCATAACTGAAGAGATGTTACTGACTAGCTAAGTGGTTAAAAAGATGAAGATGTGAAAAAGTGACTTTTTCCTGTTTTTCTCTTATTCATTTTAACAATTTGGGTGTGGAATGCCAAAATAAAGGTTATGGTTTGGCTGATCATCTCCCTGGGTGGTGGCATATTTTTGAGTTGCTACTTACACTAAAATTTTCTTCGTAAAGTGCAAACAACTACGCTCAAAAAAATAAGAGGAAGACCCTCACAGCACCTGATGTCTTTGAAGCTTTAGAGGAAATGGAGTTTGAGCAGTTTGTGAAGCCTCTGAAAGAAAGCCTAGCTTGTGAGTATGACTGAATTGATCTCGTTCACAGTTGAGACTCAGGAAGTTTTGCTAAGGGACTTAAGCTCAAAATTCTCTACAAGAAGGTCAAAGATTACCTTGGAAATGTGAGAAACAAAATCAAGTATAATCAGTGTGTTTGAAGGTGTGATGTCAGAAGATATCCCTACCCCCCTCAGAAGGTTTCCACCCCTCCAGAAATTTCAATTTAGCTCCATACTTTTCCTCACCATTGGAATTTTTGCCATCCCCTCCCCCTTGGAATTTTTGCCACTCCCTCCCCCTTGGAATTTCCAGTGACCTTTCATTAGGAAGGTATGGATGTTTTCTGGAACTGCATGATATTGTTTCTATGGAAACATTAGTTTTAAAGGGGCTATGTCACAATGATTTTGTTGTTTTGGATCAATTCTTTCCAAAAACTGTTACTTGGAGCTTTCCTGATAATCTATGAGGTGGATATCAAATTAATTTTGTTGAGATTGCATCAAAACTTGAAAAAGTTGGCCCAATCGTTTCAAAATTCAATCCATTTCCATCCTTGCTGCATTGGTAGCAACAGATGACAGGAAACAGTTTTAGTCTCATAACAGTCTTAAATGACAAAACTAGACCATTATTTTTGGATCTCAGTTGGTGGCAAGACATATTTTGAGTTTTAAAAAGATGCTAAAATAGTGTGACATGGCTCCTTTAAGAATAAGACAACCTGTCATTTGCAGTTTCATTTGAGGTGGTCTCTCTTTGTTATAGAGCTCTTGTTGTGCTTAGTGATGCTTTTGTTAGTTCAAGGTGTTCCAATGATGTGGAGCCTTGAGGTGTGATTTGTTACAGAAGTAAGACTCAGCAAGAAAAGCCTTGGGATTAGGTACTGTACAGTCTGAGTATAACCTTATTTATGTGTTTTGATACAGTATTTAGAAAAGAACAGAAAGGTAAGAAAGAGGCAGCAGCAGAAACCAAGAGGAAGAAAAGTGACACTGCCAGTGAGCCTGAACCAGAATCAAAACGTCAAAAGACTGAGGACAACAAAGAAGAGTCCGAAGAAAAAGAAACAGCTGACAAGAAAGAGAAAGAAAAGAAAGATAAAGATCAAAATGGAGAATAGCCCAGAATTCATGGAAATATCTCAGTGCATAAACATTTCCATAAATTATTTGTACATAATTTGTAATGACTACAAAGTCATTCCCTATACAAAGCTATAGCTGTACAATATTGTACAGCAGGCAGGACGTGCAAAAGTCACAATTCAGCATCAAAGACATGGATAGAAAAGGAACAGGAAAATGGGGCCTTGAAAGTAAGAATGCCCTGTCTTGTAGTTGAGCTAATGTTTGCAAAAGGAGTCTGAGTAACCTGAATCAAAGGCAGTCTTCACCACTGATGTATAGAGAAATTTTGGTCAAGTTACCTTGGCAGACTGAAGATGCAGTATGCTAAGGCAAAGTTGCCCAACCATTTAAACCCTAAGATCAAAATTTAAATTCTCAGTTGCTGCCCCTACAGATTTCCTTTAGAAGTAGTAGGGAGAAATTTCAAGCAAATTCATCTTGTGTGATCCTGCCCTTAATTCTCATGACCACTGTTTTTTTGATATTACAAGGACAAATTTGATGCTGATTGTGTATTTCCATGCAGCCTCCAGAGACTTAACTTGCACACCCAACAGAGTTTGTTGGGAAGGGTAGGGGGGAGTTAGGTGTGTGTGTGTGTGTGTGTGTGTGTATGTGGGGGGGGGGGGGGGGGTGGATGAAAGTAGCAAGTCAGATGTAAAGGGATATTTTCCGAAACAACATAATTCCTCTGAGTTGTCATATGTACATTTTCACCAGCAAATCGTCACAAAAACCCAGCAAAATGCTTGAAGTAATCCTGTACTGGCTTTGATTCTGGTGCTGTTTATATAGTTACATTGTTAGTAACTGTATACGACTATGCAGGTAGCCTACAAGCCAGCTCAGTATGGCCAGCCAAGCATTTGCTCACAGTCTAGTATTCAAGAACTTGAACAATATTCAAATTGCAGGAATTTTCAGTTAACTTGAGTTAAAGCTTCAAGTTACTGAGTCTGTCTGTATTGCTGACAGGGATTTAGATAATAGCCAGGAGCCGAGAAAAATACCTGGCTGTCAACTCGATTTTCCGGACTGAAAAACCTTACTCGTACAGTCTTAAAAATCTGTAGTTATGGATCCTTTTCTAATTCCACCTGTGAACTGATAATTCCCATCTCTTAAACATTTTATCTACATCCCTGAGCTGGCATTGCGTTCATACTTTTACACTATAGGGACTTGCACATCTGTGATTTTAATACAACACTCGGATACTTTTGGCTGTTGAAAGTGAAACCAATAATACTTTAATTCTTTTAACCATGATTTTTAAAATACATGAAAGCATATGTTGAATTAAATACTAATAAATTATAGGCCTGCAGGGTTTATTGAATGTAGGACCTGGAACTGGGTGGTGTTTTGTGTTTTATATTTTACACAATTCCAAGAAATTTTAGCATTTCTTCATTCCACAGTTTTCCATGGTAGAATGGTAAGTTAACCCTTGAAACCATGAGATCAAACTTTAAATTCTCATTTTTTGCCCCATACATTTTCTATAGAAGTAGGAGAAGTTATCAAAATACCAAGCAAATTTATCTTGGAGACCATGTCGTTAATTCTTGTGGCCACTGTTTCAAAAAGCATTGATATTACAAGGAGAAATTGGATGTTGATCACTCTTAGGGTTTAAAAGGTTAAGCATACATAGTATGTATACGCCCTCAGTTTACCTGCACCAGAGATAGCTGATACCATTTTTGTATTAAAAGTGTACAAGTAAAGACTTTTTGAGCTGAGGGTGTTGTGTCAGTTGTAAGTAAGGAAAGGTTGTTGAAGGATTAAACTACAAGTAACTCCATTTCTCATCCCTGAAAGCTCTGTGGTGTGTAAGGAGTGCTGGTACATGATGCTGTAGTATCATTGGCTGGGGATCCTGTTACCCCAACCACATGTCAACTTGTGTACTCCCCTTTTACACAATCCACCATGAAGGAACAGTTATTTATTATAATAGTAATAATAATAATAAATACATGCCCAATATTTGTGATTAGGACCTGGCATTCAGGAGTTTTTAAACTGTTATAATAATCAGGTTATTTTAGTCTCAAGTCTTTCTAGCAGAGAGCATAGGTGCTCTACTAACTTGGGAGACTGTAAATCCAGTGAACTCTAAATCAACTCAAACCAAGTCAAATGGTTTTTGAGGAGAGGGGAAAACCAGAGTACATCTGTACCCTTAGGAAATCCTCTCAGAGCAGAGGAGAGAGAGAACCAACAAACTTGGCCCACTTATGATGCCACTTATGGGAATCGGACCTGGGACACATGTTTTGGAAATGTCCATTGCACAAGTCGTCCCAGCACACATACAGCCAATGCCATTGACCCCCAAGGGTAAAACACAATGGGACCTAAATGGATAGATGCTTGACAAAGTGTTGCCATACAACTAAAAAATTCCATCTCAAATTAGCTTTGACCTCCAGGCCATTCAGCACAAGATACCCAGTCAGGGGTCTACCTCAGCTTGAAAACCTGACAAGGTTTTCTTTGTTTTGGGAGCTATTGTTTTGCTTTATACTATTTGTTTTGAACCTTTTATTTCCTTTTTTCTACATCATTCGTGAGATTCACAGGTTCTTACACTGAGGTAAAGACCCAGTCAGAAGCCTTTAAAAGCTACATAGACAGTACTGTCATTACATTTTGAGCTACTCATTACACAGAAATGTAGCATCAGAAGTCAAGATCATCCTTAATATCAAGAGCCAATCAGAGGAAGACAGCTGTAACAGATGTTGCAGATTTCAGTCTTTAATGAGAGTTCTGAAGAATCACAGGAATTCTTTCTTTCTGCACCAAAAACCAGTCAATCACCCTTTAATTCCCAATATCAACATAATGTATTCTCCACACAGCTTCTTGCATATTTCATATGTAACATGTAGGGAGAATTTGTATAAACGTTAACTCCACTGATCCCTGGTGATCATTCCCTGTATTCTCATGCCCTGTATACTTGATGAACTAGTGATATGGTAAGGAGAAGTCAGATGGTGATCATTATTGGGAGTACACTTTAAGGGTTAGTATTTTGGATGAAGCATCTTCTGGTAATATTGATCTGCCCTCAATACAACTAACTTCAATTACTTCTATCTCAATTAAACAATGCAGTTCTTTTATTTGTGGCTTTGTACAGCTGAGGTCACTAAGCTAAGGGACACAAATATTAGTCTTTGCCGTAAAACTGTGAACACCAGAAACAATTTCTGGAATGTTTGTTTCACGACCAATCAGAAGCAACATGAAACCACAACCTAATTACCGTTACTGTTTGCGGTTTAGTTTTCTCATGTGTGATTGCCTTCTTACTTGAAACACAATAACATTCCATAGATATTTCTGCTGTTCACGGTTTTACAGGAAAGACTATAAAATCCTAACTAGAGAGTACAGGATGTAGATCAAAATAAATGATCCCTGGACAAACTGAGTGACAAGTCTCTTCCTTCAACATGAGATATACTAGTTATGCAATGCTTTTGAGTGGTATATCGTGGAATATCCCACAAGTCACTTGTATTTTCTTGTCTACACGCGAGCCGTTAGACGAGTGTGTATGCAGTGTATGCAAAGAAAATATAAGTTACGAGTGGGATATTCTATAGTATACCACGAGAGAGCCTTGCATAACTTTTAAATTGAATCAGGGGGACTTTTCTTGTGTCAAGTTTGGTGACAATGAACCTTTGCCCACTCATGGGACAAAAAATGTTTATTAACTTGTTGCTTTCCCATTTGCATGGATACTGATAATAAAGTCTAATTTATTGTTATAAGGAGTTTAAGGAGTGTTTTCTACAGTTTTTGCAGGCTTTATAAGGAAATGTTCTAAATAAGCTTGGTTTTCTTGACTTGAGTCATCCTGTCCTCAAGATCAGATGAATTCCAGAGTCTGTGAAGACTGGTTCACTCAGGTCACCAATCTTTAGGGCAAACCTATGTAAGTAACAAATTGAAATAAAAAATACTTAATATTAACTCAAATAGGTTCACTCAGAAAGCATGTACATTACTGAGTTGTTGTTCATTGATCAAGCTCATTAGCTTCAATAACTTATGAGGACAACAGAGTGGATATATATGTCAAAATCATTACAAGAGTTAAATGAGGGATGTACTCACGTTGCTTCCTCAAATGGCTCTGATGAAGTAAGAAAAAGAAACAACTGTCAGTGTATTTAAAGGTCCTGGGATCATCTGGAATTTATTTATAGTAATAATAATAATAATAATAATAACAATAATAATAATAATAATAATAATAATAATGTAAGGTTAACTCACAACCAGTGAAACTCCACAAATTAAGCTTATATTAATTCAAAATCCTTATCTTTTAAAACTAAATCCACTGGTGGTATCCACAAGTACACACAAATCTATTACAGATCAGAAAAGCCCAATCCAAGTTTAACTGGAAGTTTTTATTTCTCCAAAGTAATCAGTTACCCAGGAAATTAAAAGAGCATATGCATGTTGGTTTAAGCTGCTGCTGTGCATTTCATCTAGTTAACAGTGGTCACTCAATGTCGAAGTTCAGCAAATGACAAGGGTATCCTTGAACCGCAGAGCGGTTGGCTCAGTTGGTAGAGTGCCACATTACCATGAGGGAGGTCGTGGCTTCAAGCTTTGGTCAGACCAACACTCAAGGTCTTTAAATAACTGAGGAGAAAGTGCTTCCTTTGCAATGACATCTGCAAATGGTTAGACTTTCTAGTCTTCTTGGATAAGGACGATAAACCAGAAGTCCTGCCTCACAACTCTTCACTATTAATTCTGTGGCACGTTAAAGAACCACTAGGGATGTAACAAACCCTGGCTATTCAGCAAATGGCTTTTTTGGCGTGATATCCCAAAAAGGCTTATGGTGTATGAGGCCACATGCACAACAGCCATAATATATAAGTCAATGGGACTTTGTCAAGTGCTGAAATCATGTACATGTATATTAGATGTATCCATCATGTATTTTCCTTATAAAACTAAATTAGGACTTACTCTGCATCTGTCCAGGCCCAAAAAATCCCAGATCACCATCATTCCTTGCACTGCTACAATCACTTTCTGTGCTTGCCAGCTCCTGGAGGGTTGTTTTGCCAGAGACAATTTCTGCACGATAACCTGCGAGGTACAGAACAAAAGGATCATGTAGGATCACTTTCAAAAACTGAAGGCTAAAAGATTTATTCTGTATCAAGATCCAAATTATTAGGAATCACTGTCACCTCGTACCAGTCCTGGCCTGTAAGGAGTCTTTGCTTATTACCCACGGCAGACAGGAATGGAGGTGGCTATATTTACAGGCAACATAAGGCTTTAAACCCAAACTAAAAAAAAAAAAATAGAAAAATCGTGGGGAAGGTTGGCTGTTCCTTAATAGTATCACTCAAAGCCTGATATCCTCATCAAATTCTGGTGAAAAACCCTTGAGCTTTGAGTTCTTCATAATCAATTTTGGCTGCAAGTGCAGTTGAGGCATGGCACAATAATTCTGTGGTTCATAGAGGACTGTAGATCAACAAGGCCACATCAATGGCATCATAAACATTGCAGGCAATATAGCACACGCTGAAAAGAGCCATAAAGTTTCTCTGTTGGTGTTGAACTTTTAAACCAGACAAACGACCTGTTCAACACAAGACTTTGTGTGGAGTTATGCATGCAAAATTTCTTGGAAATGACCAGGATTAACTGTCAGCAAGTGCTGAAATCTGGGTGGTTCTTGCTAAACTGACTTTCCTTGATTTACCATTAATTCAACGAGAAATGAACGGTCAACTTGAAAAGTTGCGTTGAAGTCAGGACACATCAATAAATTTCTCTGAGTGAAATTTTTATCAATCAAACCCTTCACACTTGTTTGAAATCAGCAAAAGAAATTATGTGTTCGATTTGTATAGTATTACTTGGCACTTGAAATAGCCAACAATTCTCCAGTGTCTTAGATTTCTTCTTTACTTGCATTATCTGGGTAAGCGGGCCGCGTAAATGTCTCTTAGGGGATAGTTACACCAAAAAAGGTGTGGCTGGGTACACACTCGTGCAACGGGTATAGTTTGTGCAGTCGATACATCAGTAACACCAAAATAATATAGCAACTTTTCGATTTATTCTATAATACCTTTAATTATTTCTAAAGCCTCATTTTTACTTCGCGTTATCGTTTCTTGTTTCCAAGACGAAGGTCTTCTCGACTCCGTGTGTTTGACGAGGAGATGAGAAGCTCGCACTTTGTCGCCTGTCTCCTCTGTGGGCATCTCCCACTGACTCTCGTTTGTCTGTCTGTTGTAGTAATAGGTCTTGCCAGTGGACTTTGAGGTCCTTTTTTCCCAACCAGGAGGTAGTTCACTCATTATTTTGAGGTGAAAGGATTCACAAAAAAACACAAAACCTACAGCAGATTTCTTCTGGCGGGTTCAAGCTGCTCAGTGCTTTGTAACCGAGCCATATAAAAGTACCGATGCGGCGCATGCGATTTGGCGCAGGTACTTCATGTATCCTTTATTGTATTGTATTTTGAATCTTAACACTTTCGTTTTCCCCTGTATACCCTTGTATACCCCGGTTTATCCCTGTTTGCCACTGTTTACCCCTGTATACCCCTGTATACCCTCGTATACCCCTGTGTACTATAAGATAAGATAAGATCAACTTTATTTAATCACGCTAACCTATTCAACAATGTAAAAAACAATAGCTGATTTCCAGTAAGGGCGTGAGCTAATTAAGTATAAAAATTAAAAATATACTAAATATACCAAAACTATGACTAAAACTATTAAATATTACCCTAAGAATAGATTACTATACGACATTTGGTCTATAGGTCACGGAAATCATTCAAACGTATCCAAAGTTTCACAATTACGTATTTCATTGGGTAAGGAATACCAGACCCTGGCACCATTAAAACTCTTCTTTATTAAAAATTCTGTCTTTGGCAATAGAAGGGCCAACTTATTGTCAGCGTTCCTTAGATTGTTGGCTGAACAAGAGTTCCTGAAGATATCCAAAAGCCTCACAGCTTTAAACATTTGCCCAGCCTTAATATGAATTCTGCGTTCGCTTAGTAAATTCCAGCCAAGATGACGTAGGGCTAATCCAGACTGTCCAGCCTCGTTTGTGTAACGCATGACTACCCTAGGAAATGATTACCATAGCGCATCCTTTTATACCCCTGTATACCTCTGTATACCCTTGTACACCCCAGTTCACAACTGTATACCTTTGAATACCCCTGTTAACCCTTGTATGCCCCCGTATACCCATACGTATGGCCATTTGGACCCCATTTAAAGAGCCAAAAGTACATTCAAAAAATCACTTTATTTCAAGATCAATTACCCTTTGCACAGCAACATCCCATTGGAAATCAAGTAATGTAAAAACCTGTGTATAAGAACCTAAGTGGGCACTAGGAGCCCATCACAAGTGATGGGCTCCCGGTGGGCACCTAAGTGGGAAAAAGGAATTTGCCAGTTTAAGAACAAAAATTAAATAAATAAATAAGCAAGATGAAGCAGGTTCCTATACGTGGGTTACAGTTAAATTATGATAAACATTTTAACCAAGGAGTTTGACTTCGAGATATCAAATTTCGCTTGTAAGTTTTGTTAGATCTTTTACACTACAGTTGTGAATAAATAATGTAAATGTAAGGACCAAACCCAAGAATATCTATTTTTCTGGTAATCCACAACTATATGTTCTTCATAGAAATTAAGAAACTAATTAAGAACCTACTCAGCTTAAATTGCCAATAAGAACCTATTTTGTTAGACTTCAAAAACTGTAGATTCTTAAGGCCGGTACACACGAGGGAGCTTGCTCCCGCAGCACGCTCCCGCAACACGCTCCCGGGTAAGTACCCCAACTAGTACACACCAGGGAGCTTGCTCCTGAAACACGCTCCCAGGTAAGTACCCTAACCAGTACACACGAAGGACACGACGAGGGAGCTCAATGATGAAACAACCCGTCATGTCACGGCAAGCAAATTTCAGTACACACGAGGGAGCTTGCTCCTGAAACAGACTCGTGGAGCAGATTTGCCCCTGGAGTTTGCTCCCTCATATCAAACCAGTTTGATATGAGGGAGCAAAACTCAGGAGCAAAAGTTTTGTTGCGCAACAAAATTTTTCGCCAGAAATCGTTGGTGCAGACGAGGGAGCAAGCTCCCTCGTGTGTACCGGCCTTTACACGCTAGTTTTTACTGCATACGTCGTTACCAGGTATATCATTACTGTGCGAAGAGACTGTCATAGTGATTTTCTTCAAGCATTTAATCACTTCTGTGTTGTAAGGTTCCCATACCCCGTGTACAGGCGCCCTTTGCTTGATTATAAGTAGCGGAATTTTAGAGACATGTAATAAAAGAACAGCAACGCGACGTTTCATGCATCATTTAGTGTAACAAAACCAATTTCAACGTACAATAAAATGGTACTCACACCAGCAGAGTTTATTGAAACTACTCTATTAAAACAGAGCAAAACAAAAAAAACATATTCAAAATTTAGCATAAGGAAAAATCACGTATACCGCTTGACTTTTCCGCACCGAATGGCAAATATTCCGTACTTCGTGTTTTGTTATACGTTAGTCAGGAAATATTGATTACAAATTTATGCGAATGTTTATCAGGCATTGTTAACGGCTGATTGGAATTGCTGTCAAAAAAGTTTCCAAACAGTTTGTAAATCAGTGAAATTTAAATTTGACGCAGAATTCGTAAGACAGAAACCATATAATTACTCTGTACAATAAGGCAAACATAACAACGAAATGGACCAATCAGAACTCCTTTGAACCAGAACTAAAGCCGGGCGAGGGAAAAGGGTTGCTTCAGAAAGTACGCCAGTTTTTAGCCCAAAGGCAAAAGCAAAAGCAAAAGCAAATTACTCAAGCGCAGATCCAAGATTTTTTAATGGGGGGTGGCTGATACAGTCGGCTACCAAACTATACTATATTTTTTGGGACCCATGCATGTATTTCCTTTTTTTCACGTATTAGATTTTTATGGTGGGCTTCTCCAAAGAGGGGTGGCTAGCCACCCAATCCACCCCCTGGACCCCCCCTGATTACTTAGACATTAAAGGCTGACGACGTAGTCGGACTTGGAAACGTAATACGAAGAGCACAGTGATACGATCGAATGAAAATCAAACCAACAAAGTTTGAAACAGAATACCGTTCCGCTTATGACTCCCTCGCTTGTCGGAATTGGAAGCAGAAGCGGGCCCAGAGTCAAGCATTGCGTTCGGCTTATTCTTCTGCTTCTGTTTCCGACTCCGTGAATCTAGTTTTCATTTGATCCGTAATCGGCGGAGTCGGAAGCGGAATCAGAATAAAATGAAAATGTTCTGATTCCTACGATTCCGATTCCAACGATTCTTATGACTCCAACTGCGATAACAACTCCGATTCAGTCAATAGCGAAAGCTAACCTTAAACAGAATACTGTTCTATCTCCATTGGAAATTTGGTTCCTGATAATCGATATGATAAATGTGAATACATGAAAAAAAGTCAACGATATAATCCCCCCGTAGTAACAATAACTTAATACAGAAAGAAAAAAAGTGAGGATTCATCAAAGATTGATCTGTTTATCGTTTTCCTGTGAACTCTCATGTGGAACGGAATAAAGATCCCGTAATAACCAATTAATTTTGACAAGCGAATCTATCAGGGACTCAGCAACAGTCTGTTTAAGCTCGACGAATACCAGTTTTGCTGTAATTTCTCCCTAACATTTTCAGAGCAAGCAACAAAGTTATACAAGTCAAACATATTTAGATGTTACCTGAATACTGCACATGTTCAACACTTATATAATAGAGGAGCAAGGATGGCGCAGTGGTGAGAGCACTCGCCTTCCACCAATGTAGAACAGGTTCAACACCCGGATTCAGTGCCTTAGGACTCTCTCCAGTGACGTCCAAGTACCGGGTATTAGGCCAAATATTGGCACCACTCTCCAACCCACACTTGGCACCACTCTCCAACCCACACTTGGCACCACTCTCCAACCCACACTTGGCACCACTCTCCAACCCACACTTGGCACCACTCTCCAACCCACACTTGGCACCACTCTCCAACCCACACTTGGCACCACTCTCCAACCCACACTTGGCACCACTCTCCAACCCACACTTGGCACCACTCAAGGAGTTTTTTTGAGTTTTCGATGAAAGCTTTGTTTGCTAAGGTTATATTATGAATTTGCGTAAAGCATTAGTTAACTGTTTTACGCTGTACAGGTAGTGTTGGTATACTCGCTGATTACTTAGATCTCTATTTTTTGTATTTTTCCTTTGATTTTATTTTTATACTTCGCTGTGTTTCTGTTCAGTGAGAATACGTTTTAGTTACTTTTTTTGTAGAATTTGATGGTTAAATGCTAATTACATGCAGGAGTGGTATCGCAAACGAAGGAAATTTAATTGCAACTAGCAATGGTGTACTATGGGTGTTCCAGTTGTTTCTTGGTCTTACATATTTGCTTGGATTTGGTATGAACATTTAATTTTGTTACGTTTCGGTGGACTACTAGGGAGTTGTTCATTAACGCATCTTGTAAACGGTAGGACGTGTTTGATCAACACCCTAACCGGAGCTGACATGCTTGAATAGTTTGCATGCACCTGCTGTGACAGGTTCTCTAATTCTCTTTGCGTAACTTGCTGATTGTAGAGTGACAAGCAACAACATCTCGTTCGTATCTCCATCTCCATTCTTTTGGTGTTTTTCATCCATAAGTAATAATGCAGGAATTTGAACATCAGCCACTAATTATTCTTTAATGCACATGGCCGTAACGTGCCTGCGGCTCCTTTAACGATTGTTCGATCTGAAAATCGAAAATAGACGTTTTAGTGATGAACAGATTTATTACGCGACAACTGGTTACCTTTAAATTAAAAGACTAGTTCTATAAACAAGAAATTAATTTTTCACTGCGAAGATAAGTATAGTATTAACCCGAATAACAATCGTAGGTAATTTACGTCATCGAATCATTAGAAAACAATCACAAGTACAAAAGATACAACAATTATGAAACTGAAATTGCTAGAAATTGATATTGCTATTGCTTATAACTTCCGAAAAGCTACTTTTAATGCTGTCTGGTTCTGGTGTAGGTAATCCCACGACCAGAGAACTCTCTATATATATATACCTTGGGTTGGCAAGGGCTCAATTTGAGAAGCTGCGATGTATTGATCCAAGGCCTTCACAGAAGACGTTGCTTGGTTTGTTCTTGCAATCGCAATCCACGCCCTGTCATGAAATTAACCAGTCCTCAACGATTCTTGAGATATGGGACATATTAAGAGGGAAAAAATTTAACATCAGAAGCTTTTCATGAAGCATACCTCACTGAGGTGAAAAATAGAGCCCGGCATAACAACTGACGTAAAGCAACTGTCCTCCATCTGACAAGGATTGTACAACAAAATACAAAAGTGAATTATTTGAGTAGATTTAGATAATATAAGATGTAAAAGTATCCCCTACTAAATGCATCCAGTAGTTACTATTCTCAGGAGTATTTCTGTTGTCGTTGAGGTTGTTTTTTCTGAACTTACGTTGCAGGGTCATAAAAATAACTCTGGACAATGGTCCATGTAAGGGAAATAGCACGAATCTTTGATTGTCTTTAGAAGCTAACTCAAAAAATTATGGTGGGTTTCTCTAAACTTTTATTAACAAACAGGTAAAGTTGTGGATCACTCAAAGTGAGGTATTTAAAAAAAAAACAATAGTTAAAACTAATTGTTAATTTTCCAATACGATTTCCTTCTTTATTTCGTTATTTCTTTCAAGTGGAAACTTGAAAGCTCCTTACAGAGTTTTTTCTCCAACAAACCGATTGGAAAACAACAGTCCTTTCATTTCCCTACGATATGAAAGCTAGTGCACTTGTTAATTCTTGTTCGGCTGAAGCAATCGGTCTTTTGAATTCTCGTGACATTTGATGACTTCGAGATGGTACGAAATACTTATATTTGTTGAGGTAGACAGCTTTTTAAACTGTGATCGATGATTTTACTGACTTCGTTTTCGTCAAGGCAATTACGTGGCCACGACTTTCCTCTATTTCTCCGTGAAATTGAGCAGAAACGGCGTTTGACGCTCGTCTTTGATAAAACACAGGGGAATTTGGTAATACAGATTGCGGCCCGAAACAAAACAATAGTTGGGTCTGACTGCATTGTTTTTGTAGTTTTATGTTCATGGAAATCTTTTGCAATTTTCCTTTGGTTTTTAATGAAAGGTGGATACGCATTCGACTTTTTATTAAATCGATCTTTGCAGAGTCTTCTTTTGAACAGAAAAGGACGAGGCAGGAGTGGTTGACGTTTACCTTTTGCCTTAAGGTTCTCTGTACTATTTTCAGGAAATCGGGTCCCACAGAAAGGACAATAGCGAATTGGAAACAATCCAAGATCCAACTGCCGTCAAAAATGACAAAAAAATAATCCCAAGTGCTTTCTACGGGCTCATCTCGATGTAGTGAAATTTTCTCCGTATTTTAGTCGTTGTTCATGTAACGAAACAGATCGAGGAGGCAAAGTATATACTTGTTGACACGAGGTGCTGGGTTTTCAAAAGCGAAGAGGAGACTCCTGCGTAGAAAGAGAGAATCTTGTGGCATCTGGTGACATAAGCCACAAGAAAGAGATAAAAGAAAGATGAAGTTGTTGACGATTGTTTGCATCAGGAACCTGCGTCTTCTGATGTCACGAATCACGAACTGAGTTTTTGTCGATTTCACCAACCACGTTGTTGTTTGCCATATTTGATCACACAAGCTGTCCGAAATGTAGACGGAGTTAAATTCGACGTCTGAATCAGATGCCGTATTTAATTATTTTGGTCGACTAAAATAGGAATTAAATTCGGCTCATGTGAAATGCGAGATTTGAACCGGGCCTCAAGAGTGATTGCTGTACAGTGACGACGCAAATGTTAAGGTGTTAATCAGTCAAAACAAATGGTATTGAAACAATGAGGCGAAGTGCCAAATTGTCCAGGCCACCTGAACCTTTTATTTCACTGACAAATGCCATTATCAAATATCTACTGAAGAAAGATTGGCTATTGCTAAAAAAGCCAATTAAATTAAGACTGCAAAAATAAGTGGCATACTGATCGTTTAAGCCAACGAGATTGGTGTTTTGGCTTTGAAAGCCATTTACTTGGAATCGAGAAGTCACCTTGAACCGAATGCGGCCGAAGCGTACGCGCCTTCTGTTTAAAAAGATTTCATTACGTTCTTGTACAAGCAATGAAGTCGATCATGTATTGCTCCTTTATCAAATGTGTTGCTTGCCTGAATACGGTTTTCCCACTCAACGAAGGTATATTTTGTTTAAGGATCGAATGAAAAACCATCTGCGTTACATCTTGAGTTCTGGGGTCGTGGGTGGTGGGTTCAAGGCGTAGGTCATGGGTGTGGGCCTGGGTATGCGTATGCGTGTGGGTACAAGTCGTGGGTGTGTGTGTGGGTATGGGTATGCGAGTGGGTACAAGTCGTGGGTAAAATTAAATCAAATCAATAATAGATTAGTAAGTTAATTGATAGTTCAAACCCAAACAAACTGAGGATAACGTAAACGCTCCACACACAATCTTTAAGCTTGACTATCCCAAAAGCGTTTGAAGGCATTTGTTTTGCTCTTGCGGGGGCATTGCCGACTTCAAAAGGATTCTCCTACATCTGAAACCATTCTGATATGAAAATGATTTAAGGTGAACATGAGTTAAGTTGGTCACATAAAGCAATTTTCTTTTTGTAACCCTTTCCAAATCTAGATCTCTTACTAAATTTACGTGTTCTCGTGTGTTAGGTCGGACTGAAATAAACTATTTAACCGTAGCAACTCAGGCCGCAGGAGTCTAATGCAATGACTAATTACTCAGTCCTTAAGATATTCAGATTGTTTCCCATGCATATGTGTGCAGTGTTTGATTTTCTTTCTGCGTCTACTTTTTTAAACTTCCCTGACGAAGTTCTCGAATAATCAGTTTCAGTTGAAACAATGGATAGTGTTTTTTCCAGAAACTGCTCCCGCTCAGAAGGCGACGAAATATGTTTGCAGTTTTAAGAGGTAAATTTACAATGAAACCGGCGTCCTTTTACTCGCGGTATTTTTGGCAGTTTTTATTTCTTATAAAAATCACCCAGCGTTACGATGTGTAGAACGCCCCATACAATCACTGGTAAGTTACTCTGAACAGACTTGTACACGCGTTTGTTCGTAAACCTTATTTTCTTCTCCTACGCTTTTCCTTCGACTATCGCAGACAATATACTAGACTTGCTCCAAGCCCCTCGTTGGATTCGCTGAGCTGGGACTTGAGGGGAGAGACCCCTAGATACGGATATGAAAGACGCGCGCAAGCTTAAAAATCAAAATAGTGGTGGACCTCATGCCATTTCAAAGCGATTTCACACGAAGAACTCTCCAAGCTACTTAGGGAAAGTCTATAACGTGTTACATGAGTGCCTTTCAGTACAAAAAAACATAGAAACTTATCCATGCATCACGTGCACTATGAAACAAGCTGTGCGGCTAATTTTGTAAGAATATTACCATGAACAGTTAATCAGTGTTTGCTAAAGCTGGTAAATTGTCTGCGATAGTTGCTGGAAAAGCGTAGGAGACGAAAATAAGGTTTACAAACAAACGCGTGTACAAGTCTGTTCAGAGAAACTTACCAGTGATTGTATGGGGAGTTCTACACAGTGTAACGCGGGATGATTTTTATTAGGAAATTAAAACTGCAAAAAATACCTCGGGTAAAGTGTCACGAAATTTTCTATTTTGTCATGTTTTAATTTAGCTTTTTGTTTTAGTTTTTTCAATCTCGGTATTCCGTATCGTCCTAGTGTTAATTATCTAGTGTTAATTCAATGTTGTAGTGTGGTTTGTAATTAGATGTATTGTAACTTAGTCTGTAATTAAAATCTTAAGGGTTAATTTAGTAAAGCGTTATCATAAGAGTGTAAAGGTATCGTGTTTAAGACATAAGGGTGTTAGTAACATAGGATTGTTAAGGTACCGCGTATGTATGTAAAGTGTTAATTGCTAAGAACTAATTATGCATATATATAAATGTAAGTTTCGTGGTGGTCAGTCAGTTGTCAGTTGTGAGAGGTTGAAGTGGCGATTGTCGAAAAGTTGAAAAGTTGAAGAATTGAGAAGAGGAGCTTTCCTTGCTAAAATACATTAGCAGACGCCGACCAAAGAAATCAAAAGGCAAAACCCATTTGTCAGTAGCGGTGATCGTTGGCCTGAGGGTGAAAGGAAGAGGAAGAAGAGTACAGAAGTTTGACGGAGAGAAACGGAGAGTCGCATTGTCCGGAGCAAAGGAAAAAGTTGGAAAGTGAAAGCGGCTGAAAAGGTGAAAAGGGAGGAATTTTGGTGGAGAACGACAGTAAGGTTGGTGGAGCACGTTGGTGGAGAACAGAAAGGAACTGAACTGAACTGTCTGATTGTAAATATTAGAGTTAAGTAAGTAATAAATTTAGTGTTATCCTTTAAGTTAGGTTAGTTTAATATCCAAATTATAAGTTATTAGTTCTCTGTATTTGGATTTTTCTTGTCTTCTATTTTTTTTAACCCTTAAAGGACCAAGTGTTGCTTATTTTCTCACTTGTAATTTGGCGAGACAAACTTTGCCTCACTTTGTTTGTTCTTATATACAGTATCCATTACAATATTAGCGGTTTCGAGACACTTTGGGCTCAGACTTGGGCATCACGTGACCTAGATCAACAGTTCGTGTTTTGATGAGTTCAAATCGGCTCGGTTTCTTGCTTTATGAGTGTGTTTTCGAGCCATTTTCCTCTGCAGAAGCCCACAAGTCGGCATCATTAAGCTGGAATGTGGGTAGAGGCAAGCCTCTGAAAGAAAACAGAGGTGAGAGGTGGTTTCATGTAGACTGGGACGCCAAAGATGTTTGTATCAAGTTTGGCGGGCTCACGAGTGAAGTTGTCTCTCTGGCCCATCTGTGGATGGCTTCCAGGACCTACCAAGACTATTTGGCCAAGTTTTGACTTGGAAAATTTTCAACCGACGCGATATTTTGCTGGTAGGACTGGGTGGCAGGACTGGGTGTAATAATTCTTTGAAATGGAAATGGTAAGAGTTCCCTTTTCGAGTTATGGCGGAATTACCCAGAATTCTTTTCGGGCATGAACGAGGCAACGGTTGTATTCTCGACACTGGCTTTCATCAAATGGAGCAACAAGGGCCGGCAAATAAAGTGAGAAGGAATTTTCCAGCTAAATACCAAGATCTGGCTTTGAGGTGTGTTGTTAACGCAAACTTTTGATTTTTTGAGCAAGTTTTTATCTTAAAGGATTGACACTTTTTTGGTGTTGCTCTTGGAGCAAAATGCTGGATTTTTGGGATTTGTTGCCTTAAGAACGGTTCACTGCAATGGACACCGGGAATCATTGTGGACGTTTTAGGCTGCGATGGATGTCACACCAACCCGTCGGTACAATGAACACACTTTCGTAATGTTGACTCTTAAGTTCAACAAGAAACAAATATTAAAAGTAGTAATGGTATTTACAACGCATATATGCGTAGTTGGGCTTTTAAGGGTTAAATTAAATCATTCATTTGTTTTATCTTAGAAGTTTCATGGTCGTGTGTTGTGCGTTTGTGGGAAGGAGTGTTTTGTGTAGCGTTCCTTGTTTCTCTTTTGTTTTGTTTTGGTGACCCGCGTCACATAAAGGACGCCGGTTTCATTGTAATTTACCTGTAAAAACTGTCAGACCATATTTCGTCCCCTTCTTTATTAGCTGGAGCAATTTCTTTGTTTGTTAAGTAGCACGCGAAAAAACGCTATCCACTGTTTCAACTGAAACTGATTATTCGAGAAATTCGTCTGGGAAGTTCAAAAAAGTAGACGCAGAACGAAAATCAAACAAAACTACACACACATGGGAAACAGATCTAAATATCTTTTGCAAGGAGTGAGTAATTAGTCATTGCATAAGACTCCTGCGGCCTGAGTCGCTGCGGTTAAAAGTGGTTTATTTCAGTCCGACCTAACGCACGAGAACACGTAAATTTAGTAAGAGATTTGGAAAGGATTAGAAAAAGAAAATTGCTTTGTGTGACCAACTTAACTCATGTTCACCTTAAATCATTCTTATATCAAAATGATTTCAAATGTAGGAAATGCCCCCGCACGAGGAAAACAAATGCCTTCAAACGCTTTTGGGTTAGTCAAGCTTAAAGATTGCGTGTGGAGCGTTTACGCCATCCCCAGTTTTTATTTGGGTTTGAACTATCAATTAACTTACTAATCTATTATTAATTTGATTTAATTTCACCCACGACTTGTACCCACATGATACCCATACCCACACGCCTCACGCCCACGACCCACGACTTTTACCCACATGCATACCCATACCCACAAACACACCCAGGGCCCACACCCACGACCCAAGAAATCAAGATGTAACGCAGATAGTTTTTCATTCGATCCTTAAACAAAATATACCTTCGTTGAGTAGGAAAACCGTATTCAGGGAAGCAACGCACTTCGTAGAGGAGCAATATATGATGGACTTCACTGCTTGTACAGGAACGTAATGAATCTTTTTTAAGGACAAGGCGCGTACGCTTCGGCCGCATTCCGTTCAAGGTGAATTCTCGATTGCAACTAAATAGCTTTCAAAGCCAACACACCAATCTCGTTGGCTTAAACGATCAGTATAGCACTTATTTTTACCGTCTTAATTTAATTGGCTTTTTTAGCAATAGCCAATCTTTCTTCAGTTGATATTTGGTAATGGAATCTGCCAGTGAAATAGGAGGTTCGGGCGGGCCTGGACAATTTGGCACTTCGCCTCAATGTTTCAATACCATTTATTTTCACTGATAAACACCTAACACTTGCGTAGTCACTATACAGCAATCAGTATGAGGGCCCGGTTCAAATGTCGCATTTCACATGTGGCGAATTCAATTCCTATTTTAGTCGACCAAAATAATTAAATACGGCATTTTCATTCAGACGTCGAATTTAACTCGGTCCACATTTTGGACAGCTTGCGTGATCAAATATGGGACACAACAACGTCGTTGGTGAAATCGACGAAAACTCAGTTCGTGATTCGTAACATCAGAAGACGCAGGTTCCTGAAAGGTCCCTGAAGCAAACAATCGTCAACAACTTCATCTTTCTTTTATCTCTTTCTTGTGGCTTATGTCACAATATGCTACAGATTATCTCTTTCTACTCAGGAGTGTCCCCTTCGCTTTTGAAAACCAAGCACCTCGTGTCAACAAGTATATTTTGCCTCCTAGATCTGTTTCGTTGCATAAACAACGAATAAAATACGGAGAAAATTTCAGGACATCGAGATGAACTCATAGAAAGGACTTGGGATTATTTTTTGTCATTTTTGACGGCAGTTGGATCTTGAATTGTTTCCAATTCGCTATTGTCCTTTTTGTGGGACCCGATTTCCTGAAAATAGTGCAGAGAACCTTAATTAAGGCAAAAGGCAAACGTCCACCACTCCTGCCTCGTCGTTTGCTGTTCAAAAGAAGACTCTGCGAAGATCGATTTAAAAGTCGAGTACGTATCCACCTTTCATTGAAAACCAAAGAAAAATTGCAAAAGATTTCCATGAAAATAAAACTACAAAAACAATGTAGTCATACCCAACTATCGTTTTGTTTCGGGCTGCAATCTGTATTACCAAATTCCCCTGTGTCTTATCAATGACAAGCGTCAAACGCCGTTTCTGCTCCATTTCACGGAGAAATAGAGGAAAGTCGTGGCCACGTGATTGCCTTGACGAAAACGAAGTAAAATCATGGATCACAGTTTAAAAAGCTGTCTACCTTAAGAAATATAGGTATTTCTTACCATCTTGCTTGAAGTCATCAAATGACACGAGAATTCAAAAGATCGATTGCTTCAGCCGAACTAGAATCATACCTGTCAACTCTCCCGGTTTTACCGGGAGTCTCCAAGTTTTTCATCAAATCTCCCGGTCTCCAGGTTAGAGCACCAAATCTCCCGGGAAAATCCGCGACTTCTTTCGAATTCTTTTTTTTCATTAATTTCGTTGTTTTCAAGATGTCAAAAAGGAAAATAAAACAAGAAGTGTATTCTGTTACAGCTGCTGACGATCGGAAAACGGAAAACAGAGCAGTCAAATTGAGGTTTATTTAACGAGTATCACGATTGGTCAGAAAATAAACCAATCGAAATGCACAATAGATTAGTCATTTGCCACGTATTTCGCGCGCTTTTCTTTTGTCTAAGCGAGGATTGCCAGCGAGCTGCTAGCCTGAGATCATGCCCTCTCCCTATCCGGTAAATGCTGATTGGCCCATTATCTTGACAGGTAGAGCTGACGTTTGTTTATTTAAATTAGAAGGCGGCTGGCGGCATGTTAAGTAAATGTATCAGGCGTTATTTTTTTTTCCTCTCGCCTCGTCCGGCCTTGAAAAAAAAAAAAAAAAACGCCTGATCGCAGGTTAGCGAGCTGCCAGCATGGATTTCGATTCATTACAAAAAGAGTTTTTATTCGGAAAGCCTTCGGGGGATTCTCGGAGAGCATTCGGAAATTGTCGTAAAACACATCGGGAACATTCGGAAAGCCTTCGGGTGATTCTCGGAGAGTATTCGGACATTGTCGTAAAACGCATTCTTACAACGCAAGGATTTCGAGACGTCTCCAGATTTTGGAACTCCGGGGGTTGACAGGTATGTAGAATTAACAAGTGCACTTTCATATCGTAGGAAAATGAAACGACTGTTGTTTTCCATTCGGTTTGTTGGAGAAAAAACTCTGTAGGCTAGCTTTCAAGTTTCCACTTGAAATAGAAAACGAAATAAAAAAGGAAATCGTATTCGAAAATTAAACAATTAGTTTTTGACTTCGAGTGATCCACAACTTTACCTATTTGTTAATAAAATTTTAGAGAAACCCACCATTGTCCAGAGTTATTTTTATGACCCTGCAACATAAGTTCAGAAAAAACAACCTCAACAACAATAGAAATACTCCTGAGAATAGTAACTACTAGATGCATTTAGCAGAGGATACTTTTACATCTTATATTATCTAAATGTACTCAAATAATTCACTTTTGTATTTTGTACAATCCTTGTCAGATGGAGGACAGTTGCTTTACGTCAGTTGTTATGCCGGGTTTTATTTTACCCTTCAGTGAGGTATGCCTCATGAAAGGCTTCTGATATTAAATTTTTTCCCTCTTAATATGTCCCATATTTCAAGAATCGTGGAGGACTGGTTTATTTCATGACAGGGCGTGGATTGCGATTGCAAGAACAAACCAAGCAACGTCTTCTGTAAGGGCCTTGGAGCAATACATCGCAGCTGCTCAAATTGAGCCCTTGCTAACCCAAGGTATATATATATAGAGAGAGTTCCATGGTCGTGGGATTAGCTACACCAAAACCACACATTTTATTAAAGTAGCTTTTCGGAAGTTATAAGCAATAGCAAAATCAATTTCTAGCAATTTCAGTTTCATAATTGTTGTATCTTTTATACTTGTGATTGTTTTTAATATGATTCAATGACGAAAAATTACCTACGATCGTTATTTGGGTTAATACTATAATTATCTTCGCAGTGTAAGCAGAATTTCTTGTTTGTAGAACTAGTCTTTTAATTTAAAAGTAACCAGTTGTCGCGTAATAAATCTGTTCATCACTAAAACGTCTATTTTTGATTTTCAGATCAATCGTTAAAGGAGCCGCAGGCACGTTACGGCCATGTGCATTGAAGAATAATTGGTGGCTGATGTTGAAATTCCTGCATTATTACTTATGGATGAAAACACCAAAAGAATGTTCCACCAGATGGAGATACGAACGAGATGTATGTTGTTGCATGTCACTCTACAAACACACATTGTTTATTTATTTAGCTTCGCCTAACTAGAATACAATCTATCTACATGAATACATAAAAATTATTAGGCAGGGAGACCACTACAGCCTAACCAATTACAGTGGATCCCTCGTTAATTAAAAAACAAAACACAAGAATGCTAAATCTACTGATATATAAACGAGAAAATTAAAAGGAAACAAAATAGAAATTGAAAATTACAGAAACTGTCAGAGCAGGTGCATGCAAACTATACAAGCATGTCAGCTCCGGTTACAGTCTTGATCAAACACGACTTCCCGTTTACAGGATGCGTTAATGAACAACGCCTTAGTAAACCGCTAAAACGTGACAAAATTAAATAACGTTCATACCAAGTGCAAGCAAAATATTTAAGATCAGGAAACAACTGTAACACCCACTGTACAGCATCACTAGTTGCTATTAAATTTCTTTCGTTTGCGATACCACTCCCGCACGAAAATTAGCATTTAACCATCAAACTCTACAAAAAAGTAAATAAAACGTTTTCTCACTAAACAGAAACACAGCAAAGTATGAAAATAAAATTAAACGCAAAATGCAAAACATAGAGATCGAAGAAATCAGCCAGTGTACCAACACTGCCTCTACAGTGTAAAACATAACGGACATTTTATAAGGCTTTCCTTTTAAGTAATGCTAAACGCAAATTCATAACTCATTTCAATAAAACAACCAAAAACGTTTTATAGCAAACTCAAAAAGCTCCTCTTGAGTGGTGCCCAGTGTGGGTTGGAGGAGAGTGGGGCCCGTGCCGCCGCCCAGTGTGTAGGAACTCCATTTTGACCAAGAAATGGGGTTTTTAGTCTTTTAAAAATAGGCTGTTACCACAACATAGTCAATTCAGGTGGGTCTAAATATTTTGGGCCGGCCTTAATTCGAATTAGGTTCGGCTCATGAAAAGTTCGGCGTCTGAACCGGGCCTTATAGTGAAGTAGATATGTAAAGAGGTCAGCTATATATTAAATCAGGTCCAAATGAAAGAATCGTGCTGCTGGGTCGGCATATTGGCAGGTCAATAGTACGGACATCAGTAAAATTAACTACAGAACTTGACCAGGGCAAGCTGTTGTTTTGCAGACAAACTCTTCACCTCGTGTAAGGGAGTCCGGATTCCGTGAAATTCAGTTTCCTTGTGGAATTCGGAATCCTGGGCTTTGGAAGACTCTTGGAGCCCGGAATAGGACACGAGGAATCTGCAATACCACTGACGATTAGAATCCGGAATCCAGTCCCACAGAGAAAGACTGGATCCCAAAAACCAGAAATCTGGAATCAACAACGTGGAATCCAGAATCCAAGAGCATCTTTGATTGCCTTACACGGAGCACTTTAGCGCCTTCTCCTGCAGGCATTTTAGAGTCTAATGATTTGAAGCAGTCACACAAAGGGAGGGAGGCAAGGAGGAATAACGTACCCATACAGGCACATTCAGAACTAAGGGGCGGTGACCTTCCTGCCCCCAAAAATTAATTGAACCCGAACAGTGTGAGTTCTCCTGAATTCTAAAAAGCGTCCGCGGTACACGCAAACTCAAATTGCTTAGATATCAATAAGCGTAAAAAGCGTTTTACTTCTACTAAAGAAAAAAAGTGTAAGACTAAAAACAATTGGTTTGAAACCTTGTACAACTTATGAACGACTTAACAAGAGAGGGAGAGTAATCTTTTGAACAGCTTAATATTTAATAGACAGGGTAAATAGACTGAATGCTAAAAACGCGTCTTTAAAGTTTATATTCTGTAGTACGGCAGTGGTCAAAGTTAATCCAGTGGATAGTAGTCTGTGTTATGAGGTTATTGTTGAAAGGTCATTACAATAAAACTACTCACATTTCACTTACACAAGGGTCACTTACACAAGGGTCAACAGCCTGTAATCGATATTTACCTTTTAGTTCCGAACTTTCATTTTCTTGGTGCAGAAAAAGAAGAAATTTTCCAAAGTGTGGATGACGCCTTTTACTACTAAGGCCAGAATTCACTTCGTTTTGTAAACGTGATTAATAATGCATTTGTCCTCGAACAGGGTGGGCAATTGTGTTTTATTTTACTATTGGACTACTGTTTTGTAGTAATTGTGTGCATGATCAATGATGCATTCTTCCTTGACACGAGTTATTGTATCTTACCCTGGCACCTGCTCCCCAGATATCAATTACCAGTGTACTAGTTTGCGTTTTCGCTTTCAAAATATTCAACAACTTCCAGCAAGTTATCTTGCCCGCTCTTGTTCTCTTGATTAATGATGAAAACAGCTGTATTTCTTGTCTTCCTCGCTTTTTCACTCGCCTTGTGCTACCAAGATGCGCAAAACAGTGGCCTTAAAAGATCCCTTTTACCGTGCCAAAAACGGAACAACAAAGCGCTTGCCAGCCTTGTTGGAAATGGAAAGTCCATCCAGGGCAAGTTATCAGTTTTACACACCTGTTCTAGTTCTATGACGAACATGAGAACTGTTGACACACCAAATGAAGTACATTACGATTTCGAAGAGTCCTGTTATGTTGAAGGGGATTCACAGTCTCTGGTAAAAGTGAAAGCAAAATCTGACCCACCCGCCCGTGGCGGAGAACAATGTGCAGTTCTACCCGTCTTTCAAGCAGCCTTTCTCGTTCAAGACCCGAACATAAACTCGTACATGATTCTAAATCCAGAAAAGGCTCAGTGGTTTTTCACTAGACCTCTTGGAGGATGTGAGATGTTCGTGGCAAAGGGATCCACCCGTCAGGATGTCCTTATTATACACTCCAATTTGGACAGATGTCCAAACACCGTGAGAAATCTCCAACAGAAGGGTGCATCAGTAGACGAAATGATGGGACGCCACCCTGGGTATCACTTGATTGCTCGTGTGTACAGAGAACCTCCTGCGGCAGAAAAGGCAGCAGCAGATGAGTATATGAGAGGTTATGAAACAGCCCATCGGGGAATTTTAACCATAGCCTACAACTACCAGCCTCCAGCAACACTTCAAAATTTTCAGTTTATTGGTCAGTACAATGACGCTCAGTACTGGATTTTCACTGTAAAGGGAGAAATTGACGGCAAAGTTTTTGGGCGTATTCAAGTAAGGTAAAAGCCTGAAAAGCTGTATCCTCAACGACAAATTGTGTGCAATCTTCAAATATTTTGCAAGTCAGTAGTAGTTGTGAGCTGTAATTTCCTATGCGTACTTGTAATGATATAACACCCGTGAATAAAAAATGAAGGAGAAGTTGTGATAATATATAAATTTGTGAAATGGTCCAGGAAAATCAAGGATTACTATACCTTGCGCAGTCAAGTCTCCGTTGTCTCGACTAGTTTTGTTTTTCAGATTGATGTAGTACATTTTTCTTTGCTTTATTCACTGCGTTCCACTGGTTTGATTCTATGGTGGCCTGACATATATAATCAGAAAACAGGTCTTTCGCATGACTGACATGACTGCTACCGTTTTCTCAACTAGTTTTGCCTTAATTTCTCTTTCATGTTTGCACGATTGAATTGTCACTTTGTACTTTATATCTCCCACTGTGAAGGTTCGCAGTCTTTGGCCTTTTCTATATCCTTTGAAACGGGGAAACTCTTCCAAACTCTCTAAAACATTGGCATCCGAGAATTGAGATCTTGGCTGTTATTTATATATATATATATATATACTTTCTTGAACTTGAATAGAATAAATCTTTAAGAGCGCTCAACTCTGAGAGGAGCAGTAATTATAATGATCAATGGTAGAAAGACTTCAATTCATCGCTTTATTGCGACAACGCTGTTTCGTGTGGTCAAAGAATGACCACACTCATCAGGCAATATTAACGAATGACCGTTACAAGAACTGGCTATAAAAGCTAATCTATGGTTGCTACGATATTTAAAAACAGTTGTTATAGTAAAAAGCGAACGTACGGTTGCTGTGATATATAAAAACAATAGCTATAAATAGATGAACAGATGCTTCCCAAAGGAACACCTACTACACAAGATATTCAACAAGCACACGCTAAAGCTCAGCTACTCCTGCATGCCTAACATGAAGAGTATCATCTCGTCACACAACAAAACACTACTCTCAGATTACCACCAGCCACATACACAAACAAGTAACAAAGAATGCAACTGCAGAAAAAAAGATCAATGCCCACTAGACGGAAAATGCCTCACGCATAACGTAGTCTACCAGGCCACAGTCACCACACAAACATCATCAGAATCATACGTGGGCCTCGCCACAAATTTTAAGGAACGCTTCAGAAATCACACATCATCATTTCGACACGAAAGGAAGAGAAATGAAACTGAACTATCCAAACACATCTGGGCACTCAAAGATAATAACAAACCTTTTGCAATCAAATGGAGAATTATTAAGCAGTGCAGACCATATAACACCATTAGCAACAACAGATGCTTCCCAAAGGAACACCTACTACACAAGATATTCAACAAGCACACGCTAAAGCTCAGCTACTCCTGCATGCCTAACATGAAGAGTATCATCTCGTCACACAACAAAACACTACTCTCAGATTACCACCAGCCACATACACAAACAAGTAACAAAGAATGCAACTGCAGAAAAAAAGATCAATGCCCACTAGACGGAAAATGCCTCACGCATAACGTAGTCTACCAGGCCACAGTCACCACACAAACATCATCAGAATCATACGTGGGCCTCGCCACAAATTTTAAGGAACGCTTCAGAAATCACACATCATCATTTCGACACGAAAGGAAGAGAAATGAAACTGAACTATCCAAACACATCTGGGCACTCAAAGATAATAACAAACCTTTTGCAATCAAATGGAGAATTATTAAGCAGTGCAGACCATATAACACCATTAGCAACAAATGTAATCTATGCTTATTTGAGAAATTCGTAATCATTTGTAAGAAGAATTTGTGCAGTTTAAACAGGCGAAATGAACTGGCAAGTTCATGCCCCCACAGAAACAGATACCTTCTCAAGTATTTTTTGATCAAGTAACGCAATTTTTTATAACACTCAATTCATCTATTTATAGCTATTGTTTTTATATATCACAGCAACCGTACGTTCGCTTTTTACTATAACAACTGTTTTTAAATATCGTAGCAACCATAGATTAGCTTTTATAGCCAGTTCTTGTAACGGTCATTCGTTAATATTGCCTGATGAGTGTGGTCATTCTTTGACCACACGAAACAGCGTTGTCGCAATAAAGCGATGAATTGAAGTCTTTCTACCATTGATCATTATTATTATTATTATTATTATTATTATTATTATTATATATATATATATATATATATATATATATATATATATATATATATATATATATATATATATATATATATATGTTTTCAGACTTGAATGACAACCAGATAGAGTCTTCGACCTTATTAGTGATTGCACAGTGTAGATGGAGCCTTGATCCTCGCGACGGCTCGCATGGTTGTAGCAGACGATGAGAAATAATTAGAATTTAAAGGTGTAACAATTAACGAAAATGTATGTTTCAGGCTCTGAGTGCTTTTATGATAGAGACTGTTACACTTGCGAGGAATCCGCCGTTATGTTCTTTCTTGAATTTTCGGCAACAGACTTTGCTGAGTACGAAAACAAAAACCGAGTGATTCAATTATTGACATTATTATACATTGAACTCTCTAACTCTTTTCTCATTGGCGGAAAGCGTACGGTGAATTTTCGAAATCAGCGCCCGTAACGTCATATCTGCAGATTATACATAATCATGTCAAGGTCACGGGTAATCATGTCATGACGGTATGACCGCAGTGCATGATTTCCAAGGGTAATCATGTCAACTTCGCGCGACTCGTGTTGCTTGCCGTCAGTGAAGAGGCAGAAACATGACTTCCAAGTTTTTCGTTCAAGGTATAATAAAACAATTATTAGATTCGGTTTTAGTGATAGCCAGAATAATCATCAAGGTCTCGGTAAGGGTTATCAGCCCCAGCCTTCGGCTTCGGCTGATAACCCTTACCTCGACCTAGATTATTCTGGATACCACAAAAATCTCATCCAATAATTGTTTATAATTGGATCACTCAGTTTTCGTTTTCGTACTCAGCAAAGTCTGTTGCAGAAAATTCAAGAAAGAACGGCGGATCCCTCGCAAGTGTAACAGTCGCAATTATAAAAGCACTCAGAGCCTGAAACATACATTTTCGTTAATTGTCACACCTTTAAATTCTAATTTTTTTTGCTCGTTCTGTTCTATTTTGCTTTTTCTTGTGGAAAAGAGAGTAATAGATCTTCCGAAGTGTAAAGAGATTGTTACGCTTCGATGAACTTTTGATCGGTTGAAACGGGCCGCAAGAATAGCGTAGGTGTCAGAAAAGATTTCGGTCACTAAATTCATTACCTGCATAAATTTTCAAAGGATCTCATTTTCAATCGGTTATGCACTAAAGATTTGTAAGATATATGAGAAGACTAAAACGATAAAAATCAATGAAGGGGCTATTTCATCGACGATAAATCTTTGAAAAAATATGCTTATGATTTCTAGGATCGATTTACAAGACATTGCTAATTCATTTCCTAGTGGGCCGGACAATTGTAGTTACCGCGGCTGCCACCTAGGGTTTGAAAACGATAAGTACGCTCTCTCTAACACCAGTATTACTTTTAGACATATCCCTTGGGCAATTTCCTGCTGTAACCCGACTCGGATAGTCTTATCAGTTGTCAGAAGTTTAGCAGGCGACTTATTCGTTTCTTCGCATGGTACCAGAGGGGATCATTTTTAGCCCTTTTTTGACCAACAAAATGTTGCCCAGTGAAAAAACGAGGGAGACCAGAAATACAAAAGATTCCATTGTCTATGATGAAGAATAGTCAAAGATAACATTCTAACTGGTGTTAGAACTATGTATTGTGGACAAGAAACAAAAATAGTTGAAGTGACTATGAAATTAAATCTATGAAATTAAATCAGCCCGTTGTGGGGTTGAGAAACGTAAAATCCAGTTCCAATTTTCCAAGAGCGTTTCTCGTTCACGTTCCTAAATTCAGGAAGTTAAGTGTCGATTGGTGTTTTACTAGTTCTCTTGGAGGATGTCAAATCTTCTCGGGAAAGTTTCCCAACACCAGTCATTTACCCATCGTTACGTTACCCTTCCATTCTCAGAACGTCTAATTTATTTGATCATTGCTGTGAAGATCAGTACTGGATATTTACTTCAAGGGAAAAGCTGAGAGCAAATTTGTAGCAGGAATCCTCCTTCTGTAGTGGTCAGTTACAATGTAACCAAACTTACTAAACGGTGAATAGAGGCATACGGCCAAGGATGGGCTTTTGTCCTTCTGATTTGGAGTGGCAAAAGGGCTCTTTTGTGGCCATGATTTTGCACACTTGGTACCACAAAGCCATTAAAAAAGCGAAGAGGACACCAAGATACCCGATTTTATTTCAGACGCCAAAATCTTACTAGTTTCTTTGTATCTTGCAACGAGCGATTATAGTACCTTCCATCTGATTGGTTCACTTCTGCCTAAGACAGACATACATACGCTATCGGCAGATTTGATAATCGCCCAGTTTGTTTTAAATAACGCAAAAGGGGACACGTTGTATTGTGTATCCTTGAATGACTTAAAAACGTTTTAACAGCGCTTTGGGAAATCTTTATTGTCGGTTGCACCTAAGCATAAACAAGTCACGAGGAAACCCTGACCTAATTTAGCAACAAACGT
>OX419335.1:41738024-41755524 GCA_948470475.1 Galaxea fascicularis | reverse complement strand
CCACGGTCGTTAATATCGATGTTTGGAAGATGCACAGAGATGATTTTAAAAATTTGGCGCAAATTGAAATCTATATTCCTTAAAGTTATGGGCGGAGTCGGAAGCAGAAGCAGAAGAATAAGCCGAAAGCAATGCTCAATCAATATGTCCTTACTGTAACGTATAACGAAACTCAATGTGCGGCATATTTGCTATTGTGCTCAGTTCAGTTCAGTTCAGTTTATTTGCCATTTCATAAGAGATAAAATACAAGATACAAATTATGAAATTTGAAATAAAATGGCGAGGAAGCTCATAAAGAAACCACTGGGCTTATGAGCTATGAGCTCCCTCAAAATGAAACAGGATAGATAGGCAATGTCGAATGCAGAAAAAAAAAGTTATGAAATTATAATTGTCTTTGTTTTGTTTTGTTCTGTTTTAGGAGAGTAGTTTTAATAAAATCTGTTTGTGGGGGTATACCATTTTTATTTTACGTTGAAATTTGTTTTGTTACATTGCAAGAAGCATGAAACGTCGCGTTGCTGTTCTTTTATATACATGCCTCTAGAAACCCACCACTCAAGCAAGGGGAGCTTGTACACAGGGTATGGGAAACTTGCAACTCGGAAGTGATTAAATGCTTGACGAAAATTGCTTTGACAGCCTCTTCGCACAGTAATGTTATACCTGGTAACGTATGTAGTAAAACCCGCGTATAAGAATCAGGCTAAGTAGGTTTTTAATGAGGTTCTTAATTTCTGTGAAGGAAATACAGTTGTCGATTACCAGAAAAATAAATACACTTGGGTTTGGTCCCCACATTTACAGTATTTACTAACACAACTGTATTATGATAAATCTAACAAAACTTGGAAGCAAAATTTGATATCTTAAAGTCACACTTCTTGGTTAAAATGTTCATCATAATTTAATTGCAACCCACATATAATTATAAGAACCTGCTTCATCTTGCTCCGCCAAACAAGTTCGGCCAGTTTCACGTATTTTTTGTTGTTGTTAAACCGGCTATTTAGTTTTTCCCCTCTAGGTTCTTACACACAGGTTTTTACATTACTTGATTTCCAATAGGATATTGCTGTACGAAGCGGGTAATTCTTGAAATAGAGTGATTTTGGTCTACATAATGTACTTTTGACTCTTTCAAGATATTGTATCGGAGAGGGTCCGAATGGATAGGCACACATGAGTAAACAGGGGTATACTGGGGTATATAGATAGCCAAATTGCAACGTGTTCAGAATGCTGCGGTGAGATTGGTGATGAACGTTGGCAAGTATTCTGATATTACACCAGCACCCGTAAGCTTTATTGGCTTCCTGTACAGATGCGCATCCATTTTAAAATGCCAATTTCTTTGTTAATTAATTGAAGTCAAGCCAAAGTCCTCTTACAATTATCGATCTAACGGTAATAATAATAATACCGCTTTTACCGGTCGGTAAAACGCAGTTAATGGAACATGACACCTATTGAAGGTTAGGCTGTTTACGTTCGTCACGCAATCCAGTAGGATAAACAATAGTACAATACTGAAAGCTCAATTCATGAGTGAACGTTCCCTTATTCTAGCAGTTAGAACAAACACTATTCATGTCTGTATTTTAGCTTCTATCTCGTAATATAATATAGCAAAATATCTTAGCTTCTCCTAGATTGGCCCACATATTTGTTAGCTCCATTCATTGCTAACAAGCTCGCCACGTTGTGTCTATTTAGTTCATAGTACAGCTGTACCTATTGGTCGGACTTAGAGACACTGTCTTGCTATATAAAGCTTAGTACACTGTCAGAGGGCATTATCCTGGCAGCTTGCACGAGAGTACATAGTTTGTAACAAGTTAGCTTTAAAATTTCCCACCCTCCCTCCCTTGGAGAAGGGCTTTTATTTGTTATGAGCCAATAAACTGGGGTCACTCCTTGTGGTTCGGTTAAGTCTGCGTAGCGACTTCCCCCAAGCTTTGGCATTGCTTGTGTCTTGCCATCTTATATCCTAGCCTTTATCTTGTCCGATCCAGCCTGTGCTGTGCTGGGGAGATAAGAAAGGCTCTGCCAACACTCTTGTTCTATTCCCACGTTAGTGGGGGAATAAGTGAGGCCTTTTGTTTGTGCACCTACCATGAAGTCGCGTCAAACCTGCCACAGGGCTGTGTCCCCCTCTATTACGCCATATTGTTGTTTGCGTACTTTGTTGTGTCACCTTTTGTCTGGTTGCGTTACATCTACTCTTAGTTTGAATAACGGAATAGTGACATTAATAATAATAATAATGATAATAATAATAAATTATTGCTTATAGCGCGCAAATTAACATTCGAATATGATCAAATGCGCGTTACATCTAAGATACCTAAAAACTATAAACAAAATGCTATAAGAAAAACTATATACATCCTATAAAAACTAAAATACATCATAAAAACTAATTACACCGTATTAAAAATAAGATAATGAGCAATTAAATCAAGGTAAAATTAACAAAAAGCCGTGCGAAACAAAAAAGTCTTAACCTTAGTTTTAAAAGTGTTAAAACATGTCTCGTGTCTGATTTCACGAGGGAGTGAATTAAAAAGCCTGGGAGCTGCCACGGCAAACGCCCTGTCACCTAGCGTTTTCTTGGCTTTACCCTTGTATGGTTCCAGTAGTTTCGACGAAGCAAATATTTGCTAGGGCTTAAAATGTTAACTAAATTACTAATATAATTAGGAGCTAGGCCATTAATAGCTTTAAAAACTAAAATTAACATTTTAAATTGTACTCTCTGTTTTATGGGAAGCCAGTGAAGGGAGCGGAGCACCGGAGTTATGTGAGAGAACTTTGCTGTTCCAGTTATAAGCCGGGCTGCTGCGTTTTGAACTCGCTGAAGTTTGTTTAAAGAGTTGTCCGGGAGACCACATAGCAAACTGTTACAGAAACCAATTCTACATGTAATCATGGCATGTACTAATGTCTTAGAGGTGTCCGTTGTAAGATACTTCCTTATTCTCCCAATGTTATATAGCTGAGAAAAGGCAGATTTACAAGCGTTATTTATAAAAGGAACTAAAGTCATATTACTGTCAAAGTATGCTCCTAGATTTCTAGCAGATAGCACTGGTGAAATTATAGCATCACCGACAGATAAAGTATCAGTACGAACTTTCTTCAGTTGTTGCAATTGCGAAGTTCCAATAATAAGAAACTCAGTCTTGTCGTCGTTAAATTTCATCTTGTCCTGGATCATCCACGCTCGTACGGCCCTAATGCAATTCTCCATAGCAGAGAAGCACTCTGCCTCGCTAGCACTGCAATCTGGCTTAAAAGATGCGTAAAGTTGTGTGTCGTCTGTATAAGCATGCGCGGACGGGAGATGGTGCTTTATGACCTCGAATAGCTTACTGGCGTACAGAGTAAAGAGCAGGGGTCCAAGGCAGGAGCCCTGAGGTACACCACATGCCAATTGAAAGCTCTCGGAAACTCCATCACCAAAAACAACACGCTGTTAACGGTTACCCAGGTATGAAGAAAACCATTGAAGCGCTGTACCTGTAATACCAAAAGTAGTTTCCAGCCGACGAAGAAGAATATCATGATTGGTAGTTTGTTGTTGGAGCCACCCCGGGAAAAAATGTTACCTACACCAGGTGTGAGATCTTTTTATGCAGCTGCACCATGTTTATGGAATAGATTACCATTACCCATTGATTTGCGTGATACTCATTTATTAGACATTTTTAATATAAGCCAAAGTTTAAGAGCTAGCTTTTTTGTATGTAGGTTACTTATTGTGATCTTATTCTATTTAATATTTATCTATTTATTTTTCTAAATATTATATTTTTACTGTTGTATTTTATATTTTCGATTACTGATGAAAAGTAAAGCGCTACTGATCATTCAGTATGTAAATAGCGCTGAACAAGCTCTTAAAATTATTATTATTGTTGTTTTTATTATTATATTACAGGAGTAAACAGGGGTATACAAGGTTATACAGGGGTATACAGTGGGAAACAGGGGTATGTATGGGTATACAGGGGTATACTAGGGTATACAAGGGTTTACATGGCCCGTGGTATGGCCCGGTATATTTTATTTAAAGTCCCAATACAATCTATTAGGGGATACATGAAGTACCTACGAATAACTGTATGCGGGCTCATTTCCTTCGTAATGGCGACGATTCCATGCATGAGATCTACAACGGAAGTTCGTACTGTACTATCAGTAAATAACTAGCCTGAACCATCAAGACTGCTTGTTCCTGACGATCGAAAATGCCAGTTAGCTCCAGGGATCTTATTATAGTGAGTAGCTTCTATTCAAATTGTTTATATCTAAGAAGGACGCACAACTTTTAATTCATGTTTTTCCACAAACCTAAGACTTAAATTATATTGGAGCTAACAAAGTAAGCTTATAGCTAGATCAAATTGTGGAGATGGAGGTATCCAATAAGCACCTAGGCACCATGCAAGGGATGCTCCCATGAAAAAAAAACTAAGAGTGAATATGTGGTTTGTGTACTGTTCATACCACACTGTTACACATGCAGTTTCGATCTCGCATACCCGGCGTGATTAATCGATGACAAGCGATCATCGGAAATCCAATCGAACAGTCGACAAGAATTAGTTAATTGCTATCGATTGCTATCGGTCAATTGATGACCAATCAAGCAGATTGTTCTTTATCAAAAGATTTCCGGGTATTTTGTCACTCAAACTTTATTTGTTTTCGGAACAAGTTAAGTATGGCATTGATGCATGTATAATGAATGTGTGGGGCTATGTGGTATATCTTTCCTGTTGGTTTTCTTCCATTATACCTGTATTTGGTGTAAAGATTATTAAGTTGTTGATGATGATGTTCACAAGCGAAAAGGTCGGTAAATCTTTCATCGCTTATTTAATTCAATGATGGTATTATTATTTTAAGCCGTATCAGGGTCAGAAATTATCTTTTTTATGTGGGTGCCAACTGACGATCAAATATACATTTTTGGTCGCCAGAAGAGAAATTGTAGTGGCCAAAAATTCCCTCTCCCTTTTTTTAAATAGAAGTTTAAACCAAAAAATTGCGTGACAGTATGGGCATTTTTGTTGAAAAATTGCACTGTTCTTGTTCCCAATACAAGAAAGCATCCGTATGTGTATGAGTGAAGTACTTATTCATTTTTTTTTCAAAAAATTACCTTTCTGACCTAGAATGCAGGTACAGAAAGCCATCTGCCCATCCCTGCACTTATCATTTCAAAACCCTATTTCTTCCGTAACTGCCACAAAACATATGTGCAAGTCAAGCTACCATGTTTTTCTTACCAGGCCAGAACTGTACCACATTACTTGCACCAGTCCACTGAAATAATGTTTGCCTGGTGTATAAAGCAAGGGGAAGGAGCTACTGCATTGCACCTTTTTATTGTAGAGGATAACACCAGAGCATGTGGCTTTGTGCACCTGAATATGTATTTAAGTGTGTAATGTATGGGAAATTTAGTGTAGTACAGCTGTGCATAGTTCTGTACACATACATGGGTACACTGTAATTCCCCATATTCAACGTACTTACTGTACTTCAGTGAAAACCGATGAAAAAAACATAGCGGCTTGGAAACATTCGACTTGTACTGTTCATAGCGCATTGTACTGTTGTGGAGGTAGATTAACCGGAAATTAGTTTCATTTTTAACTAAAAAACATCAACAGGACAAAAAGTAAGATGTCTGTTGGCAAATAGCTTTGAGGTTTATTCTTATAAATAGGGACATTAAGCAATGACGATGACAACGGCAACAAGAATGTCAATTCAAAATATAACTTCTCGTTTTTGTAACTCTTTTGGGATTATTCTGATTTGTTTAACGTTAAAAATGCTGGCGAGCTGTCCAGGGCCTAAATTACTGTGAATGGTATTAAAGCAAAGAAAGCAAAAGAAAACCTTGCTGTCATGCGCTCACATTCTCGAGAAAACCTAAACTTTGGTCATATCACGTTGTTGTTTTGCAGAGGACGGCAAAGAAATGTACCAAAATGTAAAATGCAGGTGCAGAGTATTGTTTTGGCTCATTAATGCTGTTGTTGTCGTTGTTGCTTATATTAGCTCGCTAATCACTTTCTCTGTCCACAATAACAACCAGCTTTACAAGTTGCCAGCTGGCGACCACTTATGAAATTCCTGTCACCAGCACTCAATTTTTAGTCGCATTGAGGACTAGGAAGGTGCAATTTTGGACCCTGTGTATTATTGAGAGGCCATAAGTTAATCCAATAGAGGGTTTTCCCATGATGTCATGACGGCCATGTTGGTCTCCCAAAACAAAGAAATGGTGGCCATGTTGGTGTCTTAAATTAAACCCCTGGGAATTGCATTATATTTTTATGCAGATGGATTCTTTTGTTTTAGTAAACCAATATGGCTGAAAGTCACATGAGTGAAAACACTCTATAAGGTTTTACAAAAAATGAGGAAATCAATGACAGCTGATGACAATCGATGAGAATCAATAACAATCGATGATAATTGATGACAATTGATGGCAGTTGTTAATAATTATTGTTATTGATTGTCAGTGATTGCCATGAATTTTTATTGATTATGGATTGTATCGATTGATCATGCCAGATCATATAGTAAATTTATTTTATTATCTTGAGGACCTCTCCAAGTGCTTTAATATTGTATTCTAATGGCTTTGTCAGTGTTGCAGAGTATGAATTATGAGCATCAAAACAAGACATAAATCTGACTGCCATCACCATGCCCATCTCCCTTAAAAACAAAGTTACATGTACCGTAATTTCCGGACGTTTACCCGCACGGCAGATTACCCGCAGCGGTCTATTTTTGTCATAAGACGAAAAAAAGTTCAACAGATTACCCGCACTGGCCTATTACCCGCACCCCAAAACCAAAGAAAATTAAAGAATAGCAGAATATGTTTTTATTTAACGGACAACACCAGACATTGTCCTTTCCGTATTTTGTCGTTGTTTTGTTTATAGTTGCTGCGCGAAATTTCGCTTCTTCTTCTGGTAAGGCCAGTTGACTTTGAAAAATTGAGACAGATTCACCTTACCTATGTTAATGTCTGTGTGAATGAATTTTCCTGCTTTTTTTTGTTGTTGTAAGCTGATTGTTACTAACCCTTTGGTGGCATAATTATAGTCATATTTATTTTTATTACGATTTTATTAGCAGTCTATTACTATGGTATTTAGCTATACTGAAACAGGCTTTTTCAAAGACAAAACTTGGCAACATTATTCCTGTGTTCTGTTTATTTTAGGAAGAGGAAGATCTTCCATATGAAGAAGAGATAATCCGCAGCCCTTATTCTGTAAAATTTTGGATGAGGTACATAGAGCACAAGGCTAAAAAGGATTCTAACAAAGCGCTCAATCTACTGTATGAGCGTGCTCTCAAAGAACTTCCAGGGAGGTAACTGTACCTTGCTTAGTTTTATTTGTTTATAGTTCTTAATTTTTTACTTGACCATAGTTTTAATTGGAGGACTCTTGATGGAAATTGAGATTTTAAATTGTCACTTGGGTCATTTTTGCACCAAGCACGTCAAATAAACTAATTGTTACAGTTAACAAAAGGCCAATTAAGATCGTGCAAGAGCTTCAAACCATTTTACTTACAGTTTTTATGTTGCGTGCTACACGAGTCGTTTAGTGCACGATGGTGTCGAAAACGCACCAACAATACATTTCCAATTAAAATCACCATTTAATTTCCTCCAGAATTACAACTCCACTTGAATACAGGCTAGAAAAACTCTGCTCACTCTACTCAAGCGCATGCTTAGTACATGTACAACAACAAAAAGTAACACAATAACCTTCAGAAACACCCACACTGAGAACAAAGTACATGTCATGATCCGATTTCAATCACTTCCACTCATTCCTGGGACTAATCAAATAATAAAAACACTACCTGTCCACAGTTCCCGACAACGGTGGTAGCTTACTGTACTTTTGAGCGGTACCGTATCAGTCACTTCTCATGACTTTAAAGTTGACAAGTCATTAGGAATAAGAATGAAATGTTGAAATGTTTTTGTTTGTTATGCTTTCTTGTTTTCAGTTATAAGATTTGGTATCTATACCTTAAAGAAAGAAGAAGGCAAGTTAGAGGAAGGTCAGTTTATTTGGCAGAATATCATAAAATTAAATAACATTCTGAAAGGTCTGGATAGTACATGTACATGTAGCAGACATGTTACGATTTTTAAAAACAACACAATGTTTTATATTAATTTTTCAACTCTGCACTTTGTAATTTAAATTGAAGATGACAAGATTCTGTTGAAACATGTTTTTAAAAAACATTGTGTTGTTTTCAAAAATAACAGTCATTATTTCAAAACCTACAGTTTTTCTGGGCTCTTGTAATGGGCTCTTAGTAAAAATAAACTGTAATATGTTCATTTAGCATTTTAACTTTATTTAAACAGGGATGTTACACTGGTACAGCATGTCATTTGCTTGGTTGAAATTAATTTTAATTTGGACTGTTGTCTGGTTCTGGCAGAATACTGTTTTACCAACATGTCATGGTATTTCATTTTCAGGCCTATAACAGACCCAGCTTATGAAGAAGTGAGCAATGCTTTTGAAAGATCTCTGGTTTTTATGCACAAGGTAAAGTGGATGTAAGCATGTAATCTAGGATTAGTTAACCTACCTAACCTGTATAGCTATTTACTACAGAGAGGTGCATGAGTTTGCCGTCTTATCAACGCATTTTGGTAGCATAAAGGCCTGTTCAAATGCACTCGACTTTGTATACCATACAACATTCGACTTATATACTCTACAAAGTCGAGTGCATTTGAACACCTTGTATAGTGCCCACTATACACGATTCGACAAGTCTAATCGTTTATAGCGATGTTTGAAACTGGTCAAACTTCTACTTGACAACCACTCGACTTTTCCTTTGTTTCGCGATCACTGAAGCGATACTCTACAAAGTCGAGCTCGTTTGAACGCACCACTCGACTTGTAGAGCATTATACTGCATGCGAGCATGCCCAGTCAAAGTCGACGAAATCACACACATGGAACTATGGGTAATCTTAACCCACAATTCTCTGTTTCGTCATACTTGTAGAGTGGTAATATAGTCCGTGTATAGTACGTTTGAACACCTTACCCAACAACGTTATACAATGTGGATCATACAAAGTCGAGTGTTGTATAGTGTGTGTATAGTGCGTTTGAACAGGCCTTAGGAACGTTATGTCCAGTTAACTTGAGCAGAAATGGGATGTGAAATAACATTGGCTTTGATAACTGGTAAATAATGTGAAGGGATATAGGTATCTTGAATTATAGTTCTTTTTTGGAATTTATTATTTTTTCTTGGTACCATTACAGAGCAAAAAAAGAAAAAGAAAAGATGAAAAGTGATTTAACACACATTCATTTAACAAACACACAAGACAATCCCACTTCCTCCCCACCTCAAGCACACACAAAACACACATACACAGCTCGAAACAGAGACACTCACACTAACAATGTTTGTTAGTACCTTGAATAGTTACTTCTTAGTAAATGCCTGAAAGATTGCCCTTTGTTGATAACTTGACTGTTGATCACAGATAAAGAGAAACAAATTCACTGACAGGAGTCAGCATAGCTACCACCCTCAGGCTTCCATTTGACTTGTAATCTGGATGTCCCATGTTCAGTGCTTCAGATACAGTAAGAGGGAGTCTTGGGTCAAAAACCCTTCTAGGTTAGCTACAAGATCTGACAACTTGATAAAAATTTATACAATGGACTGTGTAAACCTCGCATTTTGATTGGTTTAGACTGGTTTGCAGTTAGCGTATAGATGCATGGATATCATGAGTCAAAGAAAGTAGAAAAAACAATAGACCTTTTTACCGATACACCGGCCATCTTGAATTCCGAGGAAATTATGGGATACCCAGGGGGCAGATGAGAAATAATTATAAAGAATACTCTGGCGTGATAACTTTGACCAATAATTTTTCGCTAACCATAGAAACCACTGCCAAATACCGTGACAGAAAGATGTAACGCTTGGAATATGAGAGACAAGCAGTAAAAATTTGTCCTGAAAGCTGTGTATACATGTACGATACATTTTGCAGCGATTGCCCCCTTGACAGCCCATAATTTCTCGGTCAAAACAATAGAATTCAAGATGACTGCCGTATCGGTAAAAAGGTCTATTTATAAAACAAGTAGATTCCATTTGTCAGTGTATACCAGTAACTATGTACTTTGATAATGCACAGAGGACATCAAAACATGGTAAGAACATTAGCTACACTGTAGGCTACTTGGCTGTGGCTTGTACTGTACCTCTGAACCTCTGTCCTTACCATGAAATTGGTCAACTGGTAATAACTTTAGAAACTAAAAATAGATTTTTATTCTACTGTTTGCATTTTTTAGATGCCAAGAATCTGGATAGATTACTGTCAGTTTTTAGTGGATCAATGCAAAGTGACGAGATCACGACGCATGTTTGATCGAGCACTGAGAGCGCTTCCAATAACTCAGCACACTCGTATCTGGCCTCTTTATCTTAAGTTTGTCCGTAAATATCACATTCCTGAGACTGCTGTCAGAGTCTATAGAAGATACTTAAAGGTGAGTTAACTCTAAAGCTTGTCTCTAATGCCAGTGATGCGCTAGTTAAAAGGTATGCTTTATGTGAACATCTTAGATCTATGACAGTCAGTTACTTCATAATGGAGCTTAAGACCATGTTCTGGTTCAATGTTTTGAAGGCCAATTAACGCTAAGCCATGAATAATCATTATAAACTGAGGTTTTCTTGTTGCGCAATGAAGGTTTTTATAAGCAAGATTTAAGTCCAAGGTAAAGAAAAGTTCTAGTTAAACTTTAAAACAAAAATCGTTTGGAAATATTCCACTATTATTTTAAAATAATGGTCGTTTTTACACTAGAGAAGTATAATCCATCCAGATGCATTATGCATGTTATTTTATCCATCTAGTGTAAAGGCATCTGTTCACTACGTCTACCATAAAGACAGCCACGAAATGGATTATGCTATTTGATCACCTATCCCCTTTAGTGGGTCTCGGAAGATGAACTTTCCTGGATAATTCGTTGAGACACATAATCCATCTTGTGCCCATCTCTACGCTAGACGAAGTAAACAGACGCACTACAAATGTTTGACCAAGTTCATCCAAGATAGATTATGCGTCCCTAGTATAAAACTGGCTAATGTAACGAAATTGAACTCAAAGCTCACCTTAACCATGGCTTATTAATTTTTGCTTTGAACAACTTGGGACAGAGGTGTAAGGACCTCTGGGATGGCTATGATAACAGCAGGAACATGGCCATGGCAACTAGAACAACGGCATAAATTATTAGTAAACAAAACCCAAACCAAACAAAAGCAGAAGAACTTAAAAACCAACAGATTTAACATATGGTAACTTCTCTGAAGTACATATTTTATGCAGCATCTTAATTTCAATGATACAGTGTATGAAATTTATCTGAACCAGCTTGAACCTGAGAACACAGAGGATTACATTGATTATCTCAAGTCTGTGGGATGGCTGGATGAGGCAGCCACACGTCTTGCTTTCATTGTCAACAAGGTATCCTTCTTCTACTTAATTATAGGCAATTTATAAAATAACTGAGATCCTGCACAGGTTCTGATTGGTCGAAAACCCATGGTTCATTGGATGTATAAACTCAAAAGGAAACTGCATGAGAAAAAATGAAAAGTTTTCTTTCTGAGAAATTATTGTATAAAAGCAACAGACCGCATTTTCTGTGGGTTTCCCAACGTAATAAGCGCTTTTGGGATGTTGGGAGAACACTTGAAAAACTTTGAAATCACTCACCTCTAGTTTGTGGTTCTCTTGATGTTCTCCCAACATCCCCTGTTGGTTATTATGCTGTGAAACCCATAGAAAATGTGGTCTATTGCTTAATTAACTTTACAAATTGTTGAGCTCAATACAAAATTCAAGTACCAAGAGATTTTTTGATAATACATGTTTTCTTTTTGTTTTTAAGCTAGTATAATTTTGTGGTACCAAACTTGTGTATTGTAGATAAGGTATCATAAAAATAAAATTCCATTAAGATTTCATGCATTCTGTTTTGTTTGAATTTTGTAGGAAAAATTTGTATCCAAGGAAGGAAAATCAAATCATCAGGTAAATTTGATGTAGAAATTAATAATAAATTAATTTTTATTGAATGACACAGTATGATGGCCTTGAAGCAGAAGGACATTCATTTGGTACACTGTAGTGTCCAATGTGTGATACATGCATGTACACTGTACCACTTGCACTGTACCAGCATCTACAACATGTATGTACAGTGTGTAGTTATTGTTTGTGAGCACTTACTAACATTTTCTGATGGAGCATCATTGTTACTGGTAATGATTCAACAGTATAATTACATAATTTAAAACAATAAACTCTGGAGTGCTTGGAGTGTTCAACACTATCCAACACTATCCAGTAATTCTGTGATATCTGTATGATTATTATGGTGAAGCTGTAATGTTAAGTTTGTCTTTGGAATTTTCCTTTCTTCCAAGCTTTGGCAAGAGCTTTGTGAACTAATTTCCAAGAATCCAGACAAGGTAAGAATCTTTAAATAATTGATAGTGTCATTTTCCTTACTCTGTGTAAACGTATAAAATAATTTGCCATGATCCTGAGGATAAAAAGGCAGATTTTGTCAACTGTTTTTCCCTATTCATGTTATTGCACTGTCATACAACCACCTATGTATGGTTAAGTTCTTTTGACTAACACTAGTACACACAACATTTACTTCTAACACATAACTGCAACACAAATTATTGTTACATGTGATTTTGCTCTTGACGTTCAAGACCATCCATGGGAAGTCGCCAGTTTATTTGCAAGAGCTAATTTCAGTTAAGATGCCAGGCGCGTATAGGTTAAGATCATCTTCTAATGGTCTCCTACTTGAACCGCCATCTTTTCGAACTAGAGCCACCTTGGGCGATAGGTCATTTCAAGTAGCCACACCAAAACTGTGGAATGCTCTGCCGCATGAAATCCACTCTATTTCTAACATCATTACTTTCAAGCGCCATCTTAAGACACATCTGTTTAGCATTTCTTTTTCTTAAAGTTTATTTACTTTCCTTTTTAATCACGTATAGTATACATGTATTTTATATTAAATTGTTTATTGTAAATCTTTTTAAAATTTTATCGTAAAGCGCATTTGATCATATTTACATGGAAAATGCGCTAAATAAGTTTTAAATTATTATTATTGAAAAGGTATTATAAGTGCTAAGATCTCTATGGGAAGACCTTGGCAAAGGTTTATTCTTTATTTAATAGGGACCTTTAGATTTGAGTACGAGTACGAATTTTTAATTTCAAACCAGTCACCTCCCCTGAACCCTCACTTTTCCTTGTTACTTACCAGTAGATCCTGAGATTGTAGAAATAAGATTGGTGTCACTAGTGATCATCTAAAGCACGCGAACAGGATTTGAAAAGTCGTACTCGATGTCATACTCGTACCCAAATCTAAAGGTCCCTAATTTGTTTTGTTCTTCACTTTGCATCAGATCAAGAGTCTTAAAGTTACTGACATTATTCGTGGAGGATTGCGTCGGTTTTCTGACAGCTTGGGTCAACTTTGGAATTCACTGGCTGATTTCTTTATAAGAAGTGGCCACTTTGAAAAGGTCAGTTCCCTGACATGTTTGTTTCTGTTACTTTCTGTCTCATAATTATCGGTCTTAAGATAGTATTTTTTATTGTTCTAGGCACGAGATGTTTATGAAGAAGCTATTCAAACTGTAATGACTGTTCGAGACTTTGGTCAGGTATTAATTATTTTGAGCAATGTGAGATTTTCTGTCTTTTGGCAATTTACTTATGCAGGCATATGCATTGGCAGGCTTGAATGAGTGAATTTGCTGCCCTACTGGTAGATTGACTGACTGATTGAATGATAAATCCAAATCATGTTGGATTCTCTGACTGACTAATTATCTTAATATTGTCAGTGTCTGAGTTTGACAGATTTGCTGTGAGACGTGTATCAAATTTTTAATTAAATGATGGTTGGATTAATTGATTGACCTAATTGATTGAGTGAGTGATTGATTGACTGATGGCCTGACTGACTGTCCATCTCATTCTTGAGGTGTTTGATGCATATGCACAGTTTGAGGAAAGCATGATCAGCGCCAAAATGGAAACGACTGCTGAGATGGGAGCTACTGAAGAAGGTACTTGTTCAGTAGATACTATTAATTTTACCAGATCTTTACGAAAAAGTTTTATACTGCACTGTTTTCTTGCAAGCTTACAAATAGCAAAGTCAACTTTCCAAAAACACACCATAGCAGTGGATTAAAGCTTTTACACCTCGACTAACATCTGATGAATGATTAAATAAATAAATAAATAAACAAATAAATAAATAAATAAATAAATCATGATATTTACCTAGGAAGCTCCACTCACCGAAGTGGAACAGAGTAGAGAACCAACCATGAACTCAACCCACACATGATGTTGAGTCCGGGAATCAAACCTGGACCCCATTGGTGGGAAGCGAGTGCTTTCACCTCTGCGCCAACCCTGCTCCCTGATTGTATAAAATTATTGTATATAATACCACTACTATCTTACTAATTTTGGTTTCAAATACAATTAATAGAAAATCAATGTTAATCTCCTTTAATTCTCAAAATAGTGATGATTATCGACAGTTTGTTACTGCCAATGGCAATGCGCTTCTACAAAGATGATGTTGAGGGATTCACATTTAATTAATAATTGTTTTACAACAGATATCTTGCCTGAGTGTTATTTTGTTCTTTAGATGACATTGACTTGGAACTTCGTATGGCACGATTTGAAAATTTAATGGACAGGAGACCTCTTCTTCTCAGCAGGTATTCATTGTTGGCAACGAGGACATGCTCTTCACATTGACTCAGAAATAAACACTCAGATTACTTCATGACAAGAGCTGCCATGCAATTCTTAGCTTCCTTGACTATGCCTTTTCAGACTGAATACAGTTGGGTGTTTAAACCTGGAATAAAAAACTGCTTTTTTGCAGAACGTTTTTACAGTATAACAGTCATGTGAATCAAAGTGTTACTGAAAATATCTATTTAACCTCTTTGATCCTACTGTTATCTCTTAATTTTGCAGTGTCCTTTTGCGCCAAAATCCCCACAATGTTCATGAATGGCATAAAAGGGTCAAACTTTATGAGGGGAAGCCCAAAGAGATCATCAACACATACACTGAAGCAGTCCAAACTGTTGATCCAAAGTTGGCATCAGGCAAACCTCACACACTCTGGGTAGAGTTTGCTAAGTTTTATGAACAGCATGGCCAGCTTGCGGAGGCACGGGTGATATTTGATAAAGCTACCAAAGTGAATTACCGTAAAGTAGATGACCTGGCCAGTGTATGGTGTGAATTTAGCGAAATGGAGATTAGACATGAGTAAGTACAATGAATCTGTTTCACCTCAAATTTGAGGAATATTAGCATTGTCATTTGATCCTCATTGTCAGTAAATAGATTGCACATGATAAGAGTAAGGAAGAATGCTGTTAACCATTGCTTATGCTGTAGATTGGGGTCTGGTTTGCACATAGTGCTGGACCTTAACCCAGTCCCTTGTCTGTTAAGCCATTGGAAGCCATACTATGCTCTCTACCGCCGACCGGTTGGCTCAGTGGTAGAGCACCGGACTGCTGTGCGGGAGGTCGGGGGTTCAAGCCCTGGCCGGACCAACACTCAGGGTCTTAAAATAACTGAGGAGAAAGTGCTACCTTTGTAATGACATCTGCAAATGTTAGATTTTCTAGCCTTCTCGAATAAGGACGATAAAACTGGAGGTCCCGTATCGTATCATATCGAGTTAATGTTGATACAAATACTCATGTTGATATTGGGGATTAAAGGGATAAAGCATTTTTAACCAGTAAATGTGTGTCTAGCTAGGAAGACCGAAAAAAAAAAGGGTAACGGAACCTTGATCTTTGCATTGCTAATGTTGACTGTGCAGTCTCTCTTCTCCTATGTTCTGTGATGAACATGTGATCCAGCAAGAGGCATTCAGTGAAGCGACACTCTCTCCCGCCCTGGCCCCGGTTGTGCAAACGTTGGATAGCGCTATCCACCGGATAAATCACTATCCAGTGGATAAGTAATGGGAAAGCTAATTGCACCATCCACTGGATAGATATTTATCCGGTGGATAGCGCTTTTCAGCCTTCGAACAACCGGGGCCTGGTCTAGTTGTTGTTTCTTTTACCTACCAAGTGGTTACTTCTTGTTCAGTCATCAGTTCTCTGGAGAATTCTTCAGGAGATGTATGAATAGATACAACAGTTGTGCCTTCAATATGATGGACAACAAACAGTTGTGCCTTCAATATGACGGACAAAACGCTGTTGAATGCCACAAGTGGCAGGACTCAGGTGTTGAAATGCAGACTGTTCATTATTTTTTCTTTTTTTTGGATGATTTCTTGTAGAAACTATCAACAGGCACTTGATCTTATGAGACGAGCAACAGCTATGCCATCCACTAAGACAGACTATTATGATGAGGTGAGAGGTCTGGATTGACTGCTGAGTCACTATATTAAGATATTTTTTCCGCTATGACGATAGGATACAGCACTGTAATCAGAAAAACGTGTTTGCCAGCCAAGTATTACGAGTATGTCACTTTGTAACCAGTTTGTCTGGTTATGGTAGATTGTTCAGTTCATTGTGATCTTTGCCCTGGTGGTTTTTAGACTGAAACAGTACAGAGACGTGTGTACAAGTCATTAAAGCTGTGGTCCATGTACGCCGACCTGGAGGAGAGTCTAGGCACGTTTCAGGTAAAAAGTTCTTTTATATCGGGGATGCGCTGCAATCCGTTTCTCGAAACTCCCTAACTGTTTTTGTGCCCGAAAAGCCATTTCTAAAACTGCGATCCAAATTTTCTAAAAAGCTGGTCTTTTACTATGATTTCAAGATACGAAAGGGCGAATACGTTGCAAAATTTCGTTCCTGGAAACGCCTTCGTTTTTAAGATACACTGTGCGAAGGACATTATGGCACCCGAAATAGGCCCGAAATGTTTCGAGGGTTTCGAGAAACGCACGCCTCGTCCCAGTTGTTCAAAGAACAGATAGCTTCAATATCAAGCAGCTACGTCGCTGTCAAGCGGATAAAATGTACGGCAAATTACACATTCAGAATCCACTAACACCAGACTTTCAAAGTGATGGGTTATTCAGGACGAGTCAGTCAGTAATCTGAAGAATGTGACATTTGAATCAGTGCAAAATGCACTTGAGAATAGCAAAGAACTGTGCCACGCCAGATACGAAAAACCACTAAAAAAACCATTAAGTGGCCAAAAAAATTAATTTGTAGAAACGTTTTTCCCATCTAATGCAGTCAGCACGTGACCCCGATGGAAAGGGCACAAAAATATGCAGAC
>OX419335.1:41663024-41733024 GCA_948470475.1 Galaxea fascicularis | reverse complement strand
TCATTGGTCACGAGCGTGCCACGTCATTTTCAAGCGCGCGCACGGAGTCGAAAACTCAACAAAATATACGGTTCATGACCTTTGCGTTAACTTTGTGTGCGAATATTTTTGTTGGATGCTCGGTGACCCCCACTTTTTTGTCGGCAGATCACTTCCTTTTCTGATTCTTTCCGTTATACTAAAAAACAAAAAAAATCTGTACGTGGGAAGTTTTAATTATTTCTCATATACTATTCAAATAGGGTCGAATTGGTGCGTGAAATACAGGTGTGCGTAACTTAGAAGTTGTATTTTTTAAGGCTAATTCTAGCTGATTTAATGACATATGTAGCAAAGATCCATCAAATAGGCCTATATATGCTGTTTTAAACACACATAACTGAGATACGATTCTTCAACTTAAATATGTGCCGATAGTAATGAATCCGGCCAGAATTGCCTCGAATGACTGGAAATACTAGAAATGCTATGGTCTGAGCTGTGCCTGATCTTCAAAACGAGTTCGGTGACCCCCGATTTTTTTTACGTTTTTAATCTAATCTTATCACTTTCTACCTGCAGTCAAAGTTTTAAAAAAATCTGTGCGTGGGAAGTTTTTGGGCGCGAACGTCCTTAAAGAGCTGACGTTTCCAGTCCTTCGTCAGAGCTTTTCTCAAGGGCTAACGCTAACGCTCGAAGGGTTTTAGTCTATTAATCAATTTCTATGCTTCTAGTCGAAACCTCAAATAAAACTGATACCTTCAAATGTTTTGTTTCCTCCACAGATGTTCAACCTTTACATCAAACAAGCCGCGGAAATTTTTGGCGTGACACACACGCGTGACATCTACGAGAAGGCCATTGAAGTATTGCCGGATGATCAAGCTAGGTGAAAAATTTCGTTTCCCTGCTTACCTCCTTTCAAGCGTGACTTTTTTTTAATTCACTGCCGATACATTGCAGTGTACAAAGCATCTTGGGACTATTTGGCCTGTTAGTCAAACTCTTGACTTCTCTTAAATATATCCACTTGCTAAGATGGATAAATCCCAACTCGTCTACATTTCTTGATCTCTTAAACGTGTATTCTTTACCCACTGTTGACATTAGGGAACTTAAGCAACGACGACGACGACGGCGGCAATCAGAACACCACAAAACAATGGGATTAATGAGCAAAAACAAACGCTTTGCACGTGCGTTTTACACTTTGTACATTTCTTTGCTGTCGTCTGCAAAACGACGACGTGAAATGACTAAATTTTCGGGTTTTACCGGGACGTGTCCGCGTGACAGCAAATTTTTCGTTCTTTATCTTTACTTTAACACCGTTAACAATAATTCGAACCGTGGACAGTTCGCCAGCATTTTTTGAGTTAAACAAGTTGGAATAATCACGAAAGAGTAACAAAAACGGGAAGTGTCTTTTTCAAATGACGTTTTCGTTGCCGTTGTCGTGTGTGTTGTGTACTAAATAATGATTATTTAGTACACAACACACACGTCTGCCACCCTCGTTCCCAGGGTCTTTTCATCTCGGGGGGGGGGGGGGGGGGGCGGGTGTTTGTAACTTAACCAATACGAGAGTCATTTATTTAAGTCCTCCACTTATCAGAGAGATGTGCGTCAGGTTTGCTGATCTTGAGCGTAAACTGGGTGAGATTGACCGAGCGAGAGCTATATACATGCATGCCTCACAGATGGCTGACCCGCGGGTACGTGCTTACAAACAGGGGCTGGACGGGACACCTCGAATGTCACTTGTCATTTAGAATCGTATGCCAGTTGAGTGTCATTTTGTCAGTTACCTACATGGGTACTAAGAAACGTCTGGAAATCTTTGGGTGACCCATTTTATTTTGAGAAAACTACGACTTTCATTTACCGCTTCTTTCCAATCGTACGTTTTGAAATGTGGTTCCAAAAGCTTGAACGCAACTGTTTACATTCTTTCGTTAACGAAAACTCAACCTACAACTGATGGGGTGTTGATCCACAACATACCACTGGAGGGAAAAAATTACAGAAATTTTAATCTTCGCTGGGAACCATTCGAGAATTTGAAAAAACGTTTTGGAAGTCCCAATTTTAGAACTTTTAATTTGTAGAACCTTCAGAAGCCGTTCAGTGGCCTCGACATTCGCATTGTTTCACAATTCATTTTTTTCAAATTCAGTAGCTCATAGTTACTTTCCTTTTATCCTAAACGAATGCGACCTCTGACCAAGGCAAACGTATTTAGTAATTATATCTGTGGCAGCGTTCAATCTTGAAATAATTTCTTTGTCTGTAGACTACTCCAACGTTTTGGAAAGAGTGGCATGACTTTGAGGTTAGACATGGAAACGAGGATACGTTCCGTGAAATGTTACGAATCAAACGGAGCGTGCAGGCACAATTCAACACACAGGTCAGACATCAAGAACTGTTAACTCTTGTTATTAAAGTACCTATCTGCGTATTGCTGCGGTTTAGGGTTGTGCGGGACTGGAACCCATGATCTCTTCGATACCGGTGCAGTGCTCTAGTACATCTCTCCCAACTGGGAGCTGGTCATTTTTTGATTCTGGAAATTTGGTGGTCATGTAGAAAATGTGTGTGATATTCAGTTCATGAATTTTGCGTAGAGTTCCAGCGTGTATACAGTGAAACCCCGCCATACGACCACCTCGTTATTACGACCACTTTTTTGTGGCCCGAACTTCATAAGCCCACTTATTTTCTTATTTTGAAAGCCCCGTTTATCCGACCACCCCGTTAATACGACCAAAGTGTCATGGCCCGACGGTGGTCGTATTAACGGGATTCTCCTGTACTATAGATCTTAGCTTTATCTAGTGTTGACGACTGATCTCTCAGAGATTGTTTGCCGCATCCAAAAATCGTTAGGTTATGCTGTCTTGTTTTGTCAGCTGAGGGTTTTTTGTAAGGCAGACTGGTTAAATTAGAAAGTAGTCATTTTCTATTGTTGCGACGCCCTTCAAGTAAACCCGTGACAAAGTTGAGACGCAGGGTAATGCTGGTCTTTGGAAACGAGTCGCAGCAGCGCTTTTTAGGCCGACTGTCGATGCAGTCCCCGGGGAAGTACTCGGGATTTCGAGTAACGGGAATAATCAAAGGATTTTTCAGTTTGGGTTTGAAATTTTTAATTTCGGGAAGTTTTTGGGAAGGAAATTTTGGCAAGTGTTTCTTTGTGTGGCTTGATTTAAGTAGGGTTTTTTTTTTTTGGGGGGGGGGGGGGGGTATTCATAACAACTTTGAAGATTCGTGGTAGTGCCCCGGGGGTATCACGGAAGCGTAGTTCTGCGAATAAAGTGCAATCTTTTCTGAAAAATGTTAAGGCTCGGAGGTTCGGCATGAGAATTTTTGGGGTTTCCTGGGGTTTCTTTTGATTTTGTTGGAGGCCCTACAGATTTTTTTGGGTTTGGACTTTTGCCCGCATCCGATCATCCTCGTCGCCATCCTCGTCGTCGGAGTTCCCCCCTCCCCCACTTCTGCCCCTTCTTGGGGATGCGGGCAGTGTTTATCAACTGACCGAATCTGCACTTGTTAGGTTAATTTTATGTCGGCGCAAATGTTGGCAGCCGCAGCAAGCAAGACAGTTGGAGCAAGTAAGGATTTCTTTAAATATCTGATAATTTAATTGACGGGAAGTACCCGTCACATTACTGGAAGTGATCTTTTCTCAATGGATTTTGTTATTTTACCTGCTCGAAAACTATTACAATATGACGCCGGGGCGTTCTCGACCCAAGTGATTGTCGGAAGATCCGTTAGGATATTGAGTTTGTGTTGTTTTGTTTTATTGACAATACAAATTTATAATACACAGAGTAAATCAGACCGCAAGCATGTCGCAACCTCGTTCCTGGGGTCTCTCCTCCTCCCGTCCCGTGGAGTGGGACGGGAGGAAGAGAGACGCTGGGGCCGAGGTTGGTGATCAGGCTCTTCTCTTTCCCGGTCAATCTGAGGAATTGAAAACGGTGTGAAACGGTAGGGCTGTCTACAAACTAGCGTCGAAAAAAGCATTTTTCTTTGTTGTAAAGGTACAGATGAACCTGTGCCTGATGACATGCAGCGGCTAGAACAGCAGGCTCAAGCTGTAGCGGCGAAAGATGTGTCTGCCCAGTTAAGAGAGAAAGTGTTGTTCGTCAGGTGAGAGGCGTTTTTTCTCTTCCTTGAATTATGTTTGCCAGACTGGATTTCACTCTGGGTAACAGAAACTTTCGCGAGCACGGAATAGTTTTCTTTTCGGCAGAGTCACGGCGTTGACTGCGTAGCGTTAATTACCCTTTGGTTTGTTTTTGAGGAGAGGGCAAAACCGGTTACTCTGCTCCAAAACCAACATTTGATTTGACTTGATTTAGATTGGTAAACAATTTATTGTGTTTAAATAGGAGTGAAACCAGCCATAATGACAACGAAGACACAGAACCAGTTACAAACCCTGAGGAAATCGACATTGATGAGGACGAGGATGATGACGACAACGAACCAGGTAAGGAATTTGTGGTGTTGTATGTCCATGCTAAATATGATTACTTAAAACTTTGGCCATGTCCACACTGATGCGTTTTTGTTTGAATGCGTTTTCGATAGGTGTAAAAACGGATCGATTGATCTGCGTCCACACTGATACGGATGCCGTAGCGTTTTCAATACGATTCACTTTCAACAGCGTTTTCAAAAGTATCCGTTTTCGATGAAAACACTCTGCGTTTTCGAGCGTATCAGTGTGGACGGGAGGCCAAAACGCATACATATCAATGCGTTTTCAAACAAAATCGCATCAGTGTGGACATGGCCTTTGTTTCGTTATCTGAACATTGAATCATTCGATCCGAGATCGCCATTCCATTCAGTTACAGCCATTCAAATTCATTGCGGTTGATCACGTGAAAGACATGCAGGCAATTTTGCGTTGGCAGGCAGGCCTAGCAAACAATCCATTCTACAGGTTCTGTTAAAATGCCAGCGACTTTTTCTTTTTTCGAATACTTTTTTTCTTTCTCATTGTTGTTTCACTTTTTTGCGTAGCGTTTTTCCCTCTCATCACTGACAGTTGTTTTGATAGTAAATTAATGAAGCATTCGAAGATGCCCGATTAAATACGTTCTCTTTGCAGAAGTTCAAGTTGAGCAGCAGACAGTCCCAAGTAAAGTATGTAACATTTTTTCAGTGTATTGGTTTTGCTTTTCTTCGCATTGTTATTGGTTGACAAAACTCGCGTAATTTCCTCAGCTAATGAATCGAAAAGCAAAACTAAAACCAATCGCGAGTTACACGCGCGCATTTTCCCGCCCTTGGCGCCGGTTGCATGTAATTACTTGAAATTCTGATTGGTTCACTGTGTTGTCTGCGTCTCCTGTGATTGGTCAAAGTAATTGCTTTGGTTTTGGTTTTTGCGACCTTCAATTGAAAACCAACCAATAGCATAGAAAGCTGTCGCTAATTTTTAATGGAGACGGGAATGTGCAAAAAGTAGTTGGGGATCTGTAATCATGTCCAAATGTTTGGGACTCTCACGGAAAACAGTTGAAGAAAAGATCAAAGAATAGATCGATACGAAAACGCTAGTGTGGATGAAATAGCTTTCGTTTTCGCCGAGATGAAAGCGGACTCTTGGAAACGCATTAGTGGGTGAGTGAAGCCTGACGCACTAGTGTCACCGCTTCAAATCAATTCGCATATTGTCGTGAGACTGGTTAACCCATCACAGTTCATAGACGGCTCTTCGAAAGCCAATCGTAAAAGCCACAAATACTTGAAATTGGATTATGTTAGCCGTCTTTGAATTCTGATTGGATACTGAACCAACGTCACAAAAATATGTGAACTGGTGAAAGTTGAGCCACTTGAGCTGCCGCTTTGTAATTCTTTTAAAGTACTTTTTTTTCTAAATAAATCTTGTTACGTGCTCTCTTTTCGTTTAAGGTTTTTGGAGGATTGAAACAAGACTAAGGAGATGTTTGAGGATCTGCCAGGCAAAAGCGAGTGTAGTGGCTGTTTACATTCTGTTAAGATCATTAGAATAGGCTCAACTATGTCAGATTTTGCCAGCACGTTTACAATAAACACTAGCTATTTACCAAACGGTTGTATAATAAGCTGATGCAATAAATGTGTGTTGTTTTCTAAAGATGTGGGCCGGAATCAAACAACAGGAACAATCATTTGCTCTATCTCCCTCCGATAGTTTTATTTTTGGATAATACATTGATAATAGAGCCGGTTCCTCAAACTCTCAGGGCAAAGATCACGATGCGGCGAACACACATTTTCTGTAAAAGTAATGGGGAGTAGTTTTTTAAATATCAAGAAATCAGTTCATCTTGGTTGATCCTTTTCTTAATTCTCGTGACCACTATGTTCAGTTAAAAGGCGCTGATATTACAAGGAGAAATTTCATACTGATCAATTTCATGTTGGGTTAAAGGGTTAAGCTTGGATCGCCCTTTGGCAGAAAAATGCTTGAACGCTTAAGTAGCTTAATTAAGTAGTTTACGAAGGTTAAGACAAACCAATTGGCGCAATCTTTAATTATCTCGTCAGGTTTTCGTACCGTTTTCACGATATAAAAATACTAATGTTGGGATGCAAAGTCAAACTGTTCTTTGGCACCAAGCAATTCATTTAGAGGTTTTGGTTTTATCAACAGCCGTGAGTTGACAATGTGATTGGCCATTGTAACGGGGATTCGATTTTTTGTGGGGAGTAGCAAGACAACACTGAAATCAACATCAATCAGAATTATTTTTTAAATTAATCTCACACTTTTTAATCACATTACTCCTCACCAGTTATGTCGACCTCGCTGGGCCTCGTTAAAATTTCCCTAGTATAAAATGGCGCACATAAAGGCGGGAGGGAGGTCGTAGGGAAATTGAAAACTTCAGAAATGCGTTTTCTTGCGTCTTGAGAGGCATTTTGGACATAGTTTATTTTTATATTTTCGGCATCTAATTTTGCACATTTTGGCAATAAAAAGAGTAAGTTTCTCTCGCTAAAAACGATATGTTTCTGATCCACTCATCATCTTACCTCGTTTGACACTCTAACAGTGGTCTGCTCTTCGAAAGCCAATCGTAAAAGCCACAAATACTCGAAATTTGCTTATGTTAGCCGTCTTTGAATTCTGATTGGATACTGAACCAACGTCACAAAAATATGTGAACTGGTGAATGTTGAGCCACTTGTGCTGCCGCTTTGTAATTCTTTTAGAGTAATTTTTATTCTATTTCCCTGATATGACTACGAAAATAAATCTTGTTACGTGCTCTCTCTTCGTTTAAGGTTTTTGGAGGATTGAAACAAAACTAAGGAGATGTTTGAGAATCTGCTAGGCAAAAGCGATTGTAGCGGCTGTTTACATTCTGTTAAGATCATTAGAATAGGCTCAACTATGTCAGATTTTGCCAGCACGTTTACAATAAACACTAGCTAATTACCAAACGGTTGTATAATAAGCTGATGCAATAAAAGTTTTCGTTCGCTCCAAGAGGCTCGACATTTTCGTGCGAACATTCAAAGTTTGTATTAAATAACAACAATAACAAAGAATAACTCGGTGCTTCTCAATAGAACTGTTAATTGCCAAGTACAAAGTAGCACACATTTTTGTGTTTGAAGGAATTCAGTCAAGATGTTTATTTTCATCAAGTTTGATGGACAAAAAAAAAAACAATTGCATGACGAACATTCACGACGCTATTAAAAATTCTCAACTGAAACAGGTAAACCACGGGAAGTATTCTGACAGTGGTGTTTCAACATGGACCGCGGAGCGTAATTTCGAATGGGGAGGCGGCAGCTACCGACCGCCAAGGCGGGTGGTCCGGTGGAGGCTGGAATTGAGAGCTTCTGAAATGTGTTTCCCAGCGTTTTTAGTGGCAATTTCGGTATGTTGTGTGTGTGTTTATTTTGTACATTTTGACAAAATAAAGAATGAGTTCCTGATGATGAAAATGTTTTTTGATTTATAGCGCCATCATCTAAGACACTTACCTCGTCTTTCTCTTTCGAAGGACTTAAAAAGTCCGACGTCGAGGTTCCTCGATGAAAGAGCCGGAAAACTTAATTATAGCTGTATATAAAAGCAAACTCTCAAGTAATTCAAAATGGCGGCAATTATTGGGGGCGCTTATGAATGTTGGAAAGAGAAGCACCCGAATTAAAAAAAAGAGCATTAGAATTCACAAAATTTGACAATGGCAGTAATTTTGTTTAATTAAGTCCAAACTTGATTATCTAAGATTTGTTTTGCGCGATTGTGTGACAAACGAAAACCCCCGGAAGCTGGAATATGCTTGTCTCTATTGACCTCTATAAAAAGGTTACGTTTTTCTAGAAAAATCCCCAAAATAGACGGAAGTTTATAACTTCTCGCCTCTAGTGTTTTCGGAGCCATGTCACTTGTCGTCTTGCTCCACTCATTATAAGCCGTATTGATGTAGCGCAGGATTAATGACAGTTAGGTTGAAGAGTGATATCGCTGATGTTGTTCTGGGTAAGTGCCTGGTTCAACTCCTCGGTTATCCTTGTAAATATAATAGCCAACTAGTTTACCTCCGACCAGTCTTATGTTCATGTGAATTTGTTATTTATGTATTTGCTCGGCTCCACAAACCTTTGTGCTTCATATGAAAGTGTAAGGCTTGTGGGATGTGGCTTGGAATGACAAGAATACCAAACAAATTAATGTGTTTAGGTAAGCTGAAAGCCACTTATTGGGCACTAGGGCCACGTAGTAGCGGGTATTACCCCTTAAATCTACCAAATAAAGTTTGACCCTGAGCATTAGCAGCCATGGACAGCTGTTTCGGCCTTGTTAGGCCTCATCAGCATTCCAAAGCTAATACCCACATGTGCTTCATATACTGCCGAGAGCAAAGAAAGGTCATTGTAATTTAAGATGATCAAAAAGGAGAGTCAGGTTTGTGAGGTCTAAATAAGATAATTAGGAATGATTCTATTGACTAGTGACACGCAGGACGCAACACCAATTAAAGCCACAGCCGTACTTACCGAAGGAACGAACGAAATCCTTATAATCCTTGATTCCTGCTAGTTTGTTGTGTCTATGTCTGGGGTGTTTACTGATTCGCATTTTATTTCGACCTTCTGTCCGCAAGGTCAGATCTGAGGTGAACTGGAAGATTGATGTGGGCCGGAATTATTTGCTCTATCTCCCTCCGATAGTTGTTTTTGGATAATACATTGATAATAGAGCCGGTTCCTCAAACTCTCAGGGCAAAGATCACGATGCGGCGAACACGCATTTTCTGTAAAAGTAATGGGGAGTAGTTTTTTAAATATCAAGAAATCAGTTCATCTTGGTTGATCCTTTTCTTAATTCTCGTGACCACTATGTTCAGTTAAAAGGCGCTGATATTACAAGGAGAAATTTCATACTGATCAATTTCATGTTGGGTTTAAAGGGTTAAGCTCGGATCGCCCTTTGGCAGAAAAATGCTTCAATTAAGTAGTTTACGGGGGTTAAGGCAGACCAATTGGCGCATTCTTTAATTATCCCATCAGGTTTTCGTACCGTTACACGATATAAAAATACTAATGTTGGGATACAAAGTTAAGCTGTTCTTGGAACCAAGCAATTCATTTAGAGGATTTGGTTTTATCAACTGCCGTGAGTTGACAATGTAATTGGCCATTGTAAAGGGGATTCGATTTTTTGTGGGGAATAGCAAGCCAACACTGAAATCAATGTCAATCAGAGTTATTTTTTAATTAATCTCACACTTTTTAATCACATTACTCCTTACCAGTTGTGTCGACCTCGCTGGGCCTCATTAAAATTTCCCTAGTATAAAATGGCGCACACAAAGGCGGGAGGGAGGTCGTAGGGAAATTGAAAACTTCGGAACTGATGCGTTTTCTTGCGTTTTGAGAGGCATTTTGGACATAGTTTATTTGTTATATTTTCGACATTTAACTTTGCACATTTTGGCAATAAAAAGGGCAAGTTTCCCTAGCTAAAAACGATATGTTTCTGATGCACTCATCATCGTACCTCGTTTTACACTATAACAGTGGTTTGCGTGCTGCACGATTTTGTTGGTCTTCGTAATTCTGTTTGACATTTGCTTATGTAATATTTTCAGCACACGATTAATTTAATGCGAAAAACCGGATAACTTGGCAAAAGCGAACAAGTAATTCAAAACGGTGGCAAAATTATTGTGGGGGTGGGGGACAGAGGCTACAACCCTCCAGCCCCCATCAAATAAAAAATATATCAATATGAATCTGGAAATTGTTTGCAAACTTGCTGAAGTCAAGTCATCTTTGCGCTGCATGTAAGCAAGATGGGTGTTCCATTTTCTGGCTCAGGGATCTGGTGCTTTTCTTATAAACCCTTCCCTAAGGATAAATTGTTTTGCTTTTCTTTGCAGCACCACCTCGCGGAACGCTTCCCGGAAATTCTTGTTGTAGAATCCATAAATAAGGGGATTGTACACAGAAGCTGTCAGTCCTATCCAAAATGTTATTATCTCTGCTCTGGAAATAGTATCATAGCGTTTTTCGACGAGAATAGAATACTTCGATATGATTGAAAATGGCGACCAGCTCAGGAAAAACGCAACGACCACCATTGTTAAACTTTTGATTACGTTTCTTCGCATTCGGCTTTTGACGGTCTTGCGATTCCATATTATCTTTACAATCTTGTAATAGAGGAAGATGATAATTACCAGAGGAGTAAGTAGACCCAGAATCCCACGCACTATCAAATAAATGGGACCAAGTTTCATGTCTGTAGAAGTCTCCTTTATCGCGCAGAATTGGTAAACTTTGCCGTCGTTGAAAACAACTGGTCGAGAGTTAATCAGATATAAGACAGGAACTGTTAAGACTACGGCGTAACACCACGAAAATATTGCGAGGAGTTTTATTTTCTTGGCTCGGTTTAGAAATCTTAGAGGATAGCAAATGTGTAAGAAGCGGTCAGCTGCTGTGGCCGTGAGGATGCTCACTGATGCTGGTGGTAAAAGATACTGAACGAAGCGAACGACCTTGCAGAAAACGTCGTTTTGTATCAGCAGTAATGTTGGAGGCTGTAGAGTTACCAGGGTTAGTGGGATGGAGACTGAACACACCAAAATGTCGGCGACCGCGAGCTGAACCAGAAAAAAATACATCGAAGATGTGGTGAAACGACTTCGACTGACTACATAGCATACGAGTCCATTCCCTGCTATACCAACAAAGAACAAAACACATCCCACGCAAATTTCAAAAATGGCTTCTTCTTGACTTCTTAGCGGGAGAGGATAAGTACTTGACTGCCCTGCGTGAGGCGTTGCAAGATTCGTGGTGTTACGTGATTCGTTCATGCCTTAAAGTATTTTTTCGCTCGCTTCGTTTTGGTGCAGTTAATACTGAAAACAAGAGCGTTTCTCACGGCTTCTAATAATTCATGCATTCATACACTGAGCAGTTCATATTCAGGTTTTGTGAGTCTATTTTTCAATAGTTTCTCACTTTCTTTTGTTAGGGAGACCATAGCCACTAATCTAATTTTGATATTACCTGGGAGATTAGACTTTTTGTCAGGCATCTGCTCACGAGGCGAGAACGTTCAGAGATTAGTCATAGAGGTCGTGATCAGGAAAATTTAAATCCTATTTTAATACCGTCCAGATTTCGACCGACTTGATAATTATATTTCATTGTTGTTACAGATGAACAGAGAAGACACTTGTAGGTCAACAGTCTCCCGTAAAGTTTAGAGTATTAGTTGACATCAGGTCGAATATCAGAAAAATTAAGGACATTTTAAGCCCTTTTGAAATACCTCCCTCACACTTAATAATTATGTTCTTTTGTAGCTTGATTGAGGAACAACTGAGATAATTAGAATTGAACAGACTCCACTGCTTGATTTGATCGAACAATTTGAGACCATCAGTTAACGCATAAATACAAGGTTCTTTTGTTCCAATAATTTTTTAGTAACAAGATTACAGCTAAATTTTCCACCATGTCTGGTAAGAATAAACCAGGGTTAGCCATAACCCGATACTGGAGTTTCGGTCCTGTGCTAAATCCTGAGATTCTCAAATGCTATTTTAGACCCGTCATTTCCGGGCCTATTGAAATATTATGACCGTTAGGGGTAGAATCTTGCCTCAGCTGCCTCAGCTTTATGTTTAGCGCAAATCGTTGGAGAATATTTCTCATGATCGGTGTCGTAGGCGACATTTATAAAAAAAAACATCATTTTCCTTCGCAAATTTGTATCACTCTTGTTCCTGACCCTTTGACTTGAAAACTCATATCTTTGGCACGGCCAGCGAGCCATGCGAGTCATGCGAGTCAAGCGGCCATGAGCAAAAACATAAAAAACATATTTATTAAACGCTGTAGGTAAATATGTTTGTGAAATATTTTTTTTTGATGCCAGATACGCTAACGACGTCTTAAATCCAGTTTGATTCTAAGCCATACCATGAATTTATTTCGTGCAATGTTTTGTTTTTGAAGCGATTCATATTCATTGCTTGGAATGGAAAGTTGTGCAAATTTCGCTGAAAAACATCGTAGAAGACGCGTATTGATTGTAAACTGATTTATTTCAAAACATCATGAAATATGGGTAACATAATGCCACATCGGAACTCACCTCCGAACCCCTGTTTTTGGACCCGATTGTCAAGGTCAAATATTGTGGAATAATAAAAGAAGAAACGTTGGGGTGATTATGCCCTATGAAGTCCTTGTTTTGAAGCTGGCAATGGAAGCAAAAAGTTAAAAGAAATTAACGTAACTCTCGATACTGAATTCGCTCCCTTTTTCCGAATCTATTTTACTAGATTTAGGGAGTATTTTTTTTCCTTAGGCCCGGTTCATACGTCGAACTTTTTAAGTGCCGAATCTAATGCAAATGAATACGAAAAAAGATTTTCCTAATTAGCATTCGATTCGGCACATGAGAAGTTCGACGTTTGAACCGAGCCTGAACAGTCGAGCCATATCTTCATGGCTCGCATGACTCGCACCATAGCTCGCATTGACTCGATCGCACCAAGGCTCACTTGGCTCGCCTTGTGACACTCGCATGGCTAGCACCATGACTCGCATGGCTCGCTGGCTCGCATATTAGTAAGACTCCTTAGACTCAGCGTAGTTGTGAATATCTTTACATCCCTCCGATTTTACAATTTCCTACCAATTTTGAAAACGAAGTTGTTTTCAGGCATGAACTTTTACAGCAAATGTGTCCTATCGTTACTTGAAATCATAGTTAAAGGCCGGGATTTCAGAATTTTTGAAATGGCTTTTCAGGCCCGAAAAGTTCACGGGACTTACGAGAAACGGGCCCTTGGTGTTGTTTACTGCTGCGTACCAAGCCCTCCTACTTATGGGAGGACCACGCCAAAAACACTTGTTGTTTAATTATTTTTCAAGGAGAGTAGTTTTCTTGCTCATGGCGTATTTGCCTGCTTAATCTTCCGTCGTAAAAATAGTGTATTTTGTTCTTTAAATTTGAATGTAATATAATCTGTGGGACGATTGGACGGACGCGATGTGCGAGCAACGAAGCCGCAAGCCGGTAGTTTCGTGGGCGCCAGTTACGAGCGAAAATCTCCAACTGGCGCCCACGAAACTACCGTCTCGCGGATTTGCAGCTCGTGTATCGTGTTCGTTCGTTCGTTAAGGCCCGTTTACACAGGCGATTTTTGTCGCGGCAACTCGATGCAATTTTTGTCGCGCTAAAGTTGCAACTTCAAAATCGCACGTGTAAACCAGATGCGATTTTCCGTGCGATTTGTCGCCGCGATATCGTAGAGGTTTCGAACATGTTTGAAACTTGATGCAACTTCAGCGCGACAAAAATCGCCTGTGTAAACGGGCCTTTACACATAATTTTTAGAGCAAAAGAGAGACTGCTCGCTGGTGGAGCGGGAATTTAACTCGCTGTACATTTTACTGATTCCATACTGAATTCTATCCAAACTCGATTGAACTTTTAAGAGGCGAACATTTCCGATTTTATCGAGTTTCTAAAATAAGCGGGCAGCCTGAGTTTAAGTAGCCGGAATAGCAGCTACTTTAATCTTAGGCTAAGATATAATAATCATGCAAATAATCAAGTATCAAATTAGATAATCTTAGGCTTAAGATAATCAAATATCATCCTTATCCCTAATCCATCATAAAGGTTTACAGATTTGATCGAACTAGAAGCTCCTTGTACACGTAAGCTGGTATCTTCGAGTATAAGGTAGAAACCAAACCTTATACCAGACCACGACTCTCACGACACACTATAATAACAAAAAAGCGCACCCTTCCGGCCGCAGACTCGACTCGCTGTCGTCTAGAACCAATTCTGTTATTGTTATAGCCCCATAAACTAATCTGAAGGAAAATATCAGGCAGAGGCTAATTCAGTTCATCTTTCAATTCCTAGTGTAGATGACTGCCCGGTCTGTAGTCTGAAATGTCAGCCGTTTCCCTACCTAACCCACGGCTTCCCCTACTCGGTCTGATAACGGCACTCAATAACGCTTCAGTTTAGCATAAATAATTTTCCAAAAAACAAAGTGACATCCTTTTCTACACTCAAACTGTCATATCTCAGACCAAAATTGGTTGACTAAACCAATTAGCCTTCCCAGCGGGCACATACTACTTTTTATACTTATGTTTTGAAATTAATCCCGTCTCAGCGGGATTCGTGATTCCCGGCGTTTCTCGCCTGATGCGCAGTCGTTTCTGTCGGCGCTGTTATTGGAGAGCTTAAGCAACGACAACGGCGACAGCAACGTCACTTAAAAATTAACATGTCCTCATTTTTGTAATTCTCTCGCGATAATTCAAATTTGTTTAACCTGGGAAATGCTGGCGAACTTTTTAGAGAGTAAGTTTCTATGAATGACGTCAAAGTAAGGAAAAGAAAGAACATGTTGACGTCATACACTGACGTTCTCCAGAAAACCTAACATTTGGCCATTTCACATTGTTGTTTTGCAGATGAAGGCAACTCTACAAAACTGTAAAACGCAAGCGCAGAGCATTTGTTTCTGTTTGTGATAAAAAGAAATTCTGTTCGTAGCATTCTCGTTGCCGGATTGCTGTTGCCGTCCTCTTTGCTTAAGCTCCCAAATGTTTGTTGGCTATCTCCAGGCCCGTAGTGAGGGCAGGTGCGATGGGTGCGCTCCCCTTCTACTCCTCAGGCTCCCCCCCCCCCCCCCCCCCGCACACACACTCCTCAAGCTGCGGAGGTCCACTTTTTAGTTGACCAACAGAGCCAGCAGTAATACAAGAGAGGCTTTCCTCTCTGGCCCTTATGCACATCCACCATCTAACAGACATTGACCTGGAAGAAGTCTGGATGTGTTTGCTAAGAAGCACCCAAGGAGGCTTGAGCTTGGGACATTCCTAAAAGATCGTGATGATCAACAGCAAACCTAATGCCACTCGGTTTGCTGTTGATTACGATCTACTTTACGGAATAATGTCACACAAGAGAACGACACTGTCAAAATTAAATCGGTATAAGTACGAATTTCCAACTTTGTTTCTATTTTTATTCCTTTTAAAGTGTGACATTTTTCCCAACATTATTATTATCATTATCGTTATTATTCTGCTTCCGTGCGAAAAGAAAACATTTTGAAGTTTACAATTTGAGTAATATTCACATTTTTCAGCTGCCTGTTTCCATATCATATATGCTGCCCTCAAAACGTACGCGGTTTGCCCCCGGACCCTCGTTTGTCCGTTTCCCACGGACAAATCGCGCCCTCCCACGGAAAAATCTGCCTGCGGGCCTGATCCAGAGAAAGAACGATCGCATTATTTTCTTTCATAACAGTTTGAATTTAACCATCAAATAAGGGCCTGGGAATAAACAAATAAAGGATAATCCAGCACCCATGCGACGCCACATCAAAGTCCACAGCAAAAGTAGAAACTTTTGGCAATTTCAAGGATCAAGAGTCAGATCGAGAGTAAAAATGGCCACCAAGGATTAGTTTCAAATCGTCTGAGACAGCAAATAAACTTTAGTGTATCCATGAAAACTTTGTTACCGTATAGTGATGCCAACTGGCAATTAGTAGACTTCGGCCTGACATCCAAAGGAAATCAGTCATTTGACTTGGAATATTAAGGGTGCGTTCAGTTTCTCTGGGAGAAGTTTTGATGTTAGATTATTTGGAATCTTTCCTACCAAAAAACGCAGAATGGAGCACCCAACATAAACTGCGTGCGCAGCGTTTGGAGATTAAAAAAAAAATAAATAAACAAAATTGCGGGAAGTTTGTTTTCTTTTGTCGAGGAACTGCTCGACTCTAATAAAGAGCTGCAACAGTGTAGGAGACATGTGCGATGCCGAAACTTTAATGAGCTTATTGTTCCGAGCTATTCGCTCGAAGAGTTTGCAGTCATTTTCGTATGTCCTGAGTAGCAGTTATCGAGAATTCTCTCAGTTCATGGCGACTTTCCTCATGGAGGCAGACCACCTGTGGAATTGCAAAACCAAATCCTGTTAAACTTTGTGGACTCTTGGAAATCTAGAATGTTCAGTTGCGGTTTAAAAATCGTTTGATATTGGACTCAAAAATACATCACATTATAGCCTTGTCGCATAATTGATGTCGTTCCGACCACTACTGGTTTTATCTGTACATCTAAATAGATTTTTTAGGCAGTGATGAATCGTACGTCAATTTACCATAATGCATCCTGTAATGATCGGTAATGGCATGACGAGACTCGGACTAGTAATAACACAGAAAGGCCGCTCAGTGCTAATGTGTGCTTCTTTTTTCGTATCCTTTCTCTCGCCTGGATCAGGAATCTAAAAAAATCCGGATTAAGATTTGATCTGATGTATCCTTTCCGAGTATGGATAGGCTTTTGATACTATGGATTCTGTTTTTGAATTTTCCCAGAAAAACGCAATATCCGTTTTTGGTTTCGAACAGCCTACTCTATCCTAGGCCCAGGGACCACGCAAGGGGAGGGGCCGTAAACTTGTTTTAACCATTTCTAGAGTCAGCCCCCTCCCCTCAGAGTGGCCTCCGCACAGTTAACTACAAAATGCGAGAATGAAATACGATTCCTGAGGTCGTTATCCAAAAATAAAGTACACTCGAAATTTATTTTCATCCGCCTGAAGCCATGTGAAGCTGTCGGAGAAATTTCCTTCTCAGACGGCTTTTGCGTCGACTTAGAAGAAACCCTAAAGAGTGTGATAGAGCACTGGAACCCACGCTTGCGTGTTGCAATTAGGCTTCCCCCAGACCTTACCCCAGCTTTCATTCTTTTCTCTGTAAATCACTTTCACGGGAAACGATCCAATTCCGATTTCAACGCAATCGATCACTCCCAGCCATTTTTACTGACTCTAACAGGTATTGTTGAATCATGCGTAATGTAAATTTTTTGCGTTTTAATTCAATTGCAGTCAGTTATATTGGCACTGAAGTTGAACTCCGTGCTGTTTTCCACCTGACTACAAATTGAGAAAAGTGCTTTGAGAAATATTTATGATGTTTTCTGTTGACGTGACCGAATCAAGAGCAATTTCTTGTTCCATGCTTTCTTCGCTTCCCACGTACTATGTTAGATGTCATGAAACGTGAAGTTGCTCAATGCCGCTCACATATACCGAATACTTCACATTCTTTGAAGGTAAAGAGAATCCATAATTTGACGCTTTGATAAGTAGCCCAGTCCTAAACAAGAACTCACTTAATGGTTAATCAACAGTACAGACCTCTTAATCTTAATTTACATTTCCTACTAATGAATAGATGAAGAACAAACTGAAAAGCTGAAACAATAGGGCACAATGAACTAATTGTTCGTTTTGAACATCAAATCTTATTTTCTCCCAACGTATTGCCTATGGTTCTGACGTTCGTTGGATGGCTAACGAACAAATCAAGCCCAACTTTAGCCAAGACAACCAATATGGCGACATCAAACAACCGCAGAAACCGGTCGTCATGTCTCTTACTCTTCATATCAGTGTTAAACAGAAAGCGAGAATGAATCTTAAAATTTTATTTCGCTTAATTATTCGAGGTAAGTCCGCTTTGTTGTGTAGTTTATGTTATTACTCGGTCTCTCCTCTCCGGGGATTTTAACGATATGCATTCGACAAAAATTCGCTGTAGGTGCTTTGTTTTCTTTTAAACAGACGAAGCATTTCCGGAAAATTTATCGTAAAAGAACATTTTAAAACTAATATTTGATAACCTAGGATGTTGTGGAGCAAAAAATGGAAGATTGGCGCATAAACGCACTCTAAAGCGATCCAGCAGGCCCCGAGCGACTCATGCAGGAAATTCCACTTCGTCACTTTTATAGGTTATTACGAACTCTGCCGAACTTACATGTATATTTCAATTTTTCTTTTACCTCATGTCTTAATAGAATGCCACTAAGAATGGAAAAATAATTTTCCCCTGCTTATTATAGTTCCTTGCTTGTTGTATCATGAGGTTGTGTGTGAGATATTTGATTTGCGAAAAATATCTGTGCGAAAGCACTAACTGAAAACTGTTTCAGGTATTTCTTTCACTGGAATTTTTTTAACTTCGTGGCAGTACAAAAATCTGACTTGTTGCAAGATGTTTTGTTTGATAAATATTGTGAGCAGCTAAGCCCGAATTTGTTTACAATAGATACAGCTCTCTGCATTGTATGAACACTGTGTAGAAATTTCGTAACGTGATAAATCATGCAGCCATTCTGCTCACTTTCATTGATTTTGCCAGCTGCGTATGTGTGTTTTAGATTAAAAAAACAGGGTGATCTAAATGTGATTCATTATAATATACCCCACATAACAACATGTATTTTCTAACTAATAGAGTATGAATGTTGAGAAAATCAATATCAGAAACAAATCAATATGCAGGCTTTATATTTGGCATGACCATTTGTGCAAATAGAATATAGATGTACAGCTAAATTAATTCACTTTTATTTGTAATTTTAAGTAGGCATATTTCCTCAGTCAATCGTGACAGGAAATCACTCTAATCTGCTCTTGACTTTAAGGTAGTTTTTCCAGGGAGACATTACTGTATTATGTAATGTAAGGTTTAAATTAAAGACAGTTCTCAGTGTATTATAAATTTGCAGTAAGCAACTATACCTCCACTGTGCCCCTGCCCACACCCTCCTCCCCGCTGGGGTAGGTCAGTTGATAAATCCAACTGGGAACAGAGGCTCTCAGAAAAAAGATTCATTCGGAAACTATCAATGAAATTAGAAATTCTGGGATCTAATTTTGTTTTTGTTTTGTTGTAGGGCTCATTCTTCTTGATTGTGTGCATACTGTAACATGCAACCAGTTCTTCTTCAATAGCACATCTCAAATTCAAATAACAACAAGAGAAATTCCACTTGGCAATGGTTTTGACTTCAGCTTTAGTACTTGCAAAGGAGGCACTTTGCTCAGTCAAAAGGGCACAAACAATGGTTTCTTCTTGCTTGAAGTGGTACCTACAATAGTAAATTATTCAACCCCTCTTTCTCCTCTCTTTATTCGAAGTCACCTGAAAATGACATGGAATGTTAATGGTGTCAGAGAGTTTATTACACTTGGGTCAGATTTGGATAGAAATTATAAACACACAGTGCAGTTTACTCCTGGAAGTGGATCTGTAAATTCAACGCTTAGACTTAGTGGAATTACATCATCTTCTGTAGATGTTCCAAATAGTATTTTGGGATTTTCAAATTCTGGACCCTTATATGCTGGCTTTGATGTTTCTGGTGGAGAGGGATTTGTCGGTTGTATTAAAAGTGGAACAAATATTCAGCTCACTGATACTGGAATTGCTATTAACATCAAAAGGAATTACTGTCCCCTTAATTGTCCGGCAAAAGGTTAGTACGCTAAGCCAATAGGCAATTATTTTGAAGTCAGTTCAGCCCTTCCATGGAGGGGCATTTGCGTTTACTTACTTTAGATGTTATGAGGGGTATTAGGATTGATTAAAATTTCCAGTGGGGTGGTGAAGCCTGAAATCAAAACAAAATCAAACTGGCAATGAGCCACTGAACTTGGAAAGTGAATTATAGACTACTGGTTTTGATTTCTTTATTTCTTTAATTTAGTGGAGTATGATCGTCCAGGTGAGTGTTATCCTGAGAAGCACTGTTTGTGGTGACATTGACTGACGTTGTGACAACCTGTGCGGAAGTCATCATCAGAGTCAAGTGATTTGTGTAACATCAGTAGATCGTATAAATAATACTCTGGTCGTTGATGGGATTGGCGTTTCGAAATGCAACAGTCACTGTGTACAGTCTTCACAGCCAATGACAACTAGGCTTAACTGACAGTTGACCAATAACTGATGACTTCACCGACCAATCACCACCCCAGTGAGCAGCTTCCAACAGGCACCATCACACTTAAAGAAATTCAGTGAAATACTTACCATTTACTACACTTACAGTACCAACCTTAACTGGGGTGCCCAACCCACAGATTACTTGCACAGATGAGCAAGACCGCTGGCAGTATTGGCTTGAGTTTAATGTTGCCTAGATTGCATTTAGCCACATTAAAACATAGAATGCCCAGCTGTGTTTTGGGTTTGAATAATTAATTATCATTATTATAAGAAGTACAGCAGTCAGGGTGACTCTGAGGCTAATTAACAGGTCACGTGTGCTGCATTATGCAAGACGTAAATCACCTGGTCTGGCCATTGCTAGCTTGTTTAATCAAAAGGTATTATTTTGTACTTTTTTGAAGTCCTGTATTCAGGGGTTTCAATAAGTTTTGAAATAGCCGTCTGAGCTTGCTTAAGTAAGCGGCGACCTGATTAATTTTTTTTAATCATTTTAGTGAAATCTAGACAAAGTAGGCGGCGGTGAGAGGTAAATTCGGACAAAGTAGAAGGCGATTTTCACCGGTTGCCGGCTTCTAATGAAACCCCTGTGTATTACTAGTATGTCCAGTTATTATGGTCTAACTTTCATTTTTGGGAGATTTTAAACTACATTGTAAGTATTTGAGGGGGTCAGTTAGGGAGTTGAATTTTGGAAATTGTATACTGTACTGATTATTTTTATGTTTTTTAGTGTGCCCCATTGGATACACTGATTATTACTGTCAAGTCAATATTGATGACTGTTCCCCAAATCAATGCCATCACTACAGTACATGTATTGATCTCATTGGTAACTACAGCTGTAGCTGTGGGCCACGTTGGACTGGGCGACATTGCAACACCTTCCTTGGGTCTTTATGTAATGCTACGATCTGTAAAAATAACGGAATCTGCCAAGATACTCTCGACAAGAACAATTATACATGCACCTGTCAACGAGGGTTTACAGGACGGAACTGCGACTCTGTGTTGGATCCCTGTGATAGCTCTCCATGTAAAAATGGTGGAAATTGCTCCAAGCTAATTACCACTGATGACTTCCAGTGTGTTTGTCCATCAGGTTAGTAAAACATGATTAAAATAGAGCATTGCAAGGTTTAGGGGATAACATTACGCAACTGGGCCAAGGCAGTACGACATGTATGTGTGAGTAACAAAGTAGTACAAATTAGCATAGGCTTTTGATGAAGCAGATCAGGTTTCAAAACATGTTTTGGATTATTGTTCTAAGATTATTGACTCAGATTCCAGTCATTATCATTATTAAAGATCAAGGAGGCCATGCACATCCTTTGGTGTCATACGGCAGTGTAGTCTCACAAAAATATTTCTTTGCCCGGTGATTCTCATAAGTACACTGGCAATCGACAAAACTCATACTGAAACTTTTTCTCTTAATAATATTATCCCTCCATATCTAGACCTTTTTGAATAATTATGAGTGACATAATAAGGAACATTCAGAGAACAAGTTCTATTTTCCTGTAGGGGAAGAATACAACTTTCACTGCAATACAGTTATTGGTACTGACCAAGCAATACATCTAGGCCTCAGTCTGAGTTTTCCCTGTAATGACCCCACTTTAATAATAAGTAGTATATAATTTTATGTACTAGGAACCTGTTTTTATAAAAGAGTGACTATTTTCTAAATTGTAATAAATAAAAACGTTAATGTGTTTTTTGATAGGATTCAGGGGAAAGACTTGCAACATCAATATAAATGAATGTTTATCCTCTCCCTGTGGCCAAGGCTATTGCATTGACGGCATCAACAACTACACCTGCAATTGTACTGGATCTGGCTTTTTTGGGCCAAAATGTGCAGATGACATTAATGAATGTGAAACAAATAATCCTTGTCACCATAATGCGACTTGTATAAACCACCGTGGTACTTATCAGTGTGACTGTCAACCAGGATTTACTGGCAAGAACTGTTCTGAGAATATTGATGACTGTCGCAGTAATCCATGCAAAAATGGAGGTATGTAGTAATGGTAATTTAACAATGATTATAGTGATGATAGTGATATACACAGACAAGCAGCTTGCAGGGCAATTTTTTAAAATGCCCTGTTGTTGTCGTGATTGATGAGAGGCCAGAATGCGTCAAATGTAGCAGATGTTGCATGCCGGGGGATGGCAGGGTGAGAAGTAAAAAGGGTGGAAAGTTAAGAAATATTATCTGGCCATTCAGATAAAGGTATTAAGGAAATCAAGAATGATCAAATAGAGATCTCTAGGAACCATACCTTGAAGGCCTGAATGGAGCACAAAGGAAATAGACCCGTCTCCAAAATGGCGGCAATGGATCTGAATGAGTTAAACTAGGAACTAGGAAACCAGAACTAGGAAGAGCACCTTTACCTTAGTAACCCTGCAAAGTTTCAGCATATCAGGTGTAATATCAGCTGAGAAAATGTAAGTTGAAATTTGACAAATTTACAGACGTTTGTATTACTGGGGGTATGGTGTATACCCCCAGTCATACAAACGTATTTAAATTTTCGGCTGCCATGTTGGAGAAGGGTCTATTGGGGGACTACCATGTTAATGTAAAACACAGGGCTGTTGGGAAGTGCAAGAATCCTTCAAAGAGTCCTCTAGTGTCTAACAAAGATGACTTGTTTACAACTGGCAGAGGATGTTGTCATCACCAGCATTTTTGTTGAGAGGAGGGACTAGTGATAACTAAAATAATAATAATAATAATAATAATAATAATAATAATAATGTGTTTCTAGTGGGAAATCATGTCATGGTGTTGGTAATAAAACCCTTGGTTCTGGTTGTGCAGTAGCATTGACGTTTCATCCACTTTGTATTAAGGTAGCTGTAAGGTACATAAAAAAAATAAAAGCCCTATGCATCAGTGGCAGTAGTGTGTTTGACATGTTAAAGTCCATAGAGAACATTTTTATTTTATTTTAGGGTCTTGTGACGATAAAGTCAGTGGTTACATCTGTAATTGTGCTGTGGGTTTTAATGGCACCCATTGTGGTAATAACATTGATGACTGTGTCTCACACACCTGTAACAACTTCTCATTGTGCCAGGACAGTGTCAACAGTTACACTTGTGTTTGTAAGCCTGGTAAGCCTGTGGTCTATAGACTGTGTCAGTTTTCGTTACCCCTTCCTTTCTACCTTCCTTTTATGATGGCTGATGTGTGCCAATTACTAGTTAAATAGCACTCTGTTGCATTTTCCAGAAACAATATTGTGTGACACGTATCTCATCATCGACTGCAATCCATGTTCCACAGTGAGTCTCTGATGGATGACAGTGCTCAGTTATACTTTCCCAGGGCTGTCACTAATTTTTGAAGTAGATCACGGAGATATACAAAAATTCGCCAGGGATTTGAGTTGCTGTAGTCAAGTCAACATGCTGGTTTTATATCAAAGTAGCTGGGGATATACCTCAAAATATGAAGGGAAAATCCCTGGTCCCTGGCCCTTAATGACAGCCCTGCTTTCCCATCCATACGAGGGTAATACAGCCACATACAAGCAATGCTGGCATACAGAATTGAAGCTCAAGCGTTCTAACGCAGGCATGCTTTTGTCTCGTACTAGTTTTCACACAGTTCCTCTCTGAAAATGTTTAATTTTGGTTTGTTTTGCAGGTTACACTGGCATAAATTGTACCTCGGATATAAATGAATGTGATTCATCTCCATGCCAGAATGGGGGCACATGTACCCATGGAATAAACTACTACAGCTGCTCGTGTCCATCACGCTACACAGGCAGAAACTGTGAAGTGGATTTAGTTGATGACTGTATGAACCATACCTGCCTCAATAATGGATCTTGTGTTGATGGTGTCAATCACTTTAACTGCACCTGCCTTCCTGGATTTGAGGGGCCAAGGTCAGAGTTTCTAAACTAACGTAACATAACTGAGCTGAATAAAGTTTACGATAAATTCTTTACTGAGGTCTCCTCATCCCAGCTAAGCTCCCTCTCTAAGGCGGTATTTACATACCGGAACGAACTTGTACCGTAGGAAATTTTTGCAGCCGTTTACATTAGACCGGTACGAATTCAAAGACAGAATATCTTGGAGCTATTTAACCTTCATAATTAGATTATTTAGCATGTCATAAGCCAGCTGGCGCACAATTTACGCCAGTAGACAATCGTAGAATTTAATAACGAGAGAAAGTAATAAATATATCTCATTTGGCGGGGTGAGTACTGTGTAGAATGTCAAAATGGCGGACTCCCACACATAAACGCAAGCATATACTCAATTGATGCTGATGTTATCAGCAATAGTGTTGCTAGCAAAACAGCACAAATGAAAAGCATGCAGACTGTACCCGGTCTGAAATTCGCTTGCGTTTACAAGAGAATCACAAGAACTCAAACCGCTACGAAAGTAACTCGTCTCGGTCCGGCGTCCGAGAAGAAGTCAGATCCGTCTGAATTCATTCTCAGACCGGTTTCATGTAGACGCAAAAATAGAAACGTATGGAGGCCGACACGAACTCATGCATGCCGGCTTGAGTTCGTCCCGGTCTCATGCAAATAGCCCCTGAGAAGCTGTTAGTCCCGCCACACCCACAACCTCCGATTCCCTCCAATCTATTGCGCTTTCACAATCAAATTTCAGTAAAGTACAGCTTTACATGCATGTATTAGGGATTTATGGCTTATCCGCATGCGGGAAGTTTGGAACACATTTGTTCGTAGTCCTTGGCTGTATACATGTAATCTCTAACTTAACCACTTTGCCTTGTAGTTTGTTAGGAGAAACTCAAACCGTTGAATTAAGTTTTCTGTGCATTTCTTTATATCTTGCAGATGTGAAAACGCGACAAATATATGTGATTCCTCCCCATGTTTAAACAATGGTACTTGCATGGGCACGTTTAACAACGATTACACATGCAATTGTACTCCAGGCTTTACTGGTCAGGCTTGTGATGAGGACATCAATGAATGTGTAAATTGTAAGTGCAAGGTCTGAGTAATTTTACTTCATGACACTGCAGTTTGGATGATACTGTGCTATTTGCAATGGGGCCGGTAATCGACTCATGAAATCCAAAGACCTAATGAATGGCCGTCATACGGGCAACAACAGGGACTGCAGGTTGTAGCAACCAATGAAAATAGGGGTCTGGAAGGGGAGTAGTCTCTTTCAATTCCGGCTAGGATCACTTAAAAAAAAATGCAGTGAACACTTTCACCGAAACACTACTACTTTTGGCATTTGATATAAAACAGAGCTTTCCTCAGTCAGTAGCCTCTATTTTTTGAGTCGCGTCAATAGTAATTTGAAGAGATGCCGATCGAAAGCTTTAAGTGTGAGCGTAAAATGGGATTGATCTACGGATTGCGTAAATTTACATTGAAATGCGGCTTGATTATCTTTGCTTCAACAAACGTTATGAGTAATATCCTGATAACGCGCGCTGGTGACGTCAAACGTGGTAAGAAGTATGCTACGCCGAGTAGCGCCACTGATGTTCTTACCGCGTTTTGAGGTCCTCTGTGCGTTGGCAGAGTTCACACTTGCAAATGGAATCTATTTGGGCTAGACATTGTTTTTTTCGTCTACTTTCTACTTGGTTAACTTGCCTGTAAGAGGCATCAAAACATGGCAGGGTGTTCGAAGGCATTCGTGTACATGCAAGAGTATGTACTAGCACTTTGTGTTCATCTATCGATTTTCAGTTGTTGTATTCCTGTGACAGCCTTCAAAGTTACATTTCCGCAGGTTAGACTTTTATCAACGAAGTTTAATAGGTCAACTGGCTATTCATGGATCTGGAGAACTTAATTAGCTGGAAGTTCAGTTTATAGAGCACGATTAAGTTGTAGGCCACGTTTCGATATGACTCACATCTTTGTAAGTGACGAAGATGGAGTCAAATCGAAACATGTCTTCCAATTTGCAAATATCCTGCTTTTTTGAAAATTGCGATCTCGACCATTAAGTTCAATTTAGACATGTTTTAAACAGTTCTGTGATTTGTCATCCTAGCTACCTATCCCTGCCGTTGTGGACGGTGTGTTAACACTCCAGGATCATTCCACTGTATCTGTGGTCAGGGGGTTACAGGTGAACGCTGTGACCAAGATATCGATGAATGCACTGATTCAAGCCTGTGCAATGAAGGAATTTGTCGAAATCATGATCTTATCACCCAAGACTGCCGAGAACCAAGATTTCAGTGTTTCTGTCGCAATGGATTCCAGGGTATGTCAAGTTAAAGACATCGTTGGCATTGACTCATTCTAATCTTAATTACTACTCAATATATAATAGATTTGAATTCATACTGTACTGGATAATTTGCAGATCCCCCCCACTCCCCGATAAAAAAAAAACTTATTGCACAGATAGGATCTCCTGAAAAGGACACCTTCTTTGTTACATGTAGTTCACCTCGCCTTTAAAGTCGTGTTTGGTGTGGTTTTCATTTCCAAATAGTCAACAGGTAAAATAACAGGTTTGTGTCACTGTCGCAATGAAATCTTGTCAAAATTAAAAGTAGCTTCTACAGTTTTATTTTGATTGTCGTCAAGCTAGCGAATGGCGTTTGTTGGAGGTGGAAAGTCGTCTGTTATTTGTAATGTGAATTTCTGCGGTCGAAACATGAAAATGCATCGAATGGCCTACGGGTGTTGCGGAGAAGGGTCAGCTCATGTTGTACCAGTACATGTCAGTATTCAACCTAGTAGGTTGCATGTGTTATAACCTGACGGGGGGCTTTAGTCAGATAATGCCGCCTCAAAAAGATTTTTTTGGGGATGACCCACCTCCCAAATGGGTTTCACCAGCTATTTTTCCTTTTTCTCATCTCAGAATTTCGCTCACCCTCCCCTTTTTTGTTTCATTTATTGGGGGCAGCCTTCCCCCCCTGCCCCCTCCCCTCCCCCTTCCCCCTCTCCTCCCCCTTCCTCAAAGACTCAAAGACCATTTTTTATGAAGTGGCCTCTCTCAAATCCCACCAGCCCCCCTTTTCCAGTGTGGTTATAAACAGTCCACAATGACACCAAAGACATTCTTAGTGCATGCTTTAAGTAGCACCCTCTGTGAGTGGTTCCAAATCGGGCATTCAATGGTTTTATTTCTGATTTTATCACAGGTTTGAACTGCGAGCAAAATGTTGACGATTGTTTAAGTTCACCATGCAAAAATGGTGCAACATGTACTGATCGGACGTATAACTACACGTGCACATGTGCTGCGGGTTGGAAAGGAAGGAACTGTGATATTGATGTAAATGAGTGTGATTACAGTGTCTGTCAGCATGGAGCAAACTGTACAAACTTGGATGGAAGTTACAGCTGCACATGTGTTCCTGGTTACACAGACGTCAACTGTTCCAGTGATATCGATGAATGTCAATCAAATCCTTGTGTAAATGGAAACTGTACGGATTTGATTAATGATTTCAACTGCTCTTGCATCCCTGGATTTGAAGGTAACGAAAGAAGGTTGTTTTAAATTCTGAGCAACAGTTAGAGCGGTTTCATTTCGAATGGTACAGTAATTGTGTTCAAGTTTGCTTTGGTTCTGTGATTGGCCAGCAAAACTCGCGTCACTTTCTAAACCAATGAAAACCAAAACCATTCGCGATTCGCACCGGTCACATGTAATTGCTTCGAATTCTAACTGGCTATCTGCGTCGTCTGGGTCTCTTGTGATTGGTTCGAATAATTGCCCTGGTTTTGGTTTTATTTAATAGACTAATTCGTGTATGCAATTCCTGTTCCTCCTCCCCCCCCCCCCCCCTCCCCTTCACAATCGATGGAAAATGTAGAAGGTGAAGAGGCGATAACAGTAAGAACTTCATCCAACAGCGAATTTTTTCCGATCTGCAGAAATTTATAGCGATTCTTGCTAAAGCCCTGGCTAAACGATCAAACACTTTCATCCAACATCGTGTTGAATGAGCACGTTTGACCGTTTAGCCGCCTCTCAACATTGCATTTGAATGCCTTCCAATGTTTGATCTAGATCAAATATTTTCATCCAAACCGTTAAGCCACTTCTTCAAACAAAGCAAGCGCAAGCGCGAAAAGGTAACCAATCATAAAGCGAATCTGCGGACGTACACGTCGTAATCTCAGCGGTAACACGCAGAAAACGTTATGTGGGCTCACTTTGCTCGATGTTTGATCAAACATTGTTTGCTCGTTTAGGGCTGGTTCACACTTTGACATAAGCACATAAGCATAAACATAAGCATAAGAAAAATATATGTGTGAACCGGGGTTACGTAAGCATAAGCATAATCATAAGCATAAGCATAAGCATAAGCACAAGGAATGGAAAAACTTCCATTCCTTGTGCTTATGCTTATGCTTATATAACCCCGGTTCACACATATATTTTTCTTATGCCTATGCTTATGCTTATGCTTATGCTTATGTTAAAGTGTGAACCAGCCCTTAGCCACTCCATGTTGTGTGCAACAAAAACGATGTTGGGTGAAAATGTTTGATCTTTTAGCCGGGGCCTAACAGTTATTCCACTACAAATGTTCTCTCGGAGGTGGAAGCTTTATTAAGCTGTTGTTTTTCATTACACAGGAAAGAACTGCTCTCAGGATATAAATGAATGTTATCCTAATCCCTGCATAAACGGGACTTGTGAAAATTTACTGGCTGATTTCAACTGCACATGTCCAGCAAACTACACTGGGAAGAGATGCGAGCTCAAAATATCATCCTGCGAACCTAACAATCCGTGCTTTAACAATGGCAGTTGTATTTTACAGCCCCAAACCCACAACTACACTTGTGAGTGTGCTGCAGGGTTTACAGGCTTACACTGCGAGAATATCACAACAGTGGGATTCAGTGGCTCCTCATTTATGACGCTACAACTGACCAGTCAGCGATTTGAAGTCTCGTTGCGGTTTAGGACGACTCTTAGCCACGGCCTGTTGGCTGCTGATTCTAATAATAATTTCCTTGTGTTTCTTGATAAAGGAAATATCACTCTTGAGTACAATAGCAGGACTAAACTTGCTGCCGGGCAGACTGCTAATATCAGCAATGGGCTTTGGCACACAGTTCATATAAACATATCTAAAGTTTCTGTGAAAATGTCAGTAGATAACTCATCTTGTGGCCCACACTGCGAAGCATCTTCCGCTCTACATACGCAGGTTACCATAACAGACCTCCGCTTTGGTGGGTCTCCGTTTGCTGCAATCGTCCATCAAAACATGGAGAATTTCACTGGCTGCATTCAAGATGTGATGATTGACAGACGGACAATCATTCCCACAGACACACAGGTGATTTTAGTGAACACCAGCACTGGGTGTCCACGCCGTGAGGTGTGTGCGCCCAACCCTTGTGCGCATGGCAAATGTGTCGATGAATGGATCAAGTATAGTTGTGAGTGTGCGAGGCGCTGGATCGGCCCACAGTGCAATACGAGTGAGTGCTGTTATTATTTTCTATATCTACAATGTAATGAATGAAATAGAAGGAAAACGTGTGGAAAGAAAAACTGGCAAAATATTCTGAGTTCCAGATGGGATTTAAACCCACGACCTTCTGTACGCTGGTCCGATGCTCTGCCCATTTAGTTACTGAGAACACTAGATTGAGTAATGGTCAAATTTGGGCTACCGTGTCGCTCAGTCCGTCAATAAACACACCAATTTAAATGTATCCCACAATCACGTAGAGTACTCTCAGAGTAATAAATGAAATAGAATGAATATGTGCGGAGAGAAGAACTCAGAAAAAATTCAGAACTCCAGATGGGATGACAATGCAATGAGTCGTGAAAATTCCAAATACCCAGTTGACGAAGTGTCATTTCCGCTTCATTGTTTGCGTCAAATTAAAAAAGACAAACTTTCCATGTTACAAAAATAATATGAAGTGACTGTGTACATTGTCATTAAACTGCGAATATATCTGTATCAGTAAAACTGATAAAAAAGGTTAGGATACAGTCAAGACATATGTCTATGGAACAATGTTAAACACGTTCTGTTCGATTTGGCGGAAGAGTATTAAAAGTAGAATCATGAATATAGCCTGGGTTACAAAAGGTTCACCTGTCGTTCAATATATGGGGCATCAGTGGAACTCAGTGGAACTTGGACAAATAAGTACGAGTCAGGAGTCCATTACAATTAATGTCACGGGAATTCGATTGTTTACTTCATAGGGAATTACGTATTGTCTAAAATTAATGAGTTATTATGAGTTTACCTTTCCAGTGCGTTATTTAGAGACAAAAGAAGGGTTGAACTAAAATTAAGAGCATTTATTTTAACTGTAATATCATAAAGAGTTTGTAATTCAAATGACTTTTTATACGTTCCTGTGGGTTATATTTTACGTTTCCTTATCGCCAAAATTGGAAAGTGATGAATTATTACATATATTGAGTTGATATTTATAATATTGGGCCACATCAATCTCCAGACTAAAATTATCACAAGCATCATATTTTTGTATTTTTTGTGGCGCAGTGTTCAACATGTTTTCTTTTTTCTTTTTCTTTGTAGGTTTGATTCCAGGAACATTTGGAGCAACCGAGCCGTTGAACGTGGCTAGCAGCAGGCGCCGTCGTGATACTCAAAGTATGCGTAATGCGAGCTTTGCTAAATTCCTCACCAACGACACAAGTTTCGGCTCCACTGGGGAACTGTCCTTCTTCGTCCGAACTCGGGAAATGAGAGGGCTTGTTGTTCTGATGGCGGGTGGCAACCGTGATCATGTTGCTGTTGTGATCAGCGAAGGAGCTTTGGTTGTTCAAGTTAAAATAAATGGCGTGAATTCAAATGTCACCATCAGTGGAAGTGACACTGTAAATGATGGCAGTTGGCACTTTGTTGAAGTTAAGGGAAACGAGTTACGCTTTGATAACTTAAGCCAGAACACAAGACCAACTGAAGGACAAAGTATCAATTTGACTTTTACCTACATCGGAGGACTTGATTACATCTCTCTGTACCCCGATGGATACCTTATTAAAGCTCCGTTTCGAGGCTGTTTGCAGGACATTCGACTAAACAACAAACTGTTTGATTTTGGTTTCAATGACGCTTCGTCGTTTACCGGCAGTGAGCGATATGCATTAATCGGCAGTGGTCAACTGGGGGAGGGCTGTAGGGGAATGAACGTTTGTCGATCGGCACCATGTGGTGATGGGGGCTTCTGTAGAGATTTGTGGAATAAGTATCAGTGTGACTGTAAACCGCGCTATGGTGGGTTCGACTGTGCTTCATACGGCTGCTCCTTGGTTAACCTGTGCCCTGCCAATACAACCTGCACGGACGTTGGTGAACACTATGAGTGTAAGTGCTTAAAAAAGCATATGGTCATGAAAAGTCTCTCAATAGCTATCATTCGATTAAAGTCGTGCATCACGAATTAATCCACATTATTTTAATGACCAAGTGAAGAGTAATTAATGGTTTAAATCCACAGTCTGCGCGATAAAATTGCAGTGAACCGAAACAGAACCGCAAGGAAATCTTCTCAGTAAAATGGGGTTTCACGCGATCCACTGACTTGTACGGCTTCCGTACTGAATAACTCGAAGGGAAATTATTATTCAATAGCTTGTAGTTCAGCGGCTGAGTAAACCATGACTGCTTTGTAGGATTTCATTCATAGACACAAACATTTTAACCATTAACAGCAATGTAATATTCAGACGTAATCCGCAGGCTCAAAACGCATAACCACGAAATCGAGATTCGACACCAGAAGAGTAATGTACAAAATGGTTTTTGTCTTCTTCAATTTCCAGGTGTCCACCCCGTCACGTTTAACGGCAGCTCAAGCAGAGCGCAGTTCACTTTCACTTCAAGGGTGAATGTGTCCTTGAGTGTTTCTCTGAGAATGCGTACAAGGCAAAGGTCAACACTGTTGATTGAAATAAATGAAAGCTCGAGTTCCTTCTTTAAAATGCAGATCAGCCATGGTCGAGTAATCGTCCTTTATAATTTACTTGGAGAAAGCGGAATAGTTTTCCCAGGTAAGGTAGTTTTAACAAGTAACAGGAAAGACTTGGTCTTCTCCATGATCAGCCAGTTTTTAGTCAGAATTAATTACCATCGATTAATCTCCGTGGAGGATTCATGGCGTGTCTCACTTGTGACATGTACATCCAAGCCAGTTTTGTTTTCGTTTTGTTTTCTGTTTGTTTTCCTACCGCTTCCAAAAACTGTATGAGTAACATAAAATGAAACCGCTGCGGTTTTTACTTTTGCTGTCGCTGTTGAGAAGAGAATATTGTAGTGACGGGGTTACGTTTGTACCTTAGGCTCACATCTCTTTCGTGGACACTGCAACCGCCCACTCTCACCTTTTCAACACACTCCAAGCTCAGTAACAACGCTTTTGTCATGTTTTCCTTCAAGGAAATTACCTACAGATTAAACGAGTTGAATGCATGGGCTGTGTAAACGATAAACATTAGACGCGTGCATTATGGCGTTAATCTTATTTTTGTTCTTGCTCACAGATGCAATTGTTAGTGATGGGCAATGGCACAACGTCATGTTCAACGTCACAAATGATCGGAGCTATGTGAGGGTAGATGGTTCCACAACTTCAAATTCATCTAGTTCCCACATCACAGATATAACAAGCTTGTTACAAAGGACACCGGTGAGGGTTGGCCAGTCCTCCTTCAAAGGCTGCATAGATGGTTTGCGAATTGGAGGACTGCTTCTTCCATTTGTTGATTACTACAACAGTTCTTTAAACGTCAGTCACGTGACTCCTTTGAAGCCTCACTTCAATTCCAGTATAAGCGGAGTGCGGCTTGGTTGCCATAGTGACGATGTTTGCACCGATAATCCCTGTGTACGAGGTTTATGTGGTGATGCCTGGAACCTCTTCACTTGCGCATGCCCAGAAGGATGGGCGGGAAATACTTGTAACTTGACAGCCAACATGACTTGTGCACACTCTCCCTGTGTGAACGGCACGTGCTATAACTTGACTCACGTGGACTTTTCCACCAATCAGAGCCAATTAAGTGACGTAGGGTTTGACATGTTCCAATGTAACTGCACCCCTGGTTTCGAAGGAAAGCGATGCGAAAACGACACGAAGGAATGCGTCCCTAATCCTTGTAATAACGGAGGCAATTGCACGGAGCTACATCTCAACTATACCTGCAATTGTGTTAAGGGTTTCACTGGAAGAAACTGTGAAGAAAATATTGATGATTGTAAGGACAATAACTGCAGCAATAATTCTACTTGTAACGATGGTATAGACTCGTACAACTGTTCATGTCTAAGTGGGTTTAATGGGACTTTCTGTGAGCAGGATATCAATGAGTGCGCTGCCACGCCACTCCCTTACGGGCCTTGTAATGCAACCGGAACACTTTCTTGTAACAACACTTACGGAAGCTTTGAGTGCGTTTGCAAACAGGGATATTTTGGCAATTTTTGTGAGTTTGATCCTACTCAGAGTTGTGAGGAATTGATGCCCTGCGGCAAAAACGGGAACTGTTCAGATAACGCCACGGGTTTCAGTTGCAGCTGTTTCCAAGGGTTTAATGGCACAAAATGTGACAATGATATTCGTGAGTGTGATGCAGAGCCATGTCTCAATCACGGTACATGCATTGATAGCCATGTGAATCGCTCAGCTCCGTTTTTCCCTGGATACAAGTGTCAGTGCACAGTGGATTACACCGGAAAACAGTGCGAAACGGAAGTTAACTTGTGTGACGACGAACCGTGCAAGAATAATGCTACGTGCTTGAGGTTAGCATATAACAAGTACCGTTGTAACTGTACACCTGAGTACAAAGGTCAAAACTGTACTATCTTCAAGCCATGCTACAGCCAGCCTTGCAAGAATGGAGCGACATGCCATCCTACCTACGACCCCGTGAGTAATTACACTTGCACGTGCGCGTTGGGATTTTACGGCCGAAACTGCGAGAATATCACGAATTACTGTTCACCAGACCCCTGCAGAAACAACGCCACCTGTGTGAACTTGAATACACAAGGGAAATATTCTTGTAATTGTACCGAAGGCTTCGGAAATGTGAATTGCAGTGGACGACTGGCTAACTGCATTCCTGAACCTTGCATTCATGGCGTTTGCATTCCGTTGATGCATGATTACCGGTGTAAATGCAATCCTGGTTATAAAGGCATAAACTGCGGTGAACTCATTGACAAGTGCAAGTCGAATCCCTGCCAGCATGATGGTACCTGCCAGACTTTACCTGACGCTTTCAAGTGTGATTGCAGCTCTGGCTGGGTAGGCAAACAATGCCAGTTTCAAAATCCATGCACGGACAACCCTTGCGAAAATGGCGCTACTTGTAATAAGTTTGATGAGTTTGGAAACTTCTCATGTTTGTGCAAGGAGGATTTCACTGGAGAAAGATGCCAAACATCGCTTGGACCCACCTCAGGAAAGAACCAATCTGACCCTTCACCCCTGCTTATCGGTGGAGTGGTCGTGGCGAGTATCCTTGCCATTCTGTTCTTGGTCTTGCTGATTTTGTTGCTAAGGAAACGAGCCTCTAATGGCACTTACAGCCCTAGTAAAGAAGAAGGAGAAGCTGGTCGAGTGGAACTGGACTCGATCTTGAAACCTCCCCCACAGGAAAGACTTATATGATGCAGGCTTGTGTGTAGTGAGGACCGTAACTACGTAGGTAACAAACCCTTAAAATCGGAAGAAAATTTTATATTTTGCAAAATGCTAAACACAAGGTTTCCTGTACATAAGGTTCCCTTATTGGCGTAGTATTATAAATTAAGTGTACTCTTTCGCGGCCGGTTTCCCATCTTGCGCTTCCAAAGAAGGCCAACAGCGCTCCTTGTAAAAATTGATTTTACCAAAGCAAGCAGCAAAACAAAAATGGAAGAAACCAAATACATTTTACCAAATCTTATTTATAGCAAATTCTCGTAGTGAGTTAACTTATGGAAAATGCCGCAATTTTGGCGATAGTAAAAACGTTTTGATAGTTGAACTTGTGTACAGAACGGTTTAAGATTGACCAAAGAGTGAACCCTGAGGAAAGTAAACGTAAGTTAGGAAAAGTTCGAGTTTGACCAGAGGCTTTACCAGAACAGTTAGCCGATTCAAATTCGTCTACAAAATATTTTGCTTTCGATCCGAATTGGGAAACTGCGATTTTTAAGGAAAGTGCAAGTTTTTTCAGAAATTGTTTTCCGTGGAATGGTTATATCAGCACTTTATCCTGGTGTCCCGCAACATACGTGGCGCCTGGTATCTTGTAATCAAATACGAATGTAGGTTAGCTCTGCACAACTGTGCATGTGGCTCCTGCAACCTCGTTCTCGGGGTCTTTCATCTGGGGTTTGGAGGTGAAAGACCCCGGGAGGGAGGTTGCGGTCCTTTCTATTATGGGGTTAAGTCTTATTTGTACCAAGATCAATACTAATCAATGCTTTATCCACGCTACCTAAATGTTTGATTAAGTTATGATATTGAGTAGAAGTTACGTGTTACCCACTTTTTGAGCTTTGAGGGTTAAACTCAAAGGAATGTGAATACGTTGGAGGAGAGAGTATAGAACCTGTTACCCGGTTGAAGCGTGTAATCAACAGCTAATATATAACATGTTATCGATTTTAAATACATTTTCTTTTTTCTAAGTTTCGTTAGCCAAAGAGGAGAGGTTTCTTAAACTCAACTTCAGCCTTGGCCGTTTGGAGCAATACCATGCGGGATTTTGTGTCCATTTCTGCTACGCGCTGTTTTTTCTCTTCAGGTTTTCCAAGATTTTATCGCCAGTCCCCTTAGATTTTATTTTAAAAATACTTTAATGTATATAAACGCGTCATTAACTATTGTAAATGAAGATCTTGTTTTAGATTATATATAACTTGTAACAAAGAAAAGACATTGACAACATGCTGTATAGCTTTTGTAGAATAAAGTCCAACCAATTCAAACAATTGAAAGTGCTGAACGTAATATAACTCAGGAATTAGGAATCAGGAATTACTCCAGCCTCGTCGCACGTGTAAACCCGCCTGTTTAGCGTGCGGCATCTGTTGGTTCCCGGAGGTGGCGCAGTGTATTCCTTTGTATTTTCGGTAAGTTGTTACAATGTAGTCATCCAGAGCAGAGTCGGAATTTGGAGTCGCTGAGCAAGTTGGCCTCGCGAAGGTTACCCCCCCCCCCCTCATCCCACCGCTACGTTGTAAGGTGGCACGGTAACTGCGATGGCAAGGAGGCGGAACAAAAAAACAGTAGGTTTACTAAGCAAAACAACTCTGCACGTTCATCGCACTTTTTAGCTACATTTCTTCATAATTTCACATTTCAAGAAAGAAACACCCGACGACATTTTTTTCTTCTTTTGCTTAAACTTGCCAATGTGACTGCAGGAGAATTCGTCTACAATTTAGCGAGCTCGAAGAATCGCGATGAAGTTTATAAGAACGCGAATTCACCTTATAGATGGTGTTTTTGCCACCGTCACCGTCGTGGCATCTTTTGGTACTTTTTGGTAAAATTGCTTTTCAACTTCCAAAAATTCTCGGGGGGGGGAGGGCGGAGATTAGGGGGGGAGGGCTCCCCTTGCTTCAGGCCTGCTTGAAAATCTGCTAACAACTAGGCAGATTTGTAAAGTCTGTTACATTTAGCAACCACAACGACAACTTCGAATTTAACGACAGAAAAAAGAACCTTTAATTCAATCTTGGACAATAGATTTCAGAACACGGCGACAGATATCTTGATTTAGCTTGCACGCCATTTTCTGTCTTCCATAACTGTATACACTGTGAGATAACTCTGAAATAACAAAATTAAATGTCAGTTTTAAGTCCTTCTTGCTTTCTTCAAGAGCGACGAGTTCGAATTCAGATTTGGTTAATGGAGGACCTTCTGAGCCACCTGGCTATAAGTCTCTAATTTTGCAAAACTTTGAATCACAACAGGAGCCCATCAATCGGAGTGATCCTCCGAATTAAATTTAATTCTGCATGTATTGGGTTGTTGTATGGTTTTGTTGCGTTTCTAAAAATAACTTGGTCTGTCAAAACGCCCGACCCTAAAGGTAATAGGGAGAGGAACGCTTCTGGTGATGGGCTGCCCATCAGCCACTTTACAAACGAGTAGGGGCCTGGGAACGAATTTAAATTTATCTTTTGTAAAAACTTGTCGTGATGGGCTGCTGATCCACGCACATACAGCGGCGCGATACGCTGCAAAACATCAAAACAACAACGGAATATCTCCAGATAATTAACTGTATACTTACTTCTCTTCATTTACAACCGGCACGAAAGTGTAGTTTGGGTTTCTTGATGGCATAGGTTCGTTTTGTCGCACTGTTCAACCTTACAGATAAGATCTTGCCCTTCCGCAAGGTCAACATCTCGATCATCTGCTTCAAATGTGACATCAATAGCTCCGCTGGCTTTCACGGCTCCATAAACGGTTGGCATTTCCATTTCGCCAGTTTGTAGCTGGCTTTGAAATGCGTTTGTTTTAGCCAGTCCGCCGATTTCACCTTGCAAATTGTTGAGAGGGAGGAGAAAAGCAAGACAACATGACAAGGAACACTGGGGATTCTTGCGCCATTCCTTAAGGTAGCGACATAACGTCACCGCATACTGAACTGAAAAAAAAAAAAAAACGAAAGATTACGCAAGCCGTCAAAATTCAAATTTAGCAAACAAACCTGATGGCCGACAGAAAAGAAACCGTAATCAGTTAAGGGGCAGCTCTTTAGATTAGGACTAAGTTGACGTTTGGGGGGGGGGGGGGGGTGTTTGTACGTCCACAAGTCACGTGTGTGATACTGATGTAAGTAGTTATCTTACCAAAACTCAAACAGATCACCAAGGCGTTCGCTCCAAGTACAAGCATCTTAAACAGCGCCTTGTCTGTCACAGGGTCCGTGTAGGCTGGCAAGTTCTCCGCTGGAATTCTACTCACTGCTCCAACACCCAAGTTGAAAACAGTTACCGCAAGAGACATGGACATTAATCTGTTCTCAACACCATCTTGAATGGGCTTCATCCAAGCGAATAGAACGCCATACATACCAGCAATAACCCATGCCAAACCGATATACGACCTGCGCTCTTATCCCACAAGAATCAGACCAGATGTAAGAATCACCTTACGAGACATTTCGATCAGCTCCCAATACCACGAATGAGTTTTGTAGTTTTCAAAAAGAAAACGTAATCCTGAGATCATTTCCATGCCAGAGGCAGGATTCTCTGGTACATTGGCATTTGTGGCCACTTGCCTTCGTTGTCTCCAAAGAGCGATGAACGAAGCGACAGGAAGGGAAAAGACATAAGCAGTGGAGATATACGCACCGATAAGCAACTGTTTGTACTGGGGACCTTGACACTGTACACTGTAATCCACCTTTAGGTACTTGCCACACAGTTCCTCTTGTTCGACCTCATCTCGGCAAAGTTTCTGACAAGCTAGTGGCAAGACAATGGCTGTCTTAGAAAATGTGCTCAAGTAAGTCACATACAGGAAGAAAAACAAATTCCTGTACACAAACTCCTTGGCCTGGGATACTTTTCTTGACTTTTCCTCGCTGTCCAGGCTGCTTGCTGCGATGATTACTTTGCGCACTCCAAACGCAACAATAAACAAGGCAATAACCAAGGCATTGCACACCATCACGGCAAATAAGCTTCCAAATGCGTTTACGTGAAGCCCAGGGAAAAGACAGTGAAGTGGAACTATTTGAAAAATGTCCAGTTGAAGTATTTGAGAATACTTGGCGACGATCTGCAGAGAGTCTGGCCATTTTATGAAGGAGAACGCTTCCAATAAACCATACGTGACCTGATAAAAGCCAATAACAATCTTAAGTTTGGATAAAAACGTGTCTATCATATTCAGTCCCGAAGTCTTCCCCGTGTTTTTCTTCCCCATCCAAGACAAGAGTACGACAATCGTTAGTAAAGCCACTACAATGACCATCGACTGACCTACGATCCATTTCTTTGATGGACATTGCTTGCAGATTTGAAATTGTTTGTAGTATCCAGAACTGCATACTGCACAGAGAGGTCCTTGGTAACCACTCCCACACAGGGAATCTAAACCACCCTTACAAGAATATTCCATGGGACACTTATAAGGCGTCGGTAGTAAGTATGGGTATTGGACACTAAAACTATCTAATGCTGGTACAGAAGCAATCAAATTGCCAATGAATTCCTTGTAGCGATGTTTGAGACTTTCATTCCGCCATTCCCACCAGTATCCAGATTTCAGAGTAGCATACTCCTCTTTGCATTGCAGTCCACCTCGCCCGCATTTGTGGCATTCCTTGAACATATGTGTTCGATGAAATCCCTCCAAGCATTTACAAGCACGATAACCAGCTGTTACGTCAGTATCTGTTCCTGTGAAATATTAAAGAATAGCAGTGCTATGTGAATGTAAAACATTTTGTTTGGGATTTCATTAAAACCCCGAAAATAAAGCACGAAGATTTATCCATAATTCGTGGCATTCTTAAAAAAAAAACAAACAATTATTTTCATTGATATGTTTGCGCCGAAGCGGCCTCGCGCGCCCGCCGATCTAACACATCATTCCCTAGAGACCTTCGTAATACCCATGAGTACTGTTCAAACTAAATATTTATACGCCTTCCCTGCTCATATTTGTCCTCCTTTGCGTCATTCCCAGAGAGGTCTGGAGAAGACTTTGCCTCTCCTCCCCCCTCCCATCGGTGATGAAAGCCTCCTTTCGCACTGCACTTCTTCACATGCGCGGAATTATCTTCCCCCATATCTTAGTTCTCGCGCGTGGCCAAGAGGTACAGCATCGCAATGAAAATCGTCCTACTATTCCACTTGCTCTTGTTGAATATCAAACGCGTTGAATAACCTATGAACCTTGAAGGTGGTAAGTAACTTCTTCTAAAATGCAGTCTACTTATGAATGAAATTCATGCTTTTGTATCAGAAATTCCACCTTACCCAGAGGGCACGACTTGCAGTGTGAAGATTGCGTTCCCGGCGCCTGGTCAAATTGAACAAATGAACCCGTCGGGCAAAGCTTACAGCTGTTGCCAACATAACCAACTTCATCGGAATAAAAACCGCCTGATGGAGGACGAGCACAGCACAAAATTATCGCTAAAATCTTCTTTTGCAACTTGATTATGAGTGCCACGTAGAGCTTGGTATTTTACTATTAAATAAATATTAACCCCCATTACAGAATGGAAAAAAATACTTAATTTTATTATAACCGTACAAGGTTTTGGGTGAGTTAACAGAAATTTCAAGAAACATATCTCCGAAAAACATTAATCTGTGCGCATTATGTGAAACTCTGTAAAGATGGGGAAGGCGGGGGTGGGGTGGGGGGCGTGCTTATTTTCTTGAGAACGTGATCCGCCACTTTTGCTCTACATGAATCGTAATTTACTGAAAACTGTGTGACATTTCATAACAGGAATTACTTTGCATAACAATTTTAGCTTCGTGACTCGTGAAATGCAAAATTATGCCGGGCTCGTGGACTCGTGACGAGCATCCCCTTTTCCCCTCTCTATAAAAGGACTTCCTGCAATCGTTGGCGAAAGCATAAACAAATTATGTTTTTCGTAGACAGCCTGACAACGCTTGTGATTTAAACACATGCGATCTCCTTTTTGAACATGAATTGGATGAACTTATGTCGTTAAAAAACGGAGCTTTTACAGATACCTGGAGGACATTTTATGCATCCATCAGCTCCTTTTGAAGAAGAATTGGCAAATGTTCCAAGCGGGCAAGGGAGAAATATATGATGTGTTGTGCGATAATCATTGTCGAGGCTTCGTCTGAACCCCAATGCCCGGAGAGCGGAAACATAGGCATCATTTTCATTATATTTTGGAGACACCTCAATAGCCCCTTCTTGAGAACTGAGAGGATACCTTAAAAAGAACGTGATCGTGTTTGTTTGTTTATCGGGAAATAGGAGGAGACGTTTCCTTATACAGTTAAGTCGTCAACCAACATTCTACAAAGCACTCAGGAGTGCGATAACGAATGTTGTCCATTCGTAGTAACTGTACTGTGGTTACACGTTTTGATGAGAACGTCTAATTTTGGAGCTGAGGCTGAATGTTCTTATTTTTTCAAGATCTGAGCGTGAAAACGTTCTTATAATGTTCTTAAGTTACACCACAATGGTGTAGTCGGATTTCAATAAATTATTGTGAAGTGACCAGGAAACCCTCTCAAAGTGCATTCAGTGTTTCCTGTGATGAAGCATGAAGTTGTTTGTTTGTCACATGCTCGTGCTGCTTGCTCTGGTCACATTGGTGGCGCAAATAAGATTTTTACCACAATTGCTGGAAATCTCGCAATCTGATTGGCTAATCTGCTGTTGTCGATAAGAGTCTAGACAACGCCTCTCGCGTGAACTTTGTCACGCAACGCTTTTTTCATCTCTTGCGCTCTGAAATAAACATTTCTTTGACGCCGTTATTGTGGTAAAAAACAAATCGAATGTGGTTTGGCGTTGTCTGTGGTCAAAATGAGTTGTGGACTCACTCGGCTGCGCCTCGTGAGTTCACAACATTTTGACCATTATGATGACGAGTATCGCCGTCGATAAGATTACAGAGAACGCTAAACCACATTCGATTTGTTAAGTCGTGCCAACCAACCCTTGGTAAATTTGGCTTAACGAGAAGCAAATCAGTAAAATGAAGACATTCTTAACTGACTCTCAGCCTGGGTATGTGCTTAGCATCCTCTTAAAATTTTGGTTAGTCTCAGCCTAAGCGTTCTTATAAAAAAGAGCGCAATGCGCACTTTTGTTCATGGAATTTCAATCATTTTATAGGACGTCTCCAATTTTATACCACAAGTATTGGACCGTAAGAGGAACCTGCTGTCTTGCGTGTCATGTGTTTGTAGAAATGTCCTTCATACTGGACGTTACGAATGTTCTCTTAACACTTTCTACTGGTCTATAGAGCTCGGAATTATTTCACATAAATTTTGATATATACGTCGACCGGTTGGCTCAGTTAGTAGAGCGCTGGACTACCGTGCGGGAGGTCGTGGACCAACACTCAGGGTCTTTAAATAACTGAGGAGAAAGTGCTTCGTTTGCAATGACATCTACCAATGGTTAGACTTTCTAGTCCTCTCGGATAAGGACGATAAACCGGAGGTCCCGTCTCACAACTCTCCACAATTAATTCTGTGGGACGTTAAAGAACTATTAGGGACGTAACGAACCCTGGCTGTGACCACCCCTAGTGCTGACCTTGGGTTGCTGCTTCACATAGGGATAACTTCATTGCACCTTTCCCCCTTGGATATTTCCAAGAAAAATGAGTATGAGTATGAGTAACTCCCCAGCGTCAATCAGGGGAACTTTGAGCAGAGCGGCATTGTCCTGGTAATGCTTGCACCACTGGATAGGGTGATGTTATCTGTGGTGGAGCTTTACAAAAAATCATTTAATTGTCAGGGTTAATTTTCAGCAGCTCATTAACATTGGACTAAAACTTCTTAGGCTCTGACGGAAAAATCAATCCGAGGATCCACGGCCGGATGTTCGGCCGTCTAAGCCATTAGGAGACTGGTGTTGAAGAAGGATGTCACAAGTAAATTATATTTGGCCCTGCCTGTGTGCTTTGATTGCGTCAAAAGATGGTTAGAGCAATTAAGGATATGCGCTGCAAGACGCGAGCGAGTAGCATACCTAGCAGTATGCCAGATCATGCCAAACCTAATACGGAAGGCTGCAGACTCCCTTCTAATTTTTGTTGATAGCCATCCTAATTTATTAACGCTTACTATTTCCAAACAGCTAATTCTTTTTCTAAAAAACTTTTTTTTTTTTTTAAATAAAACTAACTCCAAATTTTTGACAAAAATTAACTAACAGATTTATTTTCATGGTGAATGGAATTTTGTAGAAAAATTTTGGAATTTTGTAGCATTGCTTTTGGGTCGTGGGCCTCGGTTTTTCTTGCCACTGAATCGTAACCTTCAGATCATTAGCAGTATTAATATTAGACTCACAAAAGGAAATAAACGTTATGCGAAATCCTTTCCTTCGCTCGATGCTATCTGAGTGAAATGTTATGAACACATAATGCCCTGTTACAACAATGCTCTCCCCAGTCCTCTGTCCACAGAACTTTCCGAAGTTTTGATGTCCGTCGTTAGAAATCATCAAATAATCATATCTGCAAAGATATGCACAGATGTGCTCAGCCCGGCCGTACAGCAGAATCTGATTAATGTGTACGTTCTTCCCCAGAAACAAGCCTAGTTTGTGCAATGCATATGGACCAGTATCGGAAGATTGCTTATTATAACTGTCTTTTTAGTCATCAATTCCATTGGGGAGCCGGGTTTGCACGGTGGTGAGAGTGCTTGCTTACCACCAATGGGTCCCGGGTTCGATTCCCGAGACTCGGCATCGTATGTGGGCTGAGTTTGTTGGTTCTCTTTACTGCTCCTAGAGGTTTTTCTCCCTCTACCAAAAAGTTAACCAACATTGTCATTGTTATAAACCCAAATTCATATTTATACGTTGTTTCGTTCTCTGATTTATACTAAGACATCTACCTAACCTGAAAAATTAGCTAGTAGGAATAAAGAAGGACGAAACAGTCGCAAAGGAAGCCACTAATCTTATTACTTTTTGCTTTATATTTGACTTGACTTACCTGCAAAGTGGCTCATCTTCAAGTCCAAAATAGTGAAAGTTAATTTTCATCTTCATCCCATGTGAAATGTGAACCCAGAAATTGCAATCCATGTTGTTTGGGTAGTGTTTAGGGTAACCTGGGCTCTTCAGCTCATTCCGTGCCACCACACCACACCCTTTCAAATAAAATAATATTAGTCTTTGGTCGCTTTGACATCACTCTCAAAGTCCGTGGAATTTGGAGTTTCAGGGTTAGCTGGATCTTTCTCTTATGAGGGGTAGCCTGTGGCCAAACATAACTGACGAAAATACGGTCGTTTGTCTGTATGGTGTATGGTGGTCCATTAGGGCCATAGAGTTTTTAATTCTTTCCTGTTTTTTTCCTTTTATTTTCCGTTTTTTCTTCTTTTTTTTTTATCTATTTAGTTTTTAAAATTTTCTTGCAAAAAAAAAAATATATATATATATAATAAAAAAACTGATCTTTTTATTTGGAAACTAAATAATAATAAAAAAAAATTGCACGTGGCCCATGAGGGCCATAGGCCCACAGAGGCCATAGGCCATTAGGCATTTCAACTTTAAATACCCCACAATGCACTTTGGGTTTGTGTTTGTGCTATGTGCCATCTCCTAAACACTATCGGTGATTTCATAAACTGTCCAAGCGGAAAAAGCAGGATTGGGATGCGTTTAGAGCGAAAGTAGGCAAGACACGAACAGGGAACAACATAACAGAGTCAACTGCATTGTGCGGTATTCGGAATGGATGAAGAAAAATCTAATTCATGACATCAAACAGTCTGTTGTTTAATAGCGTAGAAGATCATACACGTAAAGCTGTTCAAATGAATTCTTTTTGAGTTTTTGTGGGTTCCGGCCTCGGTCATCATGGCATATACTAGATTTCTGGGCACGCTCAAGCAATGCACTTCCCGGATTTTCTAATGCAAAGCTCTGTAGCCGAGTAGACTGCCGAGACTGTTCATCTCTTTCTCACCAGCTTCGCGTACATCGTCAATATCCACGCTATAATCCGTAAACTGGATGCCGAAATATTGGAGTCGACGAGTGAGGGTAGGAGGGCTCCATGCATACATAGGATACTTGATTTGAACTAAGTCTAAAATCTCCTTTCAGCGCAAATTTTGCTTCACATATTTGACCAAATCATCCCTCAAAATTCTCATCTTCTTGCCGATCGCTATTTCTGACTCCCGCGGCCATTTTGTCTTTCCCGCGAAATTTACTAGTCTGTGCATTGTGGGATATTTAAAGTTGAAATGCCTAATGGCCTATTTATTTTATTTTTTTCTTTGCAAGAAAATTTTAAAAACTAAATAGATTAAAAAAAAAAAAAAAGAAAAGAAGAAGAAGAAACGGAAAATAAAAGGAAAAAAAAACAGGAAAGATATAAAAACTCTATGGCCCTAATGGGCCACCATAGTGTTCTCCCCAAATTCGTGGTTTAATTTGTTCATTTTTGTTTGCCCGTAAAAAAAACGGCTTTATGCTCTATATCCCAAGCAAGATCTAAAATAGAGAGAGGAGAAGAGTCGCTTTTTTTGTACTAAGAACCAGGATCTAAAGTATTTGAGACTCCAGTCTCTGTCCACGAAAACTCTCCAAATTCTCAGTTTCCCCTTAGCCTTATCTAGGATGCTTTTTTCGATCGAATCGCCTTCCTGAAAGGAATATCATGGTAATTTACCCACAGGGAATGCTTTTCGACGTTTCAGTCACATAAGGCGGAGAGAAGCCCTTTGTTCAACTTTTAATTTAGACCTTAACTTCTGAATGTTCCCCGAACTGAGTTAAGCATTAACAGTAGTAGCTAGAGAATTGAACAAATACCACCTCCTGGAAGCCGTTTTCCAAAAAAAAAAAAAACGAATTCCCCAGCTTTAACTTGTCGTCAACTTGCAAAATATCGATCCAAAAAGAAAAAAATTAAATTTTCCTTCTGCATCTTCATTTTTGCAAAAAGCGTCACTTGCAGTGCCACTTTTTGCAAAAATGAGGATACAGAAGGGAGATTTAAGTTTGCTTTTTGGATCGATATTTTGCAAGTTGAAACCAACTTAAAGCTGGGGGATTCGTTCTTTTACAAAACAGCTGCCAGGAGATGGTATTTGTTCAATTCTCTATCTACTACTTTAACGTACTTTTTCTGTTTAAAAAAGAAGTTTGAACCAACAATGTACGTGCAAATTCACCATTTTCACGGATCCTATAGCTGACGAGTTTCAAAGGATTTGGGTGCTAAATTTGAGGTATTTTAGAATTTGGACCTACTCACATCCGCTTACCCTTCCCTATTTAGTCAAAACATAAGCATAAAACTACAGACACAGAATCACACAGAATAGAAGTAAACTGCTCGCTTTTTCAACAAGATGATACAAACTGCCTGCTTACCTTGCGCGGCCACTCCCTGCAGTTTATTCCACATCAATACGAATAAAAGAAACGTTGTTTTCATTGTATAGTGGCCAGGCATTAGTTGCGCGCCTTAGTTACAGTTCAAGCTCCCTGTACGTAACACGAGCCAGTTTAGGATATATTTTAACAGTTGAATTTATAGAGCTAGATCATGGCAATCTGCAGTGTGTAATTTGAAAGAGAATCACCTAAAAAACGCTACTGATTTTATCCACATTTGAGTAAATTAAAGCTATTTTGTTGAGCTACAATGCCTCATGCATATATATTTAATCTTGTCACAGCGGAAGCTAACTAAACATTCTCTCGACTGGTCTCATTTAGCTTACGGCAGATGGCTGAAAGTGTTCTGCAATCTGTACGAGAAAAACGATTGCGGTGGCTTGAGCTACTTATAAACGAAACAACCTCGAAACTGATTTAAAAACAAAAGTTGAAACTATACAAAATACCAAAGAAGATAGCTACTTATTACCCGTGAAAGTTGAAGATTTTTTAACCCTCCTAAACTGATGACTAAACCACTGATAAGGGGCCATATTAAACCTTCTAAATTAAGACAAAACATTATTTATTCAACAGAACCAACAAAGTAAGAATAAGAAGTGCTAGAGTTTGTTCACCCATGTCTCTCCAATATTTCCATCTAGTCTTTCTCTTTACAACAAAACGAAAAATCTCCTGCTGACCAGGAAATGGATTTCAAACTAAGGGTTTGATTATTCCTGCGAGATTGCACAGTTTTCTGTCTTGTCACCAGCTAATTTAGCACATATTCGAAGTGTCAGTAGCTATCGTTTTTTTCGACCGAAATAACTCTGACGAAAACTCTGAATGGTTTTCGAAGAGTTTGTTAATTTCTTTCTTTTTTTTTATAACCTGCGATCATCCCCTCCGCCCTATATGCATGGTATCTTTTTTCCTAATAAGAAAAAATCTGACAAAGCTCTTCTTGGCTGATGTCTTTTTCCATAAAGAGGCACATGTAGCAGACCGAGATGAATAAAGACTGAGAGAAACATTGAGGCTTTCCAAGGGATGATCTGGTGTCGCTTTGTCACCCGTTTACGACTCTGTCTGTTTAGACTGCGAGCAGCTGTCTCTCTTTTGCTCTAAAATCTGTGGAACGAAAGCGACATACGAGGGTACACTTTAATTGCTTACTAAGTGGTTTCATATATACATGCAGCCCTATTCAATACCTCAGAAAACATGAAATTAATTATCCCAAAAGGAGTAAATCTATATATTTTTTGAAGCAATAAAAGATAAATAATAATTTTTTTCGCCTTCGAATGTTCTTGGCATAGCCACTTCAGTGTTAGTTCTGAACTGACCTTCGTTGAATAGGCTTACCACACGAATCATATCATATCATATCATTTCATATGATTTAGTAAACTGGGTCAGCTAGTTAATTATTTTGGATCGGTTGACGGTCACTTTGTTGGCTTCGAAGTGAGCTATAAACCAAATAAAAGGTAATTTGGAAAACTTCACCGAAGATCATTTTATTTTTAAAAGCATGGCTATATACTCTCCTTCACAACCGTTTTATGGGATGTCAGACAACGCTCTCCCCAAAGAAACGGCTGCTTACATCTGAACTACATTCCTTTCCCGATATTAGCCAATCACAGCTTTAGTTCCATTTTCACCAAAATTGTCCAATCACAGACGGTTTTTTAAATTTGCACCGTTAAGAGAGTATATCACGTTTGTAAACCCTATATGCTTCTTCCACTTGTTGAGGCTAAAGGGCAAGTATTTATATCCAGTTTTCTCTTGAGCAAGTTATTATCCTGTGCAGTGGTACCATCTGCATGAAAAAAAAGGCCTATGTACCCTTTCAAAGCGGTGATTTCCTTTGTTGCCGTTTATTTCAAAGTCAAATAACTATTATGGGTTATCGCTGGTATTCATGGCGTTTTATTATCTTAGGGAAGCCCATACAATAAATGGTGTTAAACTGACAACAGGTTTATGTCCATGTATCTCGCGCTCACCTGTATTCAACTTGGGTGATGAAGCAGTGAATAGCATTCCAGTCACAAGGCGCCTGCACGGACGCAGTGTTGTTCAAGATACTGATTCTTGGAGCAAGTAAATACAAGTACATGTAAATACAACAATTCATGCACTGAAATCCAGTACATTGTAAGATAAGCCATTTTTACAATGCCGGAATCCTTTGCAATTTGTGAAATCACTCCGTGGACTGATCCGCATGGGCTATACAACTGTGTATGCAGTCAGTTTGTCATTATACTGAATTGATAAGGTCATCAACACACGTTAACACACGACAGAGACGTAACCTTAGCTCGCACCCAGACCTCAGCCGTTTCTGAGCACGCACATTAAGTTTGTTGTCCTTTATTGGTACCCACCCTCACTGGTCAAGGAAGCTATCCACGTAAGACACTACCCTAAAAACATTAGGGAATTTTGGCAACTAGGACGGCAACGGCAAAGAGAACGCCACAAAACAATAGGTTTAACTATGAGCAAAAACAACCGCTGTGCACTTGCGTTTTACAGTTTTGTACATTTCTTTGCCGTCATCTGCAAACTAAACAACAACGTCAAATGACCAAATTTTATGTTTCTCGAGAACGTGAGCGCATGGCGGCAAAGTTTTCTTTCTTTTTCCTTGCATTAACACCGTTCATAGTAATTTAGTTCCTGGACAGTTCGTCAACATTTTCCGAGTTAAACAAATTTCAATAATTACGAAAGCGTCAAAGAAACGAGAAGTTATATTTTGAAATGACGTTTTCGTTGCCGTCGCTGTCGTCGTTGTTAATACTCTCTATTAACAGGTGATCAACACTCAGGGTATTTAAATAACTGAGGAGAAAATGCTACCTCTGTAATGACATCTGCAAATGGTTAGACTTTCTAGTCTTCTCGGATAAGGACGATAAAACCGGAGGTCCCGTCTCACAGTACTGGTGTGGGACGTTAAAGAACCCACACACTGATCGAAAAGAGTAGGGGACGTAGTCCCCGGTGTAATGCTCTATAACTTATTCTGTTCTGGGGGCACCTGTGTTGATCCTACTATTCATTCAAATAAGATTGTAAAATGCGTGGCTGCAATTTGCGCCTAAAAAAAAAGCAGTCTGGCAAAGTCCCCCAAAAAGTGTTGTAAAGCGCTTTGAGCCCTTTGGATAAAAGCGCTATATAAATCCTCATCATTATCATCATAAGATTATCATTATCATTATTATCATTAGCCGACCACTGTACGTGATACAAATGGCGGAGTGTAACCAGTCGAACTTTTAACGACTTTAACGGGCAATCTACATTTCAAGTGACTAATTCGTGAGACAAACGAAAATACGCTAGATTATAGAAAATTCTTGACTCAAAAGTGCTCGGAGTATCTGCGTTATGTAAATAACGTTGTAGCCTGCGTCTATTAGTCTGTGCTTTTCGAAAGGGATAGCCAAACGTTTCATTATTTCTTCTAGGTGGTTTACTTTTCTGGACTCATGAAACAACGCAGCGTACAGGTTGAAGATATCTATTGTTTCTCTATGTTCAACCTCTAGTCCTTGGGTTCTGAAAAAGGTTTGAATACTTTCTGTAGACATGGAAATGGTAACCAGGAAATCGACTTGAGAAATGTCTTTTTGCAACTTGCATAAAATGTCAGCCAGGAAAGAGAACTCAATGCCCTCAAAAGGGAAATCACTACCACAATGACTTCCTGTCGTAACGACGTTGTTCAGTGAGGGTGAATTTTTCTTCTTACTGTAGAAATGATATCTCTGGAATCTTTGTTGATTCTCAAGTGAAAAAACAACACTGCCAATTTTCTGGACTTTCCTTGGGTCGTTGTTTGAAATTTCCGCGTTAAACGCTAAAAATAGTGGTTTCTTTTGTTCCATAACTTCGTTGACCCTTTCTAACATGTACACCCCATTGACGTATCTTTGCCGAGCAATGGCGAGATTTTTATGTCTTAGCTGATCGCAGAGACGAAAAAAATCTTTCAGCGACGTAAAGATTCGCATCATCTGCGGCGTTTTTCTTGAAAGCTTAACAGGTGGTACCTCGGGAAATTCAAAGCCCATGCCAACAGCCTTCTGCACTTTCCCCTTGAAGAATTGATAGGCCTTGAAGTCCAGAAAAACACCAGCGTTATGATCGGCACCATAGGACACCACAAACACGATTTCTTTTAAATGATGGTCAAAGGTGTGATTGAGATAGTATTTGATTCGTTCATAAGACTGTCTTCCGTTAGTGTAGCATGTTCGTACCCAGGTCTCTTTCAACGTCTCGTAGTTATACATGTGTTCAGGGCAGTTCGCGCACACCTTTGCACTCGGTGGTAAGCCTCTTTTGGTCACTTGGTGACTACTCATCTTTGTTGCGGATGCTGTTGTAAAAGGCTGTTATCTGTATAAAGACAATGCGCGATTGACAAATCACTTTTCTGGAGAGTATTTTTCAACGAAATGTTAAAAGTAATTCGCGTTTGGTTTCTGGGTCAGTTTGCTTTACATCGCTGTGTTTGTGTTTGTTTCACTCGCGCTTTTTTCTCAACCCACGTGGCAGAAGTCTGCAAACATTTTTACCGCGTTTCAGTTTTGACAACGGCTAGATGCGTTTGATTTGAACTGTAATTGGTTCGTTGCACTGATTACGTCTGTGAAGCCGGCCTTTACCAAGCTCTCAGGTAGTGGAGGCGGGCGAACGAGACTGAGTGAGCAAAACTTTGAGCGGGGACTGGGGGTAGTATAGCAGGCGGAGGGTTCCTTACCTCCGTCCGTCCCAATCCTCCTCTGTTCTTCACCTCGTTCTGCCGTTTACTATCTGAACGCCTGGAACAGGTTAACATTTGTGTAGCATGAGTGCGGCCTTGGAAAGATTCCAGACCCATAGGGTTCTAAAGGAATGACGTCAGAAAAATAACATTTTTGAAATCATGCGATATGATGCCATATTCTTATAGAGCATCCTAAAATGCGCCCTCATCCCTAAAATTAGCTCTCAATTGCAATTCCCGGTAGAGATATAAGGGATCAAAGTTTGATTGCATCCCAGACAAACCTTTCAAAATTTGTTTCAGTTCCTTCAGTTTAGAACTGACTCAAAATTCGGAGAGATTTATATGGGGCAGTATCAAATCTTAATCCTTTATATTTCGGCTGGGAATTACAACTAAGAGCTAATTTTTGGCAAAGACCCTTTTTTAAGGATGCCCTATTCGAAAATGGCACCGAATCCCATAGTTCACAAATTTAATTTTTTTTGACGTCACACTTTAGAATTCTATGTGCAAAGGGGAAATAAAACATGGCATGTTTGACTGATATAAAGCTCGCTAAAATTGTCTTCTCTCTGTTCTCACTTGTAGCAGTACCCGATCGAGTCCTTACAATAGTCTGCAGTAATTTTCCAAGGAATAAGGTTCTTCGTTCCCAAACTGAAACCCCTTCAATTGCTGAAAGTAATAATATTCGTAGAGACTCGGAGGATAGCGGCTAGCGTTTTGCCTTTGTTACAATGTTAAGTAACAACAGTGCAAAGGACTACAATCTACAGCAGGCACACGTCGCGGGTCACGGCTAGTAAAACAGTCAACAACGAACGAGCCGAATACGTTGCAAAGTTGGCGATCTGTTTGATAATTTTTACAAACGGGCTAATTTGTGCATGGCCTCGTGTACGGCATCTTTTACACAGCCAGTTTATATTTATAACCGTGATGGTCAGGTTTGGTTTGTTACACGATGCTAGGCAATTCTAGAAACAAAAAGCGAGAAATGACTCCATTTTAAAAAGCAGCTATACCGCTTAAACTAATAATATGTACATAAAACAACAGGTACAAAAATATTGGCAACCAGTAAGAAGATTAGTCGCCATTCCAACAAAATTCTTTGCTGTTATCACAAGGATTTATTAGCTGGCAATCGGTCAATACGACTCATATAATCAGTAAAATAACACTCTGCTAGAACGTTCTTTACTGCCATTCAATCGCCTTCTGAGTGGTTGTTTTTACGTTCTTGAGAAAGTTTGACAATAATTTGCAAATTCCAACCTAAAACCTGACATGCTCAAAATAGTACTTTAATATGCCTTTATAGTTTCGTTAAAATTCAGGCGAACCGCCTTTAAACGTTATTGTTTTTACTTACCTCAAAGTCAAAATAGAATTTGACAAACTCCCAACTGATTATTGTCCTAACACTGAAAAAAAGAAAATTTCCTTTGGTTTGTTGTTTTCTCCTCAATCAAACTCATTTGACTTTCAAAACCATCTTTATTGTTTATCTGTCATTTGTTCTCATGGTATTTTCTTTGTTCTCAAAAGAACTTCCCGTCGGAATAGTGCCAATCCTGTTTCCATGGATACAAGGCGGTCAGCCTGAGATCAACCTCATAAGCTCAGAATCTGTGATCATGCCCAAATTTGGAAGAGCTCTGTCTCTGATGTTTGCAAAACTTGACTCCGTATTTGTTTTCGTTTACTACTGCTTAGGCTACGACTAAAAAACACTGTCCTTGTTCTGCTGTTAAAAAGTCTAATTATACAACGGCAACTACAAAACGTAACACTGAAAACTGAGCAGCAACAATATGTCAAAGTAGTTTGGCTGGTAAAGCATATTCAATTAATGCAACTTCGGACAACGTTTAAGAACACTTTCAAATCAGTCAGATCACTCCGAATTGATTTGCTCATGAAACTGTCAGAACCACGTCGAAAAAAAAGAAAGAAAGCCAGTCGAAAGAAGGAAAGTTCACTAAACTCGTCTTTTTAAACCTGAAATACGTTAAAAATCACATTTGTCCACAATTCTACTGTTTGCAAGCCTTTCGAGAGATTTATAAGAACTACTTGACTGAGTATCAACTAGAGGTTCGTATATGAATAGCTTCTTGGTCGATTTATGTGCTTTATTTCTTGTCATATATATATCTGAGTAGATTTGTGAAAACGTGCCGCAAGAAAAAGCCTAGCTTGTTTCAGACATTTTTTTCTCGTCCAGAGACTAAAATCTCCAAGTAGGCAATATAAAGACTAGGAGTGCAAATCTTGCTTTTTTTCTCTTCTTCTCCTCTCTTTCTCCCCTGTCAACAACTGGGCGACTTCGGTGCGGTTGACGAGCCCTTGGGAATTAATCAGGTTGCGTTTTGGCCTGATTTTACTCAAAACCCCGCAATTTTCGATAGGCGTGCACCTTTTTGCAAATCCACTCAGATATATAAGGCACAGAAACTAATAATTGTACGTGTATAATTGTATTCAGGCTCTGAGTGCATCTTGTTGTTTTAACGCTTTTCGGTGTCGCCATCATTTTCCCCGTCCTCACATTTTTTTAAATAGGTTCTACCCCTACTAATAACAGAGTTTTAATTTTGCCTAATTGTGTGTGTGGTCAAATTACGTATTAAAATCAAGAATAAGGATGTCGGGTTTTTGGCCATCAAACCCAAACAACAGTTTATAGCACCTGCAGATCTGGATTTGGAGTATTAATTAAAATTAAGGTGACAAGAAAATGTTAAGAGCGATTCGAATGCTGCTTTTATGCGTCGTTACGTTTCACTCAAAATCCATTTTCCTGAAAAGGCACCGGCTTACTAGGAACTGAAATGCGATATTGCCAATCCTTGGATTCATAATATATATTTAAGTTGCTTTGATATTCGTTTTAAAGCTCGTTTTTGTTTTTGCATAGAGAAAAATTATAGGTCGCTAAGCATATCAGGTTTTTTTGGAGAAAAATTAATTTTTTTTGACTTGTTTATTTAGTTGCCCTTCCACCAACTGTTAGTCGCGGCTGTAATATAGTTTTTCGTATCAGAGCGACAATCAGCAATGGATGTCCAAATAACCCGTTTTTAAGGATTGACGAACACAATGTTCAGTTTAAATAGGTTTGTCGAAGTTTGGCACGTTCTGGTTATAAAATAAATCGCTTACCTGCGTTTGATCCTTCACGTCAAGCTCGTCATTGAATCATCCTCGGATTTCAAAACGAAACTCAACATGATTAAACCATAGTCATGCTGTTTATATGATAACTGAAATAAATGCGTTATAATGTCTTTACATTATGCATTGCAATGAGAATATTTTGACTTTGTAATTTGTAATATCCTAAAAAGGACTAATTATTAGGTGGGCTGTTTTTAAATCAGCCTTCAATATATTGAAATTTTGATAGGATACTGTAAATCTTCAATTGAGCCTTCTACAGGAAAGGTGACGTTCAGTTGACGGGGGACTTATTACAAACATGATTGCAAAAGTTTTCGTTTAATTCTGAACGAACGGCTCCTTGTTTATGACTAGCCGGGACTGAATGATGGCACTGAAAAACAAGCTCCAAGTCTGAGGGGCAGAGGTTGCTTCATTTAAATAAAGGTGCCATCTTTTGTGGAGCCGAACGAGAGACGGTCGCATGACAAACTCCCCAGCACGAAGGAAAGGTAAGACAAAATAAATTTATTTTTGCTGCTTTTGGTCAATTCTGTCAAAGTTACTGCCTTTTGCCTGTTATCTTACCAAAAAATGCTCCTACAGAATCAACAAGATGAATTCCAATGAAATTATAGCAGGGAGAGCTAACCATAGCAATTTTGTTGGTGATTTTTCAATGCATAGGGTGAAATTTTGAAAAAACTGGCAAGTTTCACATTTCAATCCATTTCCATCCTCGTCATCTTTGATGGCTTACATGAGTTTATAGTGTCAATGCAAATAACTACAGTCTTTGGCAGCAAAACTAGACCATTATTTTAAGGCTTCCACTGATGCATTGGCAGTTTAAGCTTGAAAGTGATGGTAGAAAAGTGTGACAGTGCCCCTTTAAGTGATATAATCTGTGTTTAAGTTTGACTTTTTCGAGTTAAGGTTTCGCTTATTGGCTCGACACGTTTTAAACTGTATCTCCTTGGATCAGAGATAGGAACTGACAAACCCTGCATCATCTAAATTCTAAACCACGATGTTGAAAATCAAGGAATGAAAAAATAACACAGGCTTCCTTCAGTTCCGCGAGCAAACAAAAAGAAAGGGAAAGAAGGAAAAACAGGATGGAAACGAAAAATAGCTGTTCCTAACAAAAAATGTATTAAACTCGGTTATTTTCCACTACATGTGATTATCGACATCGTCGGTATAGATTGTGGTATTAATCGCGTTTGACGTAAGAGAACGCATCCTTATGCGAATTCAATGAGAGCGAGATTCTTTGGGACGGTGATTGAGTCTTGACCACGCATCTCATCCCCTGCACTCGTGCAAAACAAAATGGTACAAATTGTAACAACTAGAGAGAGAGAGAATGAAAAAGGAAAGATAAAACTGTTTTATGTTACACAGTGTTCTCTTTTCGATCAGGCCAGACTGAAAGGAGTTAAAAAGCAGAACCATGTTCCTCGCGATGAGCCTATACTTTCTGCGGTGCGTTTTTGAAACCGGGAAACTTCTCGGGGCTATACTTTTAGAGAGCCACAATTCCTGCGTAACCTAAAAACGATTAAAATTTTGCATCAAATTTGTCCTTTCGTGTCTTGAAATTATAGTAAAAAGACCAGCTTTAGAAAGGACTTTTCGGGCCCGAAAAGGTTTTGGCACCGTTTTGAGAAACGAACCCCCTGATCCGGGCCTCAAGAAATTAAAGCAATGACGGGAATAAAATCAAATCGCAAACGAGGATGCTAACAAAAAAAAAACAGCCATCATTTAATCAAAAGACTTGCAAATGATTGATTACAACTTTCTTCCACTATGATTTCAAGATAGGAAAGGGCAACTTTGTTGCAAAATTTCATGCCTGGAAAGGTCTTCGCTTTTGAGATACGCAGAAAATTATGGCAAAAGAAATAGGCCCGAAAAGCGTTTCGAGAAACGCACGCCTGCTCCTAACTTGACTGAACCAGAGGACGTTGCAAATTCTCTGAAAACGTATTTTACATTAATTGGCTCGAAATTGTTTCTGAATTTCTCTCTGACTTAAATAGTAAAACACCCGAAGATTACCTGTCCAAAGGTAAATCATCAGGTTAAGCCTGTTATGGTAATAGAGCTGCTGAACGCACAGGAGTAAAAATATCAAAGGCAACGGGTCATGATGGAATCTCGAATAGAATATTAAAAATTGCTGCTTCTTTTATACAGGATGGCCGAGTGGTTTAGGGCGCTGGAGTCAATGCGGTGGCCCGGGTTCAAATCCTGCTCTGGCCACTAGCTGGTGTTGTTCAAGGTTCGTGCCTGGATCAACTCCAAGGTCATCCTTGTAAATAGCCAACTGGTCTGCCTTCCGCCAGTTGGGATTCTTAACTCTGTTGTGTTTATTTGTATTATTTGTTTCATTGTCCCTGAAAAGCCCCTCTAGGGGAGTGGTCAATTAAGTATTTATTTATTTATTTATTTATTTATACATAAGAACCTGACAGACATTTTTTAAAAAAATGACAATCTGGTTTTATAATTAGGGCAAAGCACTCGACAACTACTGTTTTTTTAGATTTATTAAATCAATGGTGTTTGAATATTGCTCATGGGGGGATGGGAACCGGGTTCTTTTTCTAGATTTGAAAAACGGGCCTTCGATATCGTTGACCACATTATTGTTGAATGAATTAAACTACTATGGAGTAGAAGAAAGACTGAGCACCAGCGTGGTTCAAATCGTATTTAGACTGAACACACAATAAGAGTGTAACGCAAATGGAGTCACCTCGTCAATGGAAACTATAACAGGTGCCCAGAGTTCCCCAAGAGTCTACTCTGGGTCCGCTACTATGAGAAATAGTTTCGCATTTACGGGTGCAAAAGTTTGGAAGCAATCTTCCGATTTCCATTAAAGAAGAGGAATCCCTAGACAGCTGAAGTTGTTTTACTACCGGCATCAACAAATCGTCTACAATAGTTTAAATTTTGTGACCAGTGTAAATAGTCTTTAACTAATTTACGGATTTTATGAACCAACTGTTTAATACTTCTTGTATTACAATTTGATAAAATACCGTGTTAAAATAAAAACATTTTATCTTATTTTATCTTATCACTCACACGTACAGTCATTACAGTTACCTTACACTCAACTTAGCCTAAACCTATCTTGGCCCTAACCCTACAACTATTAATCACTGAAACTGCTTCACATGGTATGGTGAGAGCTCTGGAAACAGAAAAATGCGAGATTAGCAAAATGCTACCAAAAAAAGCAAATCAACTGCAAACAAACAATCAGATCAAATCGGTCGAATGATCCGCCCTTATCTGTTTAGTTCAGTAGTGCCAAACCCAGAGTATAGCACAGGGCAACCAAGGAAACGCTGAATGAAATAGCTGAGCCTGCGTTGCAGTTGTCAGTATCACAGCAAACGACATCTTTGCAGGTTGAAACGTCATCACAGGCAGTCTTCTGAGTCGTGCATTCTTCTTGTGTGGCGCACCTTGTGACCACCGATTTCACGCCGAGAACCTCTGCCTCAGTTCTCATGCAGCGGTCAACCAGAGAGGAACAATTAAACGAGAACTTGTCTTTGTCTCCTTCTAGTTTGTTCTTGGAACAGGGCTCATCATCGGTCACCTCCACACAGATAAAGCAACTCAGCCCACTAACGTTTGATAAAACTAGAGAAGAAAGAATTGTCAATACAACAACTGTGACACTTAAGCTGCTGTTCCATGAGTGTGTTATGTGATGTATAGCTATTGTTAGAATAGCGCTGACAGCTAAGATTCTACAAGCTACTTTTTTGGTTTTTATTTTTAACTTTTATTTTATTTTTTCAATTTTATTTTATTTTCCATCTATGATTTACAATTGATTCTATGTGCTATCCAACCTATTTCCCGTCCCACCCTCCCCTCCCAAAAGCTATCTCCTTGCTGCAATTCTACACCAAAAGCAAAACCATTTTAGTTTGAAACCCCCAATCATAACCCTATGAAATCTCTGGGCCCTCTGGGGCGAGAATAGGAAAAAACCTTGCCAGCACACAGCCTCTCTTCAAGTATGTTGCTTGGTCACACGCCATTCATTTTTCAACCGGAATTTTGGATTCTTGTAATTAGAAAGCACCCAAAGACTTCTCATTCAGTCGGGTTGCGGTTTGCCACTTCTGGCCTTGCGTAAATAACAACTTAACACAGTGAATACCACAAAATCATGATCGGAATTTAAATTTGAAAAAATGAAAACATAGCATTCTTTAATTTGTAAATATATCTTGCTTCTGTCAATATTTTATGATGTATAAATATTGCTGGAAAAGGTAAATTACACTAAATTGAAAGCAAACTCTAAACATTGAGTTAACTGAGCAGGCATGTTACTGGGTGTTACTCTGATTCAGCTGTAAGGCGGGAAAACAAGGTACAGAACGATCCGTGTTAACAAAACCTTCGACTGAGTGAACTGTTTAATTTATGAAACAGAGGGAAGCATACAAATGCATGCGTTTGTTTTCTTTACTTTATACTGGAATTGTAGCTGGGCCCGAGTTGTTCTTGAGAGCACGAACAAGTTATCTCACGGTTAGAGTGATCCGCTCTGACTTTTCACAACTCATTCAGTTTAATCTTTATCTAACAGCGTTTCGAGCGTTAGCCCTTCATCAGTGCGAATAAGATTCGCTCAGACGAAGGACTAACGCTCGAAACGTCAGCTTTTAGAATCCGTGTACGGTGGTTAATTTACATTATCAACACCGTTGATAAAACCACATTTTTGTGTACTACGTCCCCGCCGACGCAGCAAGTTGAACAGTTTCTTTAGAAACTACCCCCTTTAGGACCATTTATACTTCTGTTCGCCGATGAATCTTGTCTCTTTTTCGTAATAGTTTCTTTCCTCTGTGATCAGTCAATGTTAAAACTTACCTGCTGCTACAATCACCAGAAAAGCAAAAACGGCCAGCCCATAGAAACGCATGTTGGCCAACCTGAGCATAGCTCAAGAGACGTTTTGAATTACAGCAAATTAATGTCCTCGTCAAAACTTCTACAGCAATATATTACTACCACCTTGCGTCATAAGAGCACTCAGCCGAGGATTGAGTGGAACGCACAATCAATGGAACGGAGTTGCTAGGCGCGAACTGAAACAAAGTCTCGAACTCAAATTTCAAGAGACTGATTAGAGAAACTCGATTTCTGCAGCTGGATTTTTATAGTATCTACACTAGTACAAAATGGCTTATGATGGAGTTAATAATATGGCCACCATGAACATGCGATGCAACTTGTTGTGTGTCCCAGTGATAGTTACGCGTCATGGTAACAATTAGTTATTATCAACACTGATCAGCTGTTGTCTCAAGCTGTTCAAGCATTCGATGCTGCTGCAAACGTGCGTTTTCAAACGTTGTGGTAGGAATTTTCAACATCTGTGGCCAGGGGTTTCATTAAAATTTTAAGTAGGCAGCTGGTTAGAGAAAAGTAACCGACTTTACTTTAATTTAATACAAAGAATCTTTCTTTAATTACTTAAATTTAGGGGGGAAAGTAGCCGACTTCTGTAAGCGAAATAGCCGACGCTTTTCGTCGGCCGTCAGTGCTTATTCAAAGCACTGTATGGCGAACGAAAAAAGGGCGATCCAACAAACTATAAGTGATTATGGCTTAAATGGCTCAAAAATTAAGGTTACGGCCGACCTTAAATGTGTCCTTCAGGGAAAAGTTCGAGCGCGCGTTGCTTTTAGGGGGACAGTCACCTACAAATTGCAGCTTTTTACAATATGTAAAAACCGTACAAAACCATATATCAATGGAAAGTTTATTAACCATAGATTTTAAAAATAAGCAACATGTTTGGACTGCTGTTATGTGTAGACATATACGGGACAAAGATTGTTACCCCTTACTGGGCATGACCTGACTGTAATCGAGACAAATATTTTGCCACAGATTTTCTGAAATTTCGAGTTGTTTTCGAGAGTATATAAGCTATTTCTGGGGATAAGCATAGAACTTTTTAATCAAATAAATACTTTAGCTCTAGTGCCAACTTAAACTGAACACAATTTTCAAGCCATTCTTCCTTGTAACTTTTGCCTCATTGAAACAAAACAAGAAGGCCTATGCCATCCCAGAAAATACGATTAACACTGAGAATGTAAATTTAGCAGGTAAAATCCTTTAAGAGACATCCTTTCTTAAAGTCGGAAAAAAAACCGATTTAAAATTGAAACACTAATCTAAAGGTTTTTCAAAGCAATTATGTTGCATCAAAGGCATCACCTGCACATGCACCACATGCATCAAGCCCTTAACCTTTAACTTCCAGAACGGATTAGCATGTAACTTCTCCATATTGTATCAATACATTGTCCAGAAGAAGAATAATGAGAAAAGACAACTTTATCAGCCAGAGGGCATTATCTTGATATAGGGAAATGTATAGTGGTTAGAATGAAGAACTACTAATCAGGTTTTGGGAGTTAAAGAGTTAAACACTAAGATCAATCCTACAAGAGAACAAGTTTAAAGCTATTCTTGGTTTGCCACAGGTGGAACCACAGACACAGGAATATGAGAGTGATGGAGAAGGTAGTCACTAACACTCCCCAGAAGTGTTCTGCGCACTGTTCCTAAACCACGGCTACCCATCACAACATGGTCTGCTTTTTCTTTATCTGCTGCATGACAAATAACTTCACCAGGTTTGCCAACTTCTGTGACCAGCTTGAAGTTGTACTATACACATTACCAAACAGAGAACAGTCAATTAATTTTATTGTTTTTCTTTTGTGCCAGTACAAAGATAATGAAGATAATATGTTCTGACCATAATTAAGTGATATAACAACCAAGGGACATCACCAACTTTTTCTCCTTCCCCATCCATTAAGAAATATTAAGCAATAAACTTCAAGTCATCACACAACCTCCCTTAAAAATCCAGTCCCACTGTGCAAACAAATATATATATTTCTTATTCAAACAGTTTTCCTGGAGTATGACTAAATTTAGGCTTTAGATTTGCATGTATCCACTATGGTGACCTGTGTAATGAGTTATTTCAGTTTTCATAAATATAAAATATTCTGCTATTCATGACAGAAAAAAGGGCAAGATGCAAAAGGAGGGCTAATGAACAGGGAACTCTTTTGTCACAGCATGGGGGGTGGAGAAGGGGTGGGGTGGGTAGGGGGGGTAGATCTGTGAAATGAAGAAGAAATGAAGGAAGAAATGAAACAGTGGAATCTGATCGCAAGCTTATTAAAGCACAGTGATCTCTGCACAAGATATAAGTGTCCTTAGTTTTATTCACTGTGAGGTGTAGAATACAATTAAGGTATCAGTGTAGGAATTAAAGGTAACACAGATAGACCACCTTATTACTTCTGCAAGTATCAGCAAATGACTCCAGAATTTGTTTGCTTTCAGCCTTACTTTTGTCACACCAGTTCACGTAACTTTCGTAATATGCCATCCCATCTAATAGAAAAAAGAAACAGTCATAACTACATTTTCTAAGTTAAAAATTCTTCCAGCTTTTCTTTAAAAATCATCACGTACGGGGATGCAAAACAACTGGCCTCCTGTCCATATCAATGGCATGAACAAAAACAATGTTGTCGCCAGAGTTGTGTAAGTTCCCACAGTACCCTGAAAAAAGAAAAACATGTTACTTTAGTTAGCTAGTCACATGTAGCTCTCTTGTTTACCAATCAATTCAAATTTGTTCAGTGCAGCACTGTTTCATTACAGTTTTGAGTTGTGGCAGATATAAAGCTATGTGTGGGGCTTGTGTAGGTATGTCTGATGTGAGAAGTTTGGCCTGCTGTCAAATCCCTTTTTGAACAATGAAGTGGGTACCTGGATCTCTTATGTCCCTTACACTGTACATGGATGTTAACTACTGTTGGGGATCAAAAGTGACACCCTTAATTGAATATCATTTCTTTAATGAGAACTCACTTCCATATGTTTGTTGCCTCTTGCCATTAATGAAATTTCCCATCAACTACAGGCTTATTGGAATACGTAAAAGTAGGAGGTCTACCACCCAGGTCTATCTATTATGGACTAATGGCTTACAGAGAATCTAAAAACCAAAATAAATCGACTGTGTAGTTTGAAAAACCATTAGAGGTCCAGCTGAAAAAAAATCCCTTTTTTTGCCCTTAATTTCTCAAAAACTAGCTGTACAACCTATATTCAAATTTTGGTATCTGTCAAAATACACCAAAATGGAGATGTAGAATAATTATTCTCTAGAAAAAATCTGCCAGACAGACTTTTAGTAATAGTCAAAATAGACAAAATTTGACATTTTCACCGATTGCAAAAATTGTGCCTTACAGATGTTTGTGTTTTTCTCTCTAAATGTTTCTTTGTATCCACATTTCAAATGCTGAATTTTTCAGGTTGGGTCACATGTTTAACACACCCCTGAATGGCCTATTTTGTGCTTTCTCTCCAATTTGACATTTTCAGGTTTACAAATGTCAATTTGCCCACCCTTGGGTGGCCATTAAGAGCCAAAATTCCAACCCGGGTAGGGCATTCCCGTGGTTGCATCCTCCCCTCCCCCTCCCCCTTCCCCATCCTAGGGAAAACCATTGATAAGTGCATTACGAACACTTTGAAACCCCCGTTAATACGATGTTAACGGCCCGACGGTGGAAGTAATAGCGGGATTTCACTGTGAATTATTGGGTTGAACTGTCCGTAAAAATAAGCTATAAGTTAAATCGTGACAAAAGACACGTCAAGGTGAACGGGCAAACACGAAATCATATCTGATCCCTAAGTCGCTGCCGAACTCAAACAGATGAATTTATCACATTTATGAAGACTACCGTTACTTACATTCAAACGCTTTTTTGCTATGTTCGCTTCCGTCCACTGCAACGACAACCGTCTTCTGATCCGCCATGTTTGGGTGAGATCGTGATCAATATGGCCGCCTGACTCATCTCACCTTGCGTGACAAAGAGTAGTCCTGGAACTAATTTAGGTTTCCCGCGCGAAATTCATACAAAACCCGCGACCGCGACACTGTGTGGAATGGCCAAACAAAAGGAAAACGACGAAAGCCGAAAGTTTTCGATATTTCCTCCCTAGCTAGTTCAATGGCTCGTAGGGAGGGGGAATGCGATGGGTGCGTCCACACACCCCCAACGGGCTGTGGAGGTCCGCCTCCCGAGTCCACCTATATGGAGGACCGATGCAGCGACGTCATACGAAACTCCCGGCGAAACTATATTAGCCGGCGTAGATTGAAAATGGATTTTAACAAATGGTCCATCCAATGAATAGTCACTTATAAAACAAAATTTAAATTGTAATTTGGACTGAAACACTGCGTAAAAATTCCGTCACTAACAACTTAACTAAAACCACTGTAGTTCTGAAAAGAGTTGTTTTGTGTGGGTCTGAAGAAAGACACCCCTCCCAACTCGCGCCGGAAGTGCTTGAGCGGTCCCGACGCACTCATCCATTCAAAATCCTGCCGCCACCAGGCTACGGGCTTGGGGCTTGTTTCTTGAAAGTGCCGTAACCTTTTCGAGCCCTAAAAGCCATTTCAAAAACTGTTATCCACTTATTCTGAAATCCTGGTCTTTTACTTTGATTTCAAGTAACGAAAGGGCAGATTTGCTGCAAAATTTCATGCCCGAAAACATCTTTGTTTTCGAAATAGTTAGGAAATTACAGCACCCGAAATAGACCCGAAAAGTTTCGGGGGTTTCGAGAAACGGGTCCCTGGCCTGCGTTTCTCGAGCGAAAATTTGAGTACGAGTACGACTTTTCAAATCTTTTTTGCGTGCTTTATATGATCACTAGTGACATCAATCTTGTTTCTACAGTCTCCTGATCTACTGGTAAGCAGCAAGGAAGAGTGAGGGTTCAGGGGAGGTGACTGGTTTAAAATTAGAAATTCGTACTCGCACTCGACTTCGTACTCAAATCCAACCAAGAGCGAGGACCATACTGGAAGAAATGAAATACCCGAGGTCATGACAGGACAGATTGAGTAAAGTGACGTCGGCACAAAATTTTTATTACGGCCTTAAGTTATGAAAGATGCCTTCAGTATACCATTCCATCGAAAAGCATGCGTGCAAGAGAGCTAGCAGTCTTTGTTCAACAAATCAGCAAAAAGAATTTTACGTTACACTATCTGACAATTTCAAACTACTTAGCGGAAAATATTGGCTCTACAACAGGCAAATCTGATTAGCTCATTTTATTTATCTCCGATGTTAAGGATAAATTTCAGCAAAACGTCTTCGCAAACCAACTAGTGAGGCCCTCAAAGAAGTCAAAGCAACAAGCGACGTGGCTCCGAACCGAAAACAGGCGACAATCTTCTGCCAGAACACCGACAACCGACAGACATTGGCAGAGAAAGCGTGACAGTTTGCGACAGATACAATTCACTTTTAATTCCTCTTTGTTTTCTGTTTGCGACACTGACATTTGTCCCTAAACAAACAGGCGACAGAGTCGTGAAGGAGCGAGTAATGATGAGGATGTATATAGTGATGACGATTTATATAGCGCTTTTATCCAAAGGGCTCAAAGCGCTTTTTTGGGGGACTTTGCCAGTAAGCAAAGTAAACGACACTAGGCCACCCTTTGGAGGGTCTCACTAATGGTGACTGCTATCAAGTAAGGGGGCGAGGGGGGTGGGGCAGAATTTATCTTGGCTGTCCACATCTTCAAATACATACAATCTTTATGGAGGTTCCGAATGCGTTGTACATTTTTTCTTGATTGCATTGACGCTTTTTATAAATATATATTTCTACAGCGGCTTAGCGGCTATACCCTATCAAAGGGAAAACATTAAACATACAGCCATAAATAATGAATTAATTTGTCGAAAACAGCGAACACCATGTACAGTATATTATTCCTCCACTAATATTTGAATCCATTTTGCTTCTAAAAGGAGAAACCCTTGAGAGAAACCCTTAATAGAAATCCTTGAGACAATTTGCTGATTTATGACAAAATACTCCTAGCTGTCAACTGCAGCACTTTTAGTCTTATACTTCTTGTAGGAAACAGAAACACAACCTCCCATTAACCCGGGCTGCCTTTAAAGATGAGGGTCGTGCTCAGATTTTGTTGTAATTGGCAGCAAATACAGCGGTTTTCAACTGAGTGTTGAACGTAATTCGCGTTAGAATTAGGTTTGCATTTCTTTGCTCTGTGATTGGTTGACAAAACTCAAGCCACTATTTCAGCCAAAACGAAGCAAAACCAAAACCAATCGCGAGTTGCACGCGCGCATTTTCCCGCGCTTAGTGCCGGCTGGTCGTAATTACTTCACATTCTGATTGGCTCATTGAGTTTTCTGTGTCTCTGGTGATGATTGTTCAGAGTAATTGCTTAGGCTTTGGTTTTACGACTGAACTGAAAATCACTCTAATGGCACAACGTCGATTTACAAACAGGTCTTACACGTCGCCGCATATTTTGCTCACAACATATCGATGACATCACGTGCTCGCCATGTCTGCCATCGTGAAAGTTGTGTCCATGAACCGTCAGACTGTGTCATCCCCTGAGTCCCCACTGGGACACTTTTCTTTGAGCCCAGCTCATGGCAATCATAGATGTTCCATTAGACATAAAGCTTCTGATTGATCCTGGAACAATTCCACGGTAGAGACCGGAGAAACCACCGCGTTCTTTTAGTACAAGCCTCATGCGAGCCACAACGGGGAGATCCCTTCAGACACAAAGAAACATGGTTAAACATGGAATTCAACTAGTAACTGAGCAATGGATTATCCGCTGAGTTTAATATTCGTCGTTCAGTAAATTAAACAATCAGCACACTTGCCACTTTCCATACTAGCTTATATGTTTTGTTGCACCCGACAATTCACTTCCAAATCTCTGCTTGGAATTCTTTGACTCGATGTGTTAAGTCAGCGTTGCAATCATCCAGTAAAGTACTTTTTAAATCATTTTTGTTCTGTTTGCTCGCCCATCCGGTTGATAATACTGCTTTGTTTCAGAAGAGATGTTGAATACATACTTGCCATAGTTTCCTTGAACTTGTGACTTCATATTTTCTAACGGCCACACAACCCACCAAGCAACACTTCAAAATGTCAAGGGTGAACAACAAAAACAGTAATTGAAGCGAACTGCGAGCAGTGCTTCTCTTACTTTGTATGTTTTTAAGTCCCTAATAAACTTAAAACTAACTTGAAACTGCTCGAGCTGTAGTGAAAATAGGGCCTGAAGTACTGTCCAATCGCTGTTTCGAAGTTGAAAATTTTAGTTACCGAATGGTTTGGAGGAAACAAATAACCTGCAGGCTCTTGTAGCTATGGCAACATGTGCACGGCTCATTGGCTCATTTCTTCAAAAATCAGTTTAGACATCTTACGACCAGTCTCTTGACTTCTAATGTTGGAAAAGTGAACACACGGATATGGACAACGTGCGATGATCTTTCAATTATCAATTTAGGCCTTCCCTGTTAATCCGGAAGAAAGATCAAACAACCGTCTTCATTTACAAAATGCAAGGTAATGTTGCTTTTGTCTGAAATTGTTAGTGAAGTGTCGTGTCAAACTGAACTTTTTTTAGTTTTCTTTTGTATTTAAACGTAGTTAGGTGTCCCGAATTAGATTGTACACTAGGTACATTTTGACACGTTAATAAAGTTATCATTTTCAGATCACAACTTTTACGGTATCGATCCAGAGAATTTGCCTACAATACAACGCGACAAGTGGTGTACCAAGGATACGTGGCTGCTATTCCAGAAGCAAGAAATGGACCAAGAATGGGTCTTCTAAAAAGTTCTGTAAAATGTCGTCTTCCAGAATCCAACAAAATGAAATACGTACACATCAGACCCATTGTTCGACACCATGTCACTCCAAAACCCTACAGCAAATAACAGTTAATTTTAGAATTACTGTGAGTTTAGAGAGGTTTTCAATAAAGTGTTGAAAGCAATTCGAGTTTACTTTGGTTTTTACTTTACTTCTACCCTGGCTCCAGAGGTCCGTTCTCAAAATACCTAAGATAAAATAAAATGGTTTGAAAAAGCTCACGAGACGGACCTCTGGTCACACGAGCAATCAACCTCATTTCCATGTGACAAATTAGTTCAGAATTTGAACTAGTTCGTTGATTGGTTCTTAAAAGGAAACAACAATTGTGATTGACTTACGAAAAGCGTGGTTTCCCAGGCGACAGCACAGCAAGGAAATGAGGTTCATTATTCGTGTGACCAGAGCTTACTTCGCTCTGTGATTCAAAACTAGCGCCACTTTCTCAGCCAAAGAGAAGCAAAGTAGTTGCACCCGCCCATTTTCCCGCGCTTTACGCCGGTTACATGTAATCACTTCAAATTCTGATTGGTTTAATGAACTGTCTTCATCTCTTGTGATTGGTCAGAGTGATTGCTTTGGTTTTGAATTTGAAATCGCCATCACTGATTGAAAAAGTGGCACGAGTTTCGCTGGCCAATCACAGAGCAAAACAATGGAAAACCGAAGCAATCGCAATTTACTTTCAACACACCACTCTACATGAATCTAGCCAATTCACAAATCAATAGTAAATACACTTAATACTGAATGAAATGAATCTTGACGAGGAGTAAAACCTTACTGTTCTCTAACCTTACCCGATAAAGGCCTTTAAATTGCCAAGTTTGACCTGTTTGTCTCCGAACCTGAGGATTTTAAGAAAGAAAATTCGAAACCACTACACTCTTTTTTTTTATAAGAACCTTTTTTATAAGAACATTGAGGCTGAGATTAACCCAACGCTTAGAACAGAACCCAAGCTGAGAGTCAGTTAAGAACATCTCTATTTTGCTCATTTATTTTTTAAATGAGTGGTATACTATGTACACATGAATTTTTCTGCGTTTTCACTGTAAAATCTGGTGACTTTATGTCGCGTTGTGAACCTCTATGTTCAATGCTTTTTGTAAAGCTAAATTTACCAGCAGTTGGTTGGCGCGACATCGCGTTTATATTATGTAACTTAAGAACACCTTAAGAACGTTTTCAGGCTCAAATCATGCAAAAAATCAAAAAAATAAGAACGTCGAACCTCAGCTCCAAAACTAGACGTTGTCGTAAAAAAGAATGTGCATTATTGCGATGGAAGCATAAGCATAAGCACAAGCATACGACGCTCACGCTTATGCCTATGCCAACCATGCCCTCACAGGAAATAACTAGGACATAAACGTAAGCACGAGCAGAAGAAGAACGCAGAGGATTGATATTCTTATGCTTACGCTTATGCCAAGGTCATTCTCACTAGTGAATAAGCTTTATTGCTTATGTTTATGCTTGCGTCGCAAGTGAAGACCCGGCTTAAGAGTTAACAATAACTGCATATTGCATGAACCACCTGTTGCACAGAAAATAACAGTACGTGCAAAACCAGGCAACGTTCTTAGTTTTGGGGTAAACGTAACTTATACCCTTATATACATCAAAGTTCTTCAAATATTTTTCAAATTACCCGTGCACCCAATTCTCCAGAGCGTCTTTAGGAAAACGTTAAGCTAAAAGGTTTTTTTTTTCAAGGGCCTTGTCAATCGCCTCTTTAAAAAAAAAAAATGATGGATAGAGTCTCCAGCATGTGGCTTGTAAGAAGTGATAGTGAGCGGTAAGTTGATATGTGTACCTTTGCCAGCTCTAAAGGAGTTTCAATAATGGCTCTTGCTGTTGAGGCCGCTGCTCCTGCTATTAAAACTCGACTGTAAAAAAGAGAGAGACTCTGAAAACGTTAGATGTACTGTGAACACAAAACAATCTACATGTATTTCTACTGAGCTCAAAACATTGTTGGTGTGCCCCTGTAGAAACGAAAAAATTGTACAGCAAGCAACCAGAATTTGAGGGAAGAGCACTGGGGGGAAGAGTCCAAGGAACAGACTTGAAGAATGTCTTAAAGAATTGTGATAACTGGCAAAGGTTGGCTGGGGTAGGGGTACGAAATTAGCTCAGGATATGAGATCTACCTGGAGAAACTTCACTGAGCAGCCACATCCCAGTAGCCATTTAATGGGCCAGAATGATCAGGAAAACGTATGCTATCAAGCGATGAGGAAACAGTTCAGTGGAATTTGTGTAGTTACAGGTGAACGTGAGGTGATGAAGCATAGTGCAATGTTCATACAAAGAAGGTCATGCTTGACAGTGCAAAGCACACAGATGGTGGATTTCCTATTGGGGTAATTGAAGTTTAATTTATTCATCTGTTCCTTAAATTAACTTCTTACACTTGCAGTCCACCAGTCAAAGGGATTTCTCTTCTTCCAAATCCATTAAAGTATGTGTACCTAGAATACAAAAAATTACATAGATATGGAAGCAAAAATAAATACAAAGTACAGGACTTAAATTACCATAAAATTGGATCTGATTTTGTTCATGTCAGCTAGACTCCCACTTTGGATCTTATAATTGTGATGAACATGTAACTTCCAATATTGTCAGCAATGCAACCAGTTCATTTTTATGAAATAACTGGAAAAACATCAATTGATATCATGAAATAACTAATCATTGTACTCACAGCGCTTCAAATACAGCAAACTGGGTTGACCGGTAAATTCCAGATCCCCA
>OX419335.1:41573024-41658024 GCA_948470475.1 Galaxea fascicularis | reverse complement strand
CCGAAATGTGAGTATCAGACATAACTTTGTAAAGCATGAACCAGCAACAGTGAGATGTCTCTGTTTTCAAATTCCGTAAATTCTTCGTAATCAGTAATTCCCTCTTTGAGTTTCTGGTGTGTTTTGTTCCAAAGCCGAGCTGTTATCCTTTGTCGCTTTGCAGCTTTTCCCGTGCTTCACGACGCCGTTCTAGGTTCAGGCTTTTGCCCGGTCACCGCGTCCTAAAAGCCGTCGCGTCTTGGATGTTAAAGTCCCTAATAACATCCCTGAGAAGGGGTACCTCAGTCACTTTTTGCTGGGTATGGGCCCTACCTCTTACCTCTTACTTTTTAGCTCATGGGTGATGTATCATGCCACAGGCAGCCCATACAAACAGTGTGTCTGTTTGTATGTTCGAAATATGAAGAAATGTATGGGAATATTGAAGAGTCGTAATATCGTAAGGTTACATCGAGAAATGAATATGTTAAAGTTAAAAATAAACGTAAACCTACCTCAGTTGCTGTGTATTGTCATTTCTGCGGTTGAAAATGGCGAAATTTAGCGATTTGGTGGGTTTTGCGTTGACTGTTACTATACGTTATAAGGAAGAGACAAGGGTGGAAAGCTCATTTTGGACCGCTCCAGCGCCAAGCCGATTTTCACCCAGAAATTTGAATCGCCCGGCTTCCAAATCGAACACCAGATAAACTGAAAGGTTAACGCTTCTTCTCGTGACATTCAATCGAAGATCGGTTCAAAATCTAAGCGCTAACCGCTAAGCACTAACTAATAGGCTATTTCCGAGTTCATGTCTGCCTCCTCTTCAAAGCGAGTCTAAGTGCGAAGTTTTTGTTATGAAAATTAGTTTTCATTCATATGTAAAGTAGAACTAATTAACATCACAAAAACTTCGCACTTAGACTCGCTTTGAAGAGGAGGCAGACATGAACTCGGAAATGGCCTATTTTCGAGAAATGCAGCTTTTCAAGCGACCAGTAACCGCGGCCGGGATTTGGTGTGCCAAGCAGCAACCGTCACGCTGTTTGCTCCACACTGATTGGATGATGCTAAACAATGCCATGTTACAAATTCCTCATGTGGAAGGGGAGACAGGCGATTCATCTACTGACTAGCGATTGCGAATATGTCCGTCTCCTTTCACACATGAGGTATTTGTTTTACGTTTGGCCTGGCATTCTCGTTAAAAGCGCGCGGGAGTTGTCAAACTTGTAGCCTGCGTAGCAATGAGGCGAGAGCAAAAATGAAAAGCGAAGGGAGAGGGGTGGGGGGAACAAACGTAACGCTTGCCCGCAAACCCCACGATTCTGCAGAACGGCGTTCGCCCACGAACGCGGAGCTTTGATTGGTGCGCTAACTGTTCGCCCACGAACGCGGAGCTCTGATTGGTGCGCTAACTGTCAAACTGTAAAGAAGTGAAATCTCAAATGTTTTTCAACATGGGGCAACAACACTTTTCACGCTGGAAAATACCCTTTGAGAACCACACGTTTTTATTTTTGGTTTCGTCAGACGGCGAACGGAGAGGCAAAAAATCAAGAACCTCTGGTCCGAAGTCGATCAACTAGCGACGGCGAGTTTCAATTTTCGGTGCGGTTCTTCTACAGTAAAAACCCGCGTATAAGAACCTGGATTGTTTAATTTAGCCTAAGCGGGTTCTTATATAAATAGTACTTAAACTGCTTAAAGCAAATTTAGGCTACCAAGGTTCTTAAAATAGGTTCTTATATTTTCATATGAATTTCATTTAAATATATTATAGATATCATCACATAATACAATATAAATCATTTATACCATAATGCCTAAAAGCAGTGCAGTGCGGGTATGTCTATGTATATTCAAACAAACTCATAGTCAGTTCTCTGAAATGCCATTTCAAAGTTGATACCAAGAAAATCTTGGGACCAACGCAGTACATTCATAACCAGTTTCAAGCAACGAATCTACAGTATTGCCTTTTTTTTCGTTCTCTGTGATCAGTGATGCTTTTATAACAACTCCACTGACAAGAACCTAGCCTTAATAGGTTCTGTAACCGAAGTCATGCGTATTCGTGCTCACACAGTTTATTGTAAAAATATCCCCGCTCCTACGGTACTGTACAAGATAAAATGAAAAATACAAACAATACAAAGTTAAGAAAATGCATTAACGAAAACGAAGAAACGTTCAAATGTAAGATAGAGTTTAAAAAATATATTTACCTTAACGGTGCACTGACTTAATTAACGAAAAAACAGTTATGGTCCGTAAACCTCCATAAAAATTGTGACAAAAACGTTGACAAACAAGACTGAATTTATAACCTTAATAAAAACACTCTTTCTGTAAGTAATTTCACAGTTTCAATTCGGGGACGCTGTAAAGAGGCAAAACGCATGAAGAAACGTATCTGCAAATTTTTTGTGTCATACTGAGCACAGGATAAAGAGTTGAACAAAGAGGGTATCTGGGACAGGCAGCAAATAGGTCAAGATTGTGGCAAAGCACCAATTGGAGGTAAGGGGAGTAGATATTTTGAAGATTACAGGCTCAATCAAAACGGAATTGGTCTCAATCTAGCCAAATAACCTACCGTGGCTGGTCTGTGTCGTCAAAGTGTGCTGGGGGTGTTAGCCACGTGACTTGTTCATGCTCTTGCCCCAAATCTGAGTCTAGCCCTACCCTAAGCCCCTAGAACTTAACCTGAAGGTCAGAAAATCAACTGGGGCCCTTAAATCCCAACTCTTGCCCTGTCCTTCACTTAATCTTAGTCACTGCTATCCTCTAGTGGTGTCAGAAGCACCGGTCACGTGACCTCAATATTAGAGAAATTACGTAACGTTACGTAACGACATGGTGACACTAAAGACAAAGTAAACAATAGAAGGAATACAAACTCCAAAAAAGGACAGCTAATTAACAAGTAGACGCGACATACACGAAATAAACTAAAGAAAAAATTTGAATTAGTTTCGCGGTAAAAGGTTCTTATGTGGAGGGGGATTAAAATGAAAATTTTAGCCTAGCAGGTTCTTAAAACTCAGGTTCTTATACGTGGTTTTTTACTGTATTTAACACGTACATCCCGGTTTGTAGTTGCTGTGAAACGTTACATTACTGCTGCACAAGAAAAAGATGAATTATTTTCAATCAAACTTTAAAATCAATGAAATAAACTAAACCAAGATTGAGTTGTTTCGGCCACTGTTTCACAAGCTGTATAAATACGATCAATGCTTAAATATCCTCGCCAAAGCAGTTCAATCTGTGCGTATGATTATACTTGATTGGAATTCAAAATTAAAACTTCGAAAACAGCATTTCCTCACTCAAAAATGGACAACGTTTTCGGTAGCAATCGTGGTTATTCGCAAGAAGTGTTTCCCGCCCTGATTCGTGGTCGTCCCATCGCTCAAGTGTGCTCTCGGTGCTCGTGATCAGGTTGACTTGTGAGGACCTCCATCTCATCATCGGGAATGGAACAACAGTTTCAGCGCGCTTTTAACGAGAATGCCAGGCCAAACGTAAAACATCTCATTTCCGTTTGCAATAATGGAAAGGAAAGAGGCAAAACAACAGGGTAGAGGTAATGCAGTTGCTTGTACTGAACCTAACAACTGCATTAACAACCTCGATCAGTGATATTTTGGTCATTTTAAAATGTTTAATTTGAATCTTGTTATTGAATCTTGCTGGCAGTAAGTAGTTGAAATCTCAAATTTGTAAATCGATCTTTCCGATCCATATGATTTAGTTTGCTGGTTCCCAATATTTTCTAAATCGCGAGAAAAGGAAATGGGGTGATTGCTATTAATATTGGTAGCATAAAGCTTGCTTTTATCTTGCTTGGAAGCAAAGTTTTCATATGTCGATTAACAAACAGGTGGCTCTTCAACGTTAAGTTCATCGGATGGGCATGACTTGTCCAAAAAAAAATAGATTTTTCGGTTCTTCAAAACGTGATGACAGAAGAAGATAATGCGAAAAGGTCAGAACAATTACATGCTAATTGCATTCATTTTGCTGTAGAAAAGAGGTTCCTCTTCCGCTAAACGAGAGTTAAAGTAGCTAATGATTAAAGTGCTGACGATCCAAAGCAAAGTATCTTTTGTCAAAAGAAAAGAAAACCAACTCCTGCGAACAACAAATGAACCATTTTTCACATTTGCCGTACAGACAGGTTTGCTACAAAATAGGAATTGCTGTTTGTTAGTCTTTTCAAACTGCCGCGAAGATGACGAACAGTTCTTCGCCTTCATCAACGATACCAGAAAGAGAAGAATGCCATTATATTGCTTGCAATTGGATTCGGGTGGCAAAAGGACTAACAGAAGAGACATACGGAAATTGTGGTAGCAGCAGTCACTTTCAATTCGATTGTTGCCGTGCCGACCATATTCCTTAACACGGTAATCATTTTAGCGGTGGTATCAAAAGAGCGACTCCAAACGACTTCTCACATTTTATTGGCGAGTTTAGCGGGGATAGACTTGTTTTGGGGCCTTGTAGCCCAGCCCATAGCCATCTCAATTCAAATAAAAAAAATCCTGGATAAAGGCCCATTCTATGACTTAGAAAAGGTATTTACAGTCTTGTTCACTGCTCTCGGTTTTACATCGGTTGGTCCGACTAGTGTTAGTAAGTACCGACCGGCGGTACATCGCTATAAAACACCCTTTGAAATACCAACATATTGTTACCAGAAAGACAGTATTTAACAGTCTTCTTCTGAACTTGTACGTTGCAGCTGTTATTACAGTTCAGCAAATTTTGTTGGCAGCTTTAGACAGTGGAACGAAACGCTACTTAACCTACGGCAGAGTAAGAGAGTTATAGTATTGGTTTTTGTTGGTGTGATATGCCTTGGAATGATATGCTACACTTATCGCCACATTTTCTCAGAAACAAGGCGTCAGATGAAACAGCTAAAAACCGAGCAACTGACAAATGAAGAAGCAAAAAAGATGAAAAAGAATAATAAGGCAGCCAACACCCTGTCTATCCTTCTGGTCGTGTTAGCGCCTTCATATCTGCCGTCATTGGTAGCCTTCTTTGTGCTCGCTGTTTCAGAAGACATTTTAGAACCACCTTATTTGATCATCGTTGGGATTTGGATCGAACGTTTCAATGCGTTGAGTTGTCTTTTTCACCCTATTGTTTACTGTTGGCGTAGTAAGCAGCTACGATAAGCTTTTCTGGAAATTCTTCATCTCTGACACGGCGTTTTCACATCAAGACGGATTATCCGTCTCTAGTGTGAAAACGGCCAATGCTGCCAATCACGTGCATATGAAACAGGATCCGGTTGCGGCACATTTTCTCCAAAATATCGCCTCGATTTCATGCAATCGAAAAATGGATCCTGTTAAAGAGACTTTTAGTTTGTGACACTTTGCGGTACCTAAGTTTAGTTACCGTGACACTTAATGTTAAACCGCAATAGCCAAACCAGACATTTTTGTTGTCTGATATCTGTCAGAATGAATCGTATCATCCTTGTCGAAGAAGCGCGTGTGTTGTAACATTCGCGTACCGTTATCGTGGAAAACATTAAAATCGGAACTCGTTCAGTGATTTCCTCGTTTATTTCATCGCTTACAGTTAATCGACCACAACAGATCCATTGGGTTGGAGTCCTTGCTACAGTAAATATTTGAGAGTTTTTTTTATGATATTTGGATGATTGTTTTAAGAATAAAAGTTGGTGGGAAAGGGAATTGAAAATTGAGGGAAAATGGAAAATATTGGATTTATAGGTAGTTGAAAATAAGAATTTAAAGTTAAAAATTAGTAGATAAAGGCCAGATATACTGCCCGCGAACAAAACAAGGTGCCCCGGAGCACACTGGCAGGCTAACTGATCTAAGTGTATACTTTTTTCTACCATTCTCTCTTTCTTTCTCAATTCGCCCCATTTACTCAAAGAATTCAACCGTAATGCCTCCTTAAGCCTATGCCACGAAATATTAAATGTGCGGCAAAGCCAGGCACTTGCCTCCTCATACAACGACATTCATTTTTCTGAAAAATCCTTAGTTGAAGTGGGGAGGGGGCTGTATTAGGCCCTATATTATTTTCTGTCAAGGTCAATGACGTCAAGGTCATCGCACCACATCAAAATTTTCTTGTGAAATTTGCTAATTATTTAACTTTAAGTATTCCTGTAAAATCGGGTGATAGCAATAGTAAGTCAGCAGCTAATGAGGTTCAATCTGTTGTTGAATGAACAGCTGTAAATCGCATGCAACTAAACGTCAACTAAACTTCAAGAAAAGGTGGGAGATGCTTCTGAAAGGCAAGCCCACCAACGGATTTATCCATGTCACTGGGATTTACATTCAGATAACATCCTATCGAAAGCTAGCAGTCGTCTGTACAGCTTACTTGTTTGTAAATTCTATGGATTACCGTTGGATCATCGTCATCGTCTTTTCATAAGTATGGAAGTAGGGGGCTCACCCGTGCGTATTATGACAAGTACTTAATTAAGTCGTATTGACAGGCTGTTAAAAAGAGCTTTTAGGCCTGGTTACTGTAAAGAACTCTTTTTCATTGATTATTATTGCCCTGAAAGATAATACGTTATGGGAAAAGATCATCGACAGTAATAATTAGCTTTAGATAACCTTCTGCCACCGGAACGAACTATGGTTACGTTACGTAAGAGGCGTCACAGCTACATCATTCAGCGGGTTTCTCAAAACTAAGCGTTTCAAGACAACTTTTATCAATAGATGTTTGTTCTCTAGTTAGTTAATTAGTTAGTTAGTTAGCTAGTTAGCTAGCTAGCCAGCCAGTTAATTAGTTGGCAGTTGTAGGACTTAATTTACATCATTTGAAATGGACACGTTTGTTGTTTAGAGTGTTTTAATAAAGACCTTTATTATTATTATTATTTGTTATTAAAAAATACCTTATGAGAAATGCCAAAATAGCGTTTCAGAGCGTTTGAATGTCAAGTCTTTTTGGGGAAGGGTGATCATGCCCCTACTGTAGATTCCCCTTGCAGCTATCGCCTTCGGTGATCGCAGAAGTGCCTCGTCTTTGCCAAAAGTTTGCCCATGTATATGGTCCTAATGATCATGAATGAGGAGAACAATAATGCACCCGCGCGGGACGGGTCTTGTTAAAGGGGACTCAAAACTCTTCAAACCCTTTTGATAGCACTTCTGCTCAAGAAAGACGACAATGCACTTGTGCACCACAATTAAGGTATTATTTAGCATTGGTCCATAGATACATTTAGCCATGCAATATGCGTCGATATAGTATGAAACTTGCCGGTTAATCCCTTGCCTTTACAATAAAATTAAACACACGGTTACACAAACAGATTCGTGTAGGCCCGCTGTGTACCTATCTGTTATCAATCAATGAGCCTGATATGCCCTTTGTGTTATACCTTTCGGACATTTATAAAAATTAACATTAGTCAGACAGTTTCCTTTTTTTTTTGGTTTTCTCGTTTTTGTTTTGGCCAACCGATCTAATTAAGGATGGCTTCCACTTCTACGCATTGCCACATCACCATATCTTGATTATACATTTCAGCTCTGCCCGTGAAAGTCCCCTGTAAGACAAAAGCAACCAATGATAAATACAAGCTTGCAGACTCTACAGTCACCGGTTATGGGAGATACTACGTCTTAAATGCCAGTGTTAAACTGAATCTAAAGTTGGGGCTAACGTGGTGTTCAACAAAGACTGTCAGGACAGTCATGCAGACTGCTGACAGGGTATAAAATACAGACTAGTGCAGATTGCGGACTACAGATTGAAAACAAAACCATCTCGTCCTGTCAAACACGCAATAAATGTTCAACTTTTAACTTTGTTGTGATTTGATGTGATGATATTGACGTCTGAACAAGCTGAGCAAGTTAGTTGTGTCATGTCCGTAGATGGTTAATTAAATATTCTGGCTATTGATTTTGAATTTATTATCTTTCAGGCAGGATGGCTATTGGTTTAACTGATTAATCAGCAAAATCCTGATCTCGCTGGCTTTCCGAGACTGGTTCGTTTTGATTGGACTCAGTTTTGTCAAGAGAGGAAGAGGTGGTTTTGTTAGCTAAAATGTCAGCTACCCGAATGCCCACTTTGCCTGTTGTTGATCTGTTTCTTTACCAATTAGTTGCTTGTAAGGAGCAAGAAATTGCTGGCAATGGCGGATTTCAAAAATACACTGACCCCGGGTCACCTATTAGCCTCCCTTGCTGGCCCCCTCTAAAATTACCTAAAATTATAATAGCTTATAATGACAAAATTGACGTTGAATCACGTTCACGGATAAATTCTGGTGGCTAAAAGCAGGGCGCAGAAAAGAATGGGTTTTGAAACGCCCACTCTGCTGCTCTTGAGCGATGTGTGATGCGGAGAGAGACTGGGAATCAGTTGAAAAAATAAAGAAAGATCGCGGCTCATGGCTGTGAGACAGAAGATCCGGGCGAGTTAGAAGATCTGTAAAGGATCCTTAATCTCGCAGATGATGCTTCATGTTCTCTTTTATCATCCACGTGAAGTGAGCTGACTTTGTTGGGTATAGCAAATGAGGGAGTGCAAGCAATTTGGGACACAATTGTCGATCAGCTGATTAGTTGTCAACGGGATATGAGAGGAAATGAGTGACAGGCCTGCACGGACTCCTCATGCGGTTTTTGTGGTCGCCTCGCATTAGAGCCTTAGATTATATTTTTGCCCTTACAAGCATGTATTTAAGAGATTTACCTCTTTTGAATGATATTATCGGAGGTTTCAAATAAATTGCCTTTAACAATGGCTGATTTTGTATAAGGCCCCAGTGTTCCATCATTGTCTGTTTACGACTGTTAACTGCTGGGTGGTACGTAGTCACAAAAGGCAGAACCCTCGCGTTAGTTTTTTTGTTTTGTGTTTGAGCCGATTATCTAGAGGCAAAGTTGACCCCTGACAGAGACCTTTCTATGATTGGTTTTGGATAGCCGCGTGCTCTCAGGCGTTGTTTAAATTTCACAAGGCTCTCTTCAAATGTTGTTTTCGAAGAGTTAGTCCTAAGCAATCTCATTGCTTCAGTATTGCTTCGCCTTTAATGAAACCACTTTTTACGCCTGGGGGATGGCATGACTTGAAGTGTGTATATTGAAAGGTTTCGGTCGGCTTGTGGTGAGTTTTTATGTCCAGGATGCATTCGTTTTCGAATCTTTCCCCTTTGAACACCACTGTGTCGAGGAAAGTGATCTCGTTCTCTGATATTTCGGCCGTAAATTTGATGGTACTGTGGAATTTATTAGCTTGTTCAATAAAACAATCCACGTCTTTTTTATTGCAGTCCCAAAGCGAGAAGATATCATCGATATATCGTTTCCATTCTTTAGGCTTGATCTCGCTTTGTCGTATAAGCTTTGATTCGATTTCAGCCATGAAAATGTTGGCAAATGATGCTGCCATTTTAGTTCCCATGGCCGTTCCGTGTGTTTGGAGATAGTTGTCTCCATTAAACTGGAACGAGTTTTCTTTCAGAATTAGACCAGGCATTTCCCATAGGAAGCGTCAGTTGGGACCGGTGGGTTGTAGTTGTGGAACGTTTCGTATGCCTTGCATACTGTTTCTGTTCCCTCTTCTTGTGGTATATTGGTGTACAAGCTAGAGACGTCCATTGACACTAAGATTGTGTCTTGGCCTATCTTTGTTTTCTCTATGAAGTAGATAAAATCAGTTGTATCCTTAATAAAGGATTGTTGTTTCTGTGCGATAGGCTGGAGCAATGTATCCACAAATGAGGATATTCTCTCAGTTGGGCCGTCACAACCTGAGATGATGGGTCTACCGACCGGTTTAGGTTTGTGTATTTTTGTAATCGTATAGAAAATTGGTGTTCTAGGAGGATTGGGAGTTTGTGAGAGCCATTTTTTAGTCATGTCATCAATGTGTTTGCCCTGGTGAAGACGGTTAATGAGGTCATTAACCCTTTCCTTTGTGGTTTTCACCATTAGCGCTTTTAGAAGTTCATAGTGCTCTCTGTTGTCGAGTTGCACCTTGGCCTCGTTTATTTTATCTGTCTTATTCATGATGACTGTTGTTGTCCCTTTGTCTGCTTTTTTGAGGTTTATAGCAGGATTGTTTTTCAACTCCATTAGAGATATAGCCTCGTTGCGTGACAGGTTATTTTGGGGCTTAGTTATTGGGATCTCAGCAAGTTGTATTTTGATATTTACCAAATAGCTCTCAAGGGCAACTGATGGTTGAACCTGAGGCATCCAATTTGATTTAACATGAAAAGGATGTGGTTCTTTGTTTTGCCCATGAAAGATGTATTGGAGTCTCATCCACCTTGCGAATTGTTCAAAATCTCGCAACAGTTGTTGCCTGATTTTAGTTTCGTTAGTGGCAGGCGTGGGGATGAATTTGAGTCCCTTAGATAACACGCTGACCTGGTTGTCAGTAAGTTTATGGCTTGATAGATTCTTCAGGAATTTTTCATTTATCTCCCTTTCTCTGGCTTACACTGTTGTTGTTTACAATGTTTTTAGCCGAATGCATTTCGTTTAGAGGGTGCCTAGTTAGACTAGGTTTGTGTTTGTGAGCCGCGTTTTCTGAAGCTTTCTGAGTTGACTTTTAACTTCCTTCTCTGGTTTATGGAATTGAGTTAGTGCACTGACCAAACTCTGTTCAGCATTGAGCTTGATGTCTCTTAGTTCTTTTTCAAAGATCATGTCCGGCGCTATGTTTGGCTTAGCCGAGTATTGTAATGATCTCGGACATGTCCGATTTGTAATGTGTTTCTCTAGTTTTTCAATAGAAAGTTCAGTCTTGGCTATTTTAGCCTCCACAGTCTTTCGATCTGTGAATTTCCTCTTTAAGCCTCGCTTGTGGAGGTCTTTGTTCGGAATTAAGTTCATCACTTTGTTTCTTAGGCGGGCTCTTGTGATTTTGTTGGTGGATGTACCGCGGTCTTGGTTGTGATGGTGGAGGGCTATTCTCCGTGTCAATATCATTGTTCTGCGTGTCAAGCAGTAGATGGTCATCTAAAATATTGTCGTCTGTATCGCAACGAAACTCTGGCGTTCTTGGTGGTGTGATGTCGTTTTCATCGTTTTCACCATAACTTGGTTCAAGGTATTGCGCCATTGAGTCGTCAAGATGAGACATGTTGCAACTTGTTCAGTGTTTGGGGCTACAACAGTAGCCGCAGACACACTTCCAAGTCCCGTTGGCGTTGAGCAAGATGATGATTTTGGCCCACCAGTGAAACGCTGTGGAGATGGACAGACTACCATTCTCTTGTTTGCGGATTGTACTGGGCTGGCAGGTGATAAGAGAATTCGTTTCGCTCCCGAAGCCATTTGCCGACATTTGAAAAACCAAAAGTAGTTCGAAAACCTTAACACTGTTTGTGATAGACTGTATGAAATAAACTGTCTTCGTCTCGATTTCGTGTAGCTCACTGTCTTTAAAATCTGACTGGCGCGAAAGTGACCACCCGCGGTACGTGTTCCGATCGTACCGACTACTTGAACCTCAAACTCGAAAAGGTAAAAAAAAAAAAGGACAAAATAAAATTTACTCAGGTGAAAGAATTTAAGTTGTTCTACACATAGTCAAGAATGTTCACTTTCAGCTTCTTTAGGTCGTTGGGAATGAACATTTTTATTCTCACGCGCTGACGTGAAAAGCAACGCGTTTGAAGAAGCGAGATTTATTTCAAGCAAAATTGTTTCTGACTTTGTATCTAAAAACCATTCTGTATTGCCCACAGCTTCAATGGCTTATTGCAATGCTCTGCACACTAAAAGAGAGTTGAAATATTTTACTGTTCTCTCGCAGCAATCTATTTTTCGCATCAGGTTTCATACCATTTTTTACGGCCATTTTTTTTAACACTACCACACTCTGGCGCCCTCGACCCAGTCTCTCTCCGCATCACACATCGCTCAAGAGCCTGGTGGGCGTTCCACCGCCCATTCTTTTCTGCGCCCTGCTAAAAGCAGGAACGAGGAACGGGGATCAGGGAACCGAAAACGGGAGTCTGGTCTAGTCTTGTATTCAGACAAGCAACGCATTTGATTTAGAAGCACGACTATATGATCGATTTTACTGCTTATACAGGAACTTACGTAAAAAAATGTTTTCGAAGACGCTAACTCAGTTACCTTCATATCCTTTATCAAAGTCATTGTTTATCCGCTGTTTAAGATGTTCTGCTATGCAAACATCTGCGGACACCGCGAACTCTGACAGAAGTTGCAGATTCCAGGAAAAAAAGGAGCAAATGGGAGCAACCATCACTTAAACGTTGACTTTGAAAAGTGTACTTCGAGACTTAACCTGAATATCATAAACAAGACATCTCTTATTTATGCATAAAAGATTGTACCATAAAATTACCTTATAGGCTGTTGAGACCGGCATCCTTGTGCTTGCCGTCAAGGAGACAGTTTCTAGGACAAAAGAGGTAAGGTAACACTTGTTCGTTGTAAAACCTTTTGCACCGTATGCAAATGTGACTGGACGATTTGAAGTTCATCTAGGTAAAGAGTTTAATTTTCCACCGCAAACAATTACAAATCAAAGTGGTTGTCCAATACTGAGAGTAGAAATGCCACTGTACATTTTAATCCTCGATTAATGAACGCTTTCATGATACGATTTCTCACAGCATGTTGCTGGAAAAGCATAGAGTTTTTGGCGTCGATGACATGCTCTTTACATGGTTTGAATCTGATACTTGACTGGTCGCTTCTCTCCCTGCCTCCCGTGCAATTTTTTTTCAAATGCACGATATATTTCTTGCGGTGTGTCCAAGAGATCAATCCTACAGCCTTATTTATGTAAATGATCGCTGTATTCTCTTTAGTTATTCGAAGGCCAGGATGTCTGTCAGTCATAAAAATTTAACCGTGACAGCATCTTTTTTTTTTGTTAACTTTAATACAGAGCAAAGCATTAACCGTGAAATAAAATTAACTATCTGCAAACAGCTCAAGTTTAAACATAGCTAGAATACAGCCTGAGTATTCATCGGTTTGTTCCAGATACACCTCCTCTTAAAATCAAAATAGGCCGGCGATGATCCGATACAGAAGGCAAGGTCAGAAAATTTCCAGTTGCTTATATCGATGGGCATTTGTCCTACCTATTTCTCCCAATCTCATTGTATTTGTTCGGCCCATGCACTAGCCTTTGTGCTAAATAAACTGCCGAGGGTAAATAAAGGTATTATTATCATTATTATCTCTTTTCCTCGCCTGCTGGAGTATTGGGGCCTCCTAAGAAGTTTTCCATAAGCGATAGAGGCTCTTGAGGACAGATATTGATATTGACGTGGACGTGAGATTTCGTCTATACCTAGAAACAAAGTTTATGGTCTCTACTCATGTCCGATCCGTATTCTATCCTGCGCTAAGCACATTGTATCTGTGCCGAGAAAGTGTCTTTCCCTACAAATTAAAGCAAGCCAAAGTTATCCCTGTCTATAAAAGCGTCTCCATTTTTAATTATATTTGAACAATTAATGTACCATCGTCTAAATACTTTCCTTGACAAAAACAATATTCTATTTAAGTCACAGTATGGTTTTCGCGAAAAAGCATTCCACACAGCACGCTATTCTTGATACTGTTAACATCAAACCTAAACCACTACACACTTTCAGACGCAAGGATTGGGATCAGGCAGTCCTTATTTACAAGCTTAACAACAAATAGATATATAATATAATCCTTATACACTAGCTAACACTAATAAATCAATGGCAGACAATTAGCTACGAAATACAAAACACAAGACTGCCTAAAGATATAGAAAGTGGGTGGGTGGGCAAACACTTTACCCACGCCGCTCAGCTCTCAAATTGCTCTACTTCGATAGCGTGCAGGAACGAATAACGCGGTTACTGCTGGATTACAGTTGATATGTACAGATGAGGCTCAATAGGTAATTGTACTAAATAAGCTAAGATGATTGGCTGTTGCAGATTTCATGACTATGGCCGCATACACATTATACGTCAAGTATACCTTTCATGCACCTAGGCTAACCACTGCATCCAGTGTTGTTGTTAGAAAGCTAAAAAGGTCTAGTCACCAGACCCCCTGATCCTCCTGCCGGGGTCTATGTTTATCTTAATAACAAGTTATCAGTATCCACAAAACAACATGGATCTAAAGTTATTCACTTGTGGGATCTTTATTGATTTAAAAATGGCCTTTGACATCGTCGACCTACATCAATGATATTCATAACTCTGCAAATAAATTTTCATTCTATCTCTTTGCTGATGACATTAACTTTCTGTATGCTGACAAAATCTGAAGTCTCTTGTAGAAACTGTCAATAACGAACTGCTTAAAGTTTCTCTATGGCTTAATGCAAATAAACTAACGCTCTATGCTAAAAAGTCAAATTATAATTATGTCATTTGATAACAGTACCCATACTCTTACTTCTTTTGAGTGCAAGCAACATGTCAAATATCTCGGAATTTTACTGGACAGTAATCTGAGTTGGAAACTTCACACAGAATACATTAATAAGAATAAGTAGAATTATTGGCGTCATTGCTCGCCTTAGGCACTTCGTTCCCCTCTGTACTCTAAATATCTATCGGACCTTGTTATTTCCTTACATGTCACATGGTTTAGCTGCTTGGGGTCAACCTACTAAAACCCATTCACAAAAACTCCTTGTACTACAAAAACATGTTCTTCGTTTAATGTTTTTTCCTAAGCCCAGAGCACACGCTGCGTCTATGTTTATCTCCTCAAATATTCTCCCTTTAAACAGTGCTATGTTGAAACTGTTTCTTCTTTAATGTACGACGTCTAACGTTTGTCTGTTCCGTGTAATATAAGTGATCTCTTTACTAAACAGTTAATGAAATACACAATCACAAGAGCAGGAGCTCCTCTTCAGACAACTTTTATATTTAATCTTCGAACCGGAGCCTAAATCAAACTGGACCTTTGCCAGATTTGGAGCTGAACTCTGGAATTCTACAAATTTCGACAACTCTCCAAAAGTGCCTTTGAAAAGCATGTACATGGTTTGTTACTCTCAATAATGGAGGCTGAGGACGATTATGTTGAAACGCCCATTCTTCTGCATGAAATTGCAAATTTTACATACTTTATGTATACGAAGCATATTTTTGTTAGAATTTCTTAACCTTCTTATAGTCCCATTTTCGTTTTAATATCCTCTTGTTTTTTTTTAATCTGATATAATATTGTTGTAGCTTGTACTGTGACTGTGCAGTTAATTACTGGTAACTCTCAATGGATTTTAATTGCTGTAATTACTTTGTAATTTATTCCTTAATGTGATCAGTTGATCGGTAAACCACGGACTGCGCATGCGGTCATGATTATTGTATCTCCGCCCGGCCACTGCGATTAGTCTTTGCGGGCGGAGATGGACTATCACGTCTCGTATCTTGTAAACAGTTGTGTTGTATTGTCTCGCTTCCTATCTATCTTCTTATTTATCTTACTCTCAGATCCGATCTCTGTATCATGAAAACTCACCTCCTGCAGGCAGGCCACACACCCTCGAGTAATGCCGACAAACATTGGCAGTGTCCCTGATCCGCACCGTTCCGTCTTTAGACTCAAAGTGATATCGTAAGATGGCATACAAAATATCTACAGCTGTCGAATATTCAGACCGACACAGAGTCAATATAAGATTACACAGAGCTCGTTTCAAGTTTAAAATGGTAGTGATGGGTCTGTGTCTGTGCTATGGTTTCAGAAGTTCCTTTGATGGAGGGTATAGTCGCTGTAGTTACAAGTGTCGGGTTAGTGTTCATAACATTTGAGCTGTACGGTAAGTGTTGCGTGTAACCAAGTCGCTGTTATTGCTGTTACTGCTGAAAAACGTCGCTCAAGTACTTACGTTCGTCTGTTAAACTCTCACGTGAGTCACTAAGTAGTTGCGCTCGTCTCGTTGAGGTCCGTACTGTCTTTCCTTTGTGTGTGTGAAGTAGAGTTGTAAGAGGATTTGTCGAGTTGCCTACCATTATGTGTAAGTTTTCTGTAAATTGTCGTCAATAGTATGTTGTTTTCACGTGAAACCAATATTTTAGCAAAGCAGGAGCCCATCACGAGAAATGTAAAACTCTCATACTAAGCCTATGTCGCGGCATTTTTACAGACCGATTTATTTTTAGATTATCTTCTCCCGAAAAAAAAGGCAGTTCCAGTACACGTGAGTAGTGATAAAAGTGGAAAACAAATGCCGGCAACAAACGGCCTGCCCCACCGCAATCCCGAAAGCATCCCGAGTGGAGTCCCACCCACCACCCGCTCCGCAGGCTACACCATGATCGAGTTGTGGGCGTGTGAAGTCCACAAACAAACGAGCCTCTCCCCAAAGCTTTCACAAAAATCGTGGCTGTTGTACGAGTGGTTCGACAGCCCGGACAAGCTCGATTTTGCCGGGCTCCCCCACAACCCTGCCTGGTACTTAACCCTGAAAAATATTCAAGTCCTCACAGAGGAAGAGTGGCAAGAGTGCAATCGGTTGTTCGAGGAGAAGTGTATCACACTGACCTTTGCTGACTGGCTGAGCTACTACAACAATCTGGACGTGGCTTCCGGTCGGAAAGAATGCGAGCATTTTTCACTGAAAAAGGGATCGACATAGCCTACATTATCTTCTTCGGGGAACGGTTAAGGGGGCGCCGTGCTTTACTGCCCATGCTACGAAGGATATGAAATGTTGAAAGGGGCTGTTGTCGGGGGGCTGAACCTCGTGTCACACGGTACCATGAAGTCAGTATCACGAGGATTTGCTCGCACCAGTTCGAAAACGCAAAGCTGTTGATGAAAATCCTCGGCTACGATGCCAATGCCCTCGACCTGTCAACTATCCTTAAAGATCGCCCTGCAGGAAGGAAAAGGTCGTCCACTACACAGACGAGTGGACGGTCGGAGCAGCGCCACTTCTGACACAAAAGTTCTGTCATGAGGATCAGAATTACTTTTAGTTTATCTGTCATGCAATTCCAGACTTTTCTAGAATTATCTCATAATCTGTAATATTCCAGAAATATCTTTGATGTGACTCAGTTTCCACAAAAAGTAAACCTTGTAATACACTATAAATAGTAACAAAACGTTCTCAAGTTGTCCTGCGGCATAAAAAGAAGGTCGGCTTGGTACACCGTGTTGGTTGTGGGCACGTCGAACATTGGGCGAGGAATGCGCCGCGGCGCAGGGAGGAAGATCTGCCAAATCGCTTGCTTGAACAGACACCTCCTTGCAACATCTTCCAGGACCCTAGTGGCCTCCGATATTTCTTTATCACGGCCATAACTTTCCAATAACCAGGTGGACTGTAGTAAAAATTTGCAAGGCGTTTCTCAATTTGTATATACCAAACACCGCAAATATGAACTGCTGCGGGGCAAAAATTGTTGCGGACCCTGAAAAAACTTCCAAACTCATTTGTCAATCATGTGGAAGAGTGGAGGATCTCACCCAGTCCAACGCCCAAGAAGGAAGGCTGCCGACCACCGAATCCATCAACCATTTTCATAAGGTTCTTTTGAAACACAGAATCTTGGACGCTGTCAACACCGTCGTGCTTGACGATCAGGAAGTATGCGACCTGTCGCGGCCCCGTTTCTTGGGGGGCGTCATCCGGCACTTCAGTCATGACGGCAAGACGGTAAACTATGTCTATTTCTTACACAGTTACTTCGAGGCTGTTCCTTCTGTAGCCTGGCCGCGGAAGGAAGAAATCCTCAAATGCCTGTTGCCGGCTTTTGAAAATATTCCTCCAACAACCCGGCGCCGTGCGAAAGAAAGATTTGACGAGTGGTGGATCAAACCTGGGTGAAGCGTTCGTCATATCTGACCACAATTTTTGCCGGTATCTCCTTGCAAAAAGACAAAGTCGTCCACCATCTTTAGCCTGTCGAGTACGTTTTTTTCGTTGAAACGTTCGCCCCTTAAATAAAATCGAATGGCGTCAAGGATATTTTTGTACTCACACCCCAGGGGTGCCCTCTCTCTAAATGGGGGGACCCATTGCCCCTCTTTTCCTCGTGTTCTTTCCCCCTTATTTCTTTTGGGTCATTTAAAACGCTTCCCTCTCGTCCTGTATTGCAAATACTGCCATAAAAATGCTTGCCCTTCCCCCTCCAGTAGTGATAAAAGTGGAAAACAAATACTTGCATAAAAACGGCCGCCACCACAAGCCGGCCCGAAAACACTGCCCGGGCGGAGTGGGTGGTGGGTGGGACTCCGCCCGGGATTCTTTCGACCGAGGTTGCGATGGGGCGGGTCGTTTGTTAATAGTAATAAAAATAATAATGAGGATTTATATAGCGCTTTAGCTCTTTAAGGTGGACTTTGCCAGACTGCTTTTTTAGGCGCAAATTGCAGCCTCGCAGTTTACAATCTTAATTGAATGAATAGTAGGATCAACACAGGTGCCCCCAGAACAGAATAAGTTACAGACCATCACACCGGGGACTGCGTCCCCTACTCGTTCTGATCAGTGTGTGGGTTCTTTAACGTCCCACACCAGAACTGTGAGACGGGACCTCCGGTTTATCGTCCTTATCCGAGAAGACTGGAAAGGCTAACCATTTGCAGATGTCATAACAAAGGTAGCAGTTTCCCCTCAGTTATATAAAGACCATGAGTGTTGGTCCGGCCGGGACTTGAACCCCCGACCTCTCGCACAGCAGTCCGGTGCTCTACCAACTGAGCCAACCGGTCGACGGTTGTTGCCGGTATTTGTTTTCCACTTTTGTCACTACTCACGTGATACCGCATCATCATCACCTTTCTTTTGTTCGCAGAGAAACTTTAGAACAAAAGAAAGGTCGAGGAAAAGTTTCGCGCGAGAGAAGGGGGATATGGAGCATTGTGATTGGTCACTGGGTCTCCTGCAGGAGTCCCATATTCGCTGCAAATTCAATATAAAAGAAAATTGGTCTGTGAAATTGGCGTGACAGGAATATAGAGCATTCGTGTGCTCCTAGTGATGGGCTCTTAGCAACGGTATTTTACGTTTTTCCTCGATCTCCTTGGTAGACTTACAACATTAACAACTGACAAAGGGACGAATTTTACTAACAGTACACGTACGAAAATCTGACTAACAAATAACAAATCAAAACGCACCAGTGGCTGTTTACAGTCCCACAGCCAATCACAACACAGCTCAAATGACAGTAACACCAACCAATAACACCACGACTTCGTTGATTAATCGTCAACGACCAGAGTATTTTTGCCATTTAGTGACGTTACACTTGACTTGACTCTGATGATGACTTCCTCTCAGGTTGTCGAAACGTCAGTTTGTGTCACCTCAAAGAGGACTGCACTTACCCAGACGTTTAATTTGAACTTCTCTTAGTTATGTTAATTTCATTTTATCAGTTTACAAAACAAAGCAATGCGACATACTCACCAGGAGTAAAAGTTATGAAGACGTTTATTCGCTTCCCTGGTGTTAGCACTGGCCAAGGGGTAACACTGTAGTTTAGGGTTTTATCTTCAGGACCTGAGGATACCATCGGGTTGTTAACCAAGAATAAAGAAAACAATCTTCAGCCGGAACCTCGAGACTTAGGAAACGTTCATAATTAATGAAGTGGTGGCTATAAAGATTTTGCAGTTTGAGAAATTATTTTATGGGTGGCCCCCACTTAAACCTAGGACCAGTGACACTCTCACGAAAAAAGAAAATTGGCTTGGCAGCGTTGGCGCCGACCGTTCTGCCATAAGTCACAATAAGAACGAGATGAGCCCACAAACTGAATCTGGCCAGCGTGCTCTTCTCACTTAATTTTTTACTTCCATTGTTTTTTACTCATCTCGACTTATTCGATGAGATTTTTCGTGATGTTTTCATTTGAGGTGGGTAATGAAACTGTCATTTATAATTTTCAACGTTATGTTTTGTAGATCTGGACTCATTTTCAGGGGTTTGGATGATGTTTTCGATTCTCGACTTCGTATTTTTCTATCTGGATACTGCGGAACGCCAAGCCTAATAACTAAACAGGTAAAAATAGTCTATTTTTTGCGAATTACTTAGTGCAATACTCCCACCGATCCATCCATATTTCCGCTTTCTATTTCAGAAGGAAATAGTTTTTTCCAAGCTGGCGATCACGTGGACTCAAAACACGTGAAGAAATTTGTGACGCCAAAGCAGAAGGCAAAAAAACTATTCTTAGACTTGTGGCCATATGGTCGGAGTAATAATAAGGCGTCGACTGCGACGTATCCTGCAGAGTAGGAGATTTTAGAAAGACTGAACATTTTAGCGAAGACGATCTTGGGTTCAATTTAAAAGAAAATTTGGAAGAAAAGCAAATATGAATGCGTGGATCGAGGTGGCGACCTTATACATGCATGGTCGTCTATCTTAATCGGCACTCACCCGTTGCCTGGGGGGCAAAAAAATTTAGACTAACGGCTCAAGACGAATATTCCGGTCTATCTGGTACCGTATCTGGTTTTCAAAACACCCTAGAACTTTTCTTTTGAGTTCTAGGTTGAATACAAAGATTCGATCGTATGGAAGACCTTCAGTGAAGCTAAATGTTTATTCGGGTTTCCCCTCAGTTTATTTTTCGGCCACTTTTTGGTCCCCTTTACAAATTTACTCCTCTTACCGCAGAATGTTACATTTGTGACTATTACTTCACTTGTTGAGGTACAGTAGCCCAGCACATGGAGAGAAACTAAGATAAACAGCAGCTGCTGAGTTTCCATGGGTTATAAGATGTGAAGTTAACTGAAAAAAAAATAGCCCTGTCTCATATTAAGTGAATACATCTTCGCGAATGATGGTTCCTGAAACTGTTAAAATATATAATGAACAAAAATGCATCTTTATAGGCGTAGATCCAAGGGCAATAGTGACTGTTTTCCGATAACAGAAGTGCTAGCCGGGGGTTGCAGAAACATTCTTCTCCGGAAATATTTAATGGATTTAGGTGATCCCCTTGTTTTTCATCGCGTGTAACATTGCGACATCAAAGGTGGTGGCGATTCTAAGCGGCCGCCATAAGAGAGCCAACAAAGGCCGCTTTTGTAATATTAACTCCTCTCGGTTAAAAGATGTTGCTGTGCAGTAAAAAATCAAAACAAACAAATAGCGGAAACAATATGGAAGCCGCCATCTTGGAACTCGCCCCAGTCCCTTCGAAGGAGATGATCCGAGCCCAAATTTTCCCCTTGTCGTTTTGATGCAAAGAAACAAGCTCGATGATCCCCTTTCTTTATTGTGTTATTAACTCGAAATAAATCACTGTGAATTTGTAAACCATGTATCTGAACTGAGGATTGAAGGATGAAGATGTGTCTGAGTGATCATTGCAGTTATGAGCATTCTGCTGAAGTAGTGAAAAATAGGCTTGTACGGGAGTCGAATCTATGACCTCTGCGATACCGCTGCAACCGGCCGTACCAACTGAGCTAACAAGCCAACCAGAGGGTGGTCATTTTGTTGGTTCGAAATAAACCCGTGAATGGTGAATAAATGAGTGTGAATATATGTGAACCATGTATTTGAAGGAATGTGTATGGCATAATCACGTTAATTACTTACAATCATTTGTAAGATCGCGTAATTTGAAATCAATTTACTGAAAGATAATAGCCTAGACAAAACAATTCGGTTCTAGGTTAATTTCAGACTCTTTTCTGGCCTTATTGGGTAGGTAGCGCCTGATTGAAAGTTCGCAAGTCATTCTGATACGACGAAAGTGAATTCAAAAGTCATTAATTGCGAGTGTGCTACTTATTTTGCAAGTAAGCATGTAAAGAGAATTCAAAAGTAATAATGGTTTTAAAAATCATATTAAAGTATTCGCTTCCTTTGTTTTCATCATTAAAATATCCTACTTCTACACATTTTGCAACCGAGTATGCAACGAGATTTCAAAAGCTTACGGGTAACCCATTCTCAAATGAACTATTGTAAGAATTGCAGTTGAAAGTTATGACAGCACAGAAGGATTCCATTGCAAGACAGCACGTCAACAGAGGTAATCAACTGACAATCATCACGTAAGATAACAATTTATATGTGGCTAAATGCAATTTAGGCGAGTTTAAACTCGTGCCAATGCTGCCAGCAGTCTTGCTCATATGTGCAAGTGATCTGCAGGGTGGGCACCCGTAGAATAAACAGGGACGGATTACATGTGCTAGGCTTCGAGTGAACACTGCGGATCATCGTTTGCTAATATTTGCCAATCCACTGAGCCTTCGTGAATCTTTGCAGATTAATTCAGCCTGTTTAGTTCTTTGAGCGAATCTTTGCGGATTCTGCTCCCGTTCCCTCCCACCCTTTAGTGTTTAAGGTTGATAAGTATGGTAAGTATTCCACCGAATTTATTTCAGTGTGACGGTGCCTGTTGGCGGCTGCTCGCTGGGGTGGTTCCCGCTCACAGGTTCGCCATGGTTACCTCCCTGCTGCGCCTGAATTGCTTAGGATCCTGCCAACCTCTATGGCACCAGCTAACAAGCTCATCAATTGGCGATGAGTTTAATTGGCAATTCAATTTGTGTGGTAACTATTCACCTAATTTTGACCCTGAAAACTCGCCATTGCTGCTTTGCATGTGACGTCATGGCGGCAGTCTTGGCTGGTAAGAACAGTAGCCTACCTCTCCACTGGGAACTAAACTTTATTTTTAAGCACGTTCTCCGAAAAAAATGTATTGTCACCCAACATGGCCACCTAGTCACGTGGGTGAAAATCATGAATATAAGGTTTCGAACATTTCTCTCAAGTCTTTCGAGCAGGGTATGTACAAGTCCCTCTTTTGCCGGATGAAACCTTGCAAATCGGCTGATTGATTCATCCATGATTAATCATATTTACTCTTTTCAAAAATAATTAGAGGTTAATAAGTTCTTATGTTGTTATGAATCTTCTTAAGTAGTTCGCTCTCTTTGGTCCATATTTTGTGTTTCCTCGCTTATCTCGCTCTCTAATTCAGACATTTTAGCCAGTTGAATCGATTTAATTTAAAGAATCTGTGCCAGAAAGCTGCAAGTCAACGAAATTCAAGAAAGGTGTTAACAATATTAGCACATTTTGTGCTTAATACACTGAACCAGTGTTTCTAAATTATTGGATTTACAAATTGTGTTGATAGGATAAACTCTAACGAGAGGTTGGCACTGGAGGCTGATTTATCATGGCCGATATACTTACGTAGTAATTTTAAAGACCTTACCTCAGCTGAAAGTTATTACAGTGAAAGACAGCCAAGCGTTCCCGTCGTTAACAGACCAATGAATTCAATAATGGAAAATTGATTTCTTTCGTGGCTTCAATGATCGGTTCATGAAATGAGTAATCCAATATTCAAATTGAGCCTCGATTCAATAATCGAGTGTTGACTGGATTAATGGAAAAAGCCTTGCCATATATGGAAGGCAAGGCAAAGCATGGTCGACCAAACATGGCGGACATATTGGCGGACATGAAGAAAGAACGGTTAAGTTTTACACAAACGTACCATTGGTCTACAATGTTGTTTCTTTTTCTCAGGTGTTAGAACATACTCTTCCCCGATCAATAGCGATATTTTTATTTCAAAAATGTCAAACTTCTTTGACAGTGATTTTAGCAACTAGAACATAAGTCTCCGCATTCTAACGTAATTAATTATCAAGAGAGCCCCTGATGTACTGCCATGATCACTGTCAGATGTAACTTCATTTAATAATAACGAAACACAAAGGGAAAAAGGTGAAAGGTCACTTGTGTCCCTAAGCTTTAGGCTATGTATATATCTGGAACGGTTATGGTGGTGGCTCATAAGAGCTTCCATGTGGTTTTGAGAGGGAAGTAAGGGTCATCAAATAATTTTCCTTTATGTTAGTCTTAGCTTTGCTTCCTGAAAGAATGAACATCGATGTGACGTTTTTACTTTGTGCATCAGGCATGATTCTAAAATTTTGAGAGTATCGGATCCTTCAAAGTATCGCACCCTAGAAGGTTCAAACCTGGCTTCCAAATGGCTTCACTTCCGTAAAGACCCTTCCCTTTCGATCCTACAAGAAACGAACTCTTGATTGTTCAACGTCATACCTTTTTTCTTTGATTTGAATGTTAAGCTTATGATGACTGCTCCTGGCTTGAGACCTGGTATATTGAATCCTTTCCTTAAAGAATCTCTCAAGCACTTTAATCGTTTAACTATTTATGTTCATCCTTCCTTATCTTTAATTTTAGAAGTTTGAGCGACAACCAGATTGAACAATTACCAGGCGACATTTTTCAGAGGATAGCTTTTGCAATTGCGCTGTAAGTTTATCAAAACCTTAGCTGATGCACTCAGGTTTCTTAAACTTTCTCTTATAAGCCGCAAAATAGCGTTAACATTTTGCGAGTTAACGGGTGTGGAGGTTTACGGATATATAATTAAACTGTACTGAGCTTAGAACTTACAACGTACTTTAACAAGAGCCAAGCTCGGGCAAAATGCGTGAGATATAACTACGTAAGGAATGCGATGTGTTGTATTATAACGATTTAAGGTTATACCGTATACCTTCGGATCGCCACTTTTCTTCAAATTTGGATTTTTGGGTTAAAATAAGGTTTTAAGTACTATTTGGAAAATGTTCTATAACTTTGCACTCTGATTGGGTATTGACCTTGACTTGTAGTTTGAAAAGGTGATTCCGACGCTTGCATTTAGAGGTCCAGAAAAATTCGATGATTCATTTTATTTCAAACTTTTTGGCATAGTTTGATCGCCAGTTCTATAAGCTTTAATTTGATGTAGGGTTTCAGGTATCTGCAGTTTCAACGGGACGCACTACATCACTTGGACGCGAGATACCTTTAAAGGTATACGGTCACCTTAAACGTAAGAGAAAAGAGATGGACAGAATTTCAATTAAGTATCTTTTATTTGAACTAAGACGCCGCAACAAATTTTCAAGTTATCACTAGGAGAAACATCGCCACAGTTAATTGTAGGTGTTTTCGTCAGAAGAAAGAAATTGGAGACACTACGTTTAGGCATGCGCATGACGTGCAATGATATTTCTGTGCCAACTGCATTTATAAGCTGGGTTGTCTGAGCACTGATGTCCCAAAAATAAGTGACAAGTAAGTAAATCGAACCATGGAGCACAAAATTAAAAAAAAAAATACACACATCCGGGGGACCTTAACTATTATAAGAAAACACAAATATGAAACTTTCAACGAAAATGGTGACAAAAACTCGCAAAGTTTCCAAGAAAGAACAAAAGCTCCTGAACGATTCAGGGTCGCCTCGAAAGCTTCCTACCGAAGTTACTAATGAACATAAATGCAATCGAAAAATATTTGTGGCCGCTTAAAGAATCGACACGGTTAACTAGGAAGAGTACGTTCCCGCTATGACAGTAGAAAATATGATACCGGCTCAAACGTTACTCTGTTAAAAGAAAACGAAGTGACATAGTATTATTACAAGATGTTAGTTTTAAGGCAAAATTTGAGAGAATAATATAATGCTGTGCACTGTAGTTTATTAATCAAGATCCTTTCGTTCGTTTTCAGGGATTTGTCTCTCAACAACATTACGTTAATACCAGAAGAAGCATTTTTGGCCTGCAAAAGATTATCTGAGCTGTGAGGACAATTGTTTTGATTCCAAACACATTAAAACGTTCCTTTTATCAATTAAGACAGAGCCCTGAGGTTTTGGTTAAAAGAAGCAGGAGCTTAAGTTAAATGTTCCTAGCCAATAACTAGTAGTAATCGCTCAGAATGCCCATTATCTCATTATTATAACATAGGCACGCAATGCGTGCTTGAGCTATTTTGTGAAGAGTGGTAAAATCTTGATAAGATAGGGAGAAGTCAGAAAATGGTTGAATGGTGAGCCATTTATCTGTGGTGCTTTTGGTTTTTGCTATGGTATCGGAGAAGTACGAGCAAACTGTTTTTCATTTGATTTTTGTTTAGTTTTCTTATTTCTAAGACTGATTTTGAGTTTGATTTGTACCAATTAAATAGTCATTCATCCTACATTTTTTGAAACAAGAGTTTCATTAATTCCGCAAAAACCGATATGTAATATATTTTCTATTATTTGTTCATTTTCCTTCTCCGCACTTTCGCAAACACTATATTCTTCCGGTCCCTCAAAACCCCCAAAATATACGTACACATGCTGAAACAGTTCCAGGACCACATGAAGAAATATTCGCAAACAAACGAACCACCAAATACACCGTAATATACAACACCAGCAAAAACAAATCAACGTTGAACAAATAGTACTGATAACGAATATAGATGTAATTGCCATAATTTATCAACTTCTGATTTTCAAGTGCTTTGTACTTTTAACTTCGGACAGCAAAAATAGCCCGACCTAAACAAACGCTCTTATTTTAGTGTTGGGCCTTTTGCTGACAACGTCTGTGTACAGTAAGCAGATGCGCGTAACACCGCGTTATATCCCGAAATAAGGGCAATATTAAACTTACCGACTCGAAAACAAACCACCAATTAATTCCAAAATAAGCTCCTCCGAATTAAGAGCGTCAACAGTTGTACAATATTAAAAAACCCGATCAACAGACAAACAACGGATCGAAATCCGCCAATAAGAAGAAGAGAAAATTGAGGTTGAGAAAAGTAACCAATAAAAAACGGTTAAAAGTGACCAATCATTGTAACAGAAAATAAATTCAATTAGATGTTGTTGTAAACAAGTTGAATTGACCACGTGCAAATCTTGTGATTGATCAAAGGTCGTGTTGGATGCACGTGACCGATCAAAGTTCGGAGTCGCATTTAACCAACAGCGCTGCGTTATTCATGTGGGAATTAACCAAAGAACTTGCTATTACCAAACGTATGCACGTGATAGATCAAAGTTGAAAATCGCATTTGATAAACAGGCCTGTATGTCTTGGTGCCTGTTTACACGTGAGAGACAAAAGTAATCCATTTGACAAATGAAATTGCTCACTATCCGAAATCACCATTTTCATTGTTTAACATAAAAACGGCTTCACTTCAAGGGGAACAAATATCCAGCATTTTTCTTCCGTACAAATATCACTTGTGGAAACAGCCACTTCTGATTAGACTAATATTTATAGTTTTCAAATCCGTCAAACATATTTATTTTCGTCACACAATGCTCTTCCAGTTTTAACAATGTACTTGCAGTTTTGACAAAATAAGCAAAGGAACAAAAAAACACAAGAAAAATTACAAAACTAAGCACTCGTCCACTTCGAAACGAAATATTTGCTCCCCGAGTAGGAACCGCTCAACCAAATTACCTTGATGCTGAATCAATTACCACTAGCATTATTCGTTTAACGTTTTTTGCCGCTTTTCACCGCCTGCATTATTTCCGATAATCAGAGCATTCAATCATTACAATGGCAAATAGTAATATGCGATTTAAAGAACACTGCTTGATCTCAGAACGGTATTTCTTCCCCGCTAGGTCTCTCGCGGTTACACTACGGGTTGTTCGAATAACTCGACGTTTCAATTCTCAAAAACTAAATTTCATTGTTTTTAACCCTTAAAAATTCTCCTCAGAAGTGGTCGAGTGCCACTAACATAGTTCTACTTTCGTTTTCATCGGGATGACCGAATTCAAAGATGCTGAAAAATCATTGAAGGACTTTCCAGGAGGCGCAGGTTGTGCATCACACGAAATTCAAAATAGTAAAGACACTTCCCTCGAAAACGTGAGACGTCAGGCTTTTCATTACACAGTAACTTAGTGCTGATTGGCTCTGTAGTAATTTTTACGTGGACTCCAGCTGATCTTTGCTAATAATGGGAAACGAATCTGCTGCTCGTTTCAGCAGACGTTCATTGGGAAGGAAAGATTGCGTGACGAACCAAAAGAGCGTCTGCGAAGGAGACTAAACACACGGTTGTTATAACCAACAAGCCGCGGCCGTAAACTTCAAATACTTTCGTCCCCACTTTACTACCTTCATCATCCATCGAAACAGCACAACTCATACTTCATTCTAATCTGACTCCAGTATCTCACGCCTATTGTTGTCATTCACGCATGCGTTAAATATACAAACCCTTTTCTCCGGAAAGACTACCATAACGGTGGTACCCCTTGGTGTGACAGTAATAAATACATCACGCAACAATAGATAGATGACGCGTGACATTCCACGCTGATGTTCCTTTGAGCGTAATCAACACGCATGTGTAACTTAGTCTCAGTGCTGACCATCACTGACCACATGCTTTCAAGAACACCTTTAAAACAGGGAATTAGATTGGCCCCAGGTTGAAACAATCCCATCTAAAGAAACCTTTATTTCATTGGTTCAAGGCAGAACCACCCGACCAAGGAAGAATTTCTTGAGCTTCATGCTGACATAGAGCGATTTTGTTTACACAAAATAGCTCAAAAAAGGGATTCCTTACAGAGGAGTTTTCACTCACGTGATCAGCGGCCACATTGGTTTAATGAAACAAAAGAAAGTATTTGCACAAAAATAGAGTTCAATTCCCAGAGGATTAGCCTGGTACATTAATGGGCCATTTCGGAGTTGCGCAGGGAACTGGGGCGAGTTTCAAATTTGAAGTAATGGATAAAATGACACCATCACGTGAAATATATCTTTGAGATTGGTCATTTCACCAAGTTTGATTCTTTTGGGTTGATCAGAGACCAAGTTATGGACTTTGAAACATGGTTCAAACCGCAATACACTCAGTAGAAATGCAAGTAATCAATCGGCATCGTTGTCAAGTCTCGCCGACCTCAAGTGAAGCTTTCTAGAGAAACTGATCTACTGTAGTAAGTATAGCCAGATCTAATTTTGTGGTCAGTCCGTCATATGGATTCACGTTTATGATATTAAAGAAGTGTTGATTCACATCAGTATAAATATATAAGAGAAAATATATGTAAAAGCTGTATCGGATCCCTGGTAATTACGAAAAAGTGAATTTGGAGTTCAAAACAGAAGGACGTCTACTATTTATTATCACAATTTAAGGTTATTTGCATTTTTCTGATTTCTTAATCGTTGTTAGTGTTTTGTTTATGGAATCATTCCATTGTGGGAAACTGGTTTCACTTCACAATCACAGTGCTGTTACGATAGTTGATGTTGTGGCATCAGGAGTTGACCTATTATAGGTTATATATACCTACAGAACAGTCCATCGTCTCTTGTTGCTCTCCGTTACTATAAGCAAAGAGCCGCGGAAAAGAAAACCCGGCCTTACAGTTTTAGACAAAACATCAGTGATCCTTTTTCACCTGCTCCAAGCAACTTATCAGTTTGTTATCTTAAATTCAGAACTATTTTATGTTCCGTTTGTAGCTAAGGAAACGTTGTCATTGAGGTGAAGCCTCATAACACCCTCCGAGTAGGGGGCCAGTAGAGTCTCCTTCGATCTTCCTAGAAGGAGGCTGCTTGCAGGGTGGGTTCATAAAGACCTTTCATACTTTGTTCTGAATGCCTGTAGCTGCGAAACGGCGACACAGCCTACACAAATCCATCCATCCATCTAGTTTAGGATCCTAAATCCCTTCACGAATGCCGTCAGAAAACCCACAAAAAGATTTTATTTTTATTGTTAATATTTTAAACTTTTGCAACATTTTTAACGTTGGTGTGATGGCTAACGACTTTTACCAATGCATTTTAATGTAGATGTAGATAAAACTGAAATAAAATACAACTTCAGAGTGATCCCGGATCGGCCACAAGAAGCCCATTAATTCTATTTTTTTTCTAGTGGTTCCAGGTAGGTTCCGACACATCCCGATAAGTTCCGAGTGGGTTCTGCGTTTACAAACACCCTTGATGTATTGCATTTCATTTGTCACGCAATACAGCAACTCGTGTCGTTGTATTTAGGTAAAATCTTCTTCTATGACATGAATTGAAGAATTGCAAACAGGTTAGACTTGCCGAGAACTCGAGCTCACAGGGCGCGAAGGCACAGAGCACGAAGCGCGAGAGCTCGACTGCTGACATCCAAATGACGTCATTTTGGCGCGAACTTTTCCGGGACTTCAGAAGCTGTCAAATTACAATTTGCATTTAATGGATTTTGGAGACAAACGCCGCTTATATATATTTTCACGCTCTGTTCTATTATTCGATCTTAGACATTTAGGTCCCGTCCACACGTTAATGTTTACGTTCGTAAACGCATACATATTTGTGCGTTTAGGCCTCCCACCACATGTAAACGATCTCTGTAAAGGTTTATTTTCGAAGACGTCAGCCAGAATGCGGGATAAAAAACGCACAACAGTATACGTTTATTGACGGCACAACTTGTTAACTCATGTTCAGTCAATATTTAAAGGCAATTCTGGTTACCAGCCGCGGTCTCGTTTATTCCTCAGTTATGCGTTTGCGACTTTCCTATCGTTTACGTGTGGATAGGCGTAAACGATATGTCAGGGTATCATCGTTTGCGAGTGGACGGAAACCCTTGTATACGACGTCGGTTTACGAACGTTAACGTTATTTTATCAAAGAACCCCTTTTTCAACGGAAACAGTGAGCCCATCATTAGGAGCGATCCTGTGAATTAAATTCTTGATCGGGCGGACCTAGTTATTTTCAGAAACGTAAAATACAAAACTGAAATGCACATAAAATGTATTGTGTTGCATTGTATGTTGTATTGTATTGTATTGAAAACATGTTCACAAACATAGGCACGCAATGCGTGCTTGAGCTATTTTGTGAAGGGCGGTAAAATGTTGATAAGATAGGGAGAAGTCAGAAAATGGTTGAATGGTGAGTCATTTATCTGTGGCGCTTTTGGTTTTTGCTATGGTATCGGAGAAGTACGAGCAAACTGTTTTTCATTTGATTTTTGTTTAGTTTTCTTATTTCTAAGACTGATTTTGAGTTTGATTTGTACCAATTAAATAGTCATTCATCCTACATTTTTTGAAACAAGAGTTTCATTAATTCCGCAAAAACCGATATGTAATATATTTTCTATTATTTGTTCATTTTCTTTCTCCGCACTTTCGCAAACACTATATTTGTCCAGTCTCTCGAATTCCCAAAATATACGTACACGTGCTGAAACAGTTCCAGGACCACATGAAGAAATATTCGCAAACAAACGAACCACCAAACACACCGTAATATACAACACCAGCAAAAACAAATCAACGTTGGACAAATAGTACTGATAACGAGTATAGATCTGTAATTGCCATAATTCATCAATTTCTGATTTTCAAGTGCTTTATGCTGTTTACTTCGGACAGCAAAAATAGCCCGACCTAAACAAACGCTCTTATTTCAGTGTTGGGCCTTTTGCTGACAACGTCTGTGTACAGTAAGCAAATGAGCGTAACACCGCGTTATATCCCGAAATAAGGGCAATATTAAACTTACCGACTCGAAAACAAACCACCAATTACTTCCAAAATAAGCTCCTCCGAATTAAGAGCGTCAACAGTTGCACAATATTAAAAAAACCCGATCAACAGACAAACAACGGATCGAAATCCGCCAATAAGAAGAAGAGAAAATTGAAGTTGAGAGAAAAGTAACCAATAAAAAACGGTTAAAAGTGACCAATCATTGTCACAGAAAATAAATTCAATTAGATGTTGTTGTAAACAAGTTGAATTGACCACGTGCAAATCTTGTGATTGATCAAAGGTCATGTTGGATCCACGTGACCGATCAAAGTTCGGAGTCGCATTTAACCAACAGCGCTGCCTTATTCATGTGGGAATTAACCAACGAACTTGCTATTACCAAACGTATGCACGTGATAGATCAAAGTTGAAAATCGCATTTGATAAACAGGGCTGTATGTCTTGGTGCCTGTTTACACGTGAGAGACGAAAGTAATCCATTTGATAAATGAAATTGCTCACTATCCGAAATCACCATTTTCATTGTTTAACATAAAAACGGCTTCACTTCAAGGGGAACAAATATCCAGATTAAGGATTCCCTTCCATAGCATTTTTCTTCCGGACAAATATCACTTGTGGAAACAGCCACTTCTGATTAGACTAATATTTATAGTCTTCAAATCCGTCAAACATATGTTTATTTTCGTCACACAATGCTCTTCCAGTTTTAACAATGCTCTTGCAGTTTTGACAAAATTAGCAAAGGAACAAAAAAACACAAGAAAAATTACAAAACTAAGCACTCGTCCACTTCGAAACGAAATATTTGCTCCCCGAGTAGGAACCGCTCAACCAAATTACCTTGATCCTGCTTGATGCTGAATCAATTACGACTAGCATTATTCGTTTAACGTTTTTTGCCGCTTTTCACCGCCTGTATTATTTCCGATAATCAGAGCATTCAATCAGTTCAATGGCAAAGAGTAATATGTGATTTAAAGAACACTGCTTGATCTCAGAACGGCATTTCTTCCCCGCTAGGTCTCTCGCGGTTACATTACGGGTTGTTCGAATAACTCGACGTTTCAATTCTCAAAAACTAAATTTCATTGTTTTTAACCCTTAAAAATTCTCTTCAGAAGTGGTCGAGTGCCACTAACATAGTTCTACTCTCGTTTTCATCGGGATGACCGAATTCAAAGATGCTGAAAAATCATCGAAGGACTTTCCAGGAGGCGCAGGTTGTGCATCACACGCAATTCAAAATATTAAAGACACTCCCCTCGAAAACGTGAGACGTCAGGCTTTTCATTACACAGTAACTTAGCGCTGATTGGCTCTGTAGTAATTTTTACGTGGACTCCGGCTGATCTTTGCTAACAATGGGAAACGAATCTTCCGCTCGTTTCAGCATACGTTCATTGGGAAGGAAAGATTGCGTGACGAATCAAAAGAGTGTCTGCGAAGGAGACTAAACACACGGGCGTTATAACCAACAAGCCGCGGCCGTAAACTTCAAATACTTTCGTCCCTACCTTACTACCTTCATCATCCATCGAAACAGCACAACTCATACTTCATTGCAAGTAAAGAGTGATCATCGCAGTAAATTTTCCAATTTAAGCAACTGGAAAGAAAGAAGCCTGAAAAAATCAGGGCTTCAACGGGATTCGAACCCGTGACCTCCGCGATACCGGTGCGATGCTCTACCAACTGAGCTATGAAGCCACACATTGGGAGCGAGGTCAATTTATTGAGTTCATATTTTCCCGAACAGTAAAGTGATGTGAAGTATATATGAAATAATTCATATTTGTACTGCGGTTGTAGATGCAAGTAAAGAGTGATCATCGCAGTAAATTTTCCAATTTAAGCAACTGGAAAGAAAGAAGCCTGAAAAAATCAGGGCTTCAACGGGATTCGAACCCGTGACCTCCGCGATACCGGTGCGATGCTCTACCAACTGAGCTATGAAGCCACACATTGGGAGCGAGGTCAATTTATTGAGTTCATATTTTCCCGAACAGTAAAGTGATGTGAAGTATATATGAAATAATTCATATTTGTACTGCGGTTGTAGATGCAAGTAAAGAGTGATCATCGCAGTAAATTTTCCAATTTAAGCAACTGGAAAGAAAGAAGCCTGAAAAAATCAGGGCTTCAACGGGATTCGAACCCGTGACCTCCGCGATACCGGTGCGATGCTCTACCAACTGAGCTATGAAGCCACACATTGGGAGCGAGGTCAATTTATTGAGTTCATATTTTCCCGAACAGTAAAGTGATGTGAAGTATATATGAAATAATTCATATTTGTACTGCGGTTGTAGATGCAAGTAAAGAGTGATCATCGCAGTAAATTTTCCAATTTAAGCAACTGGAAAGAAAGAAGCCTGAAAAAATCAGGGCTTCAACGGGATTCGAACCCGTGACCTCCGCGATACCGGTGCGATGCTCTACCAACTGAGCTATGAAGCCACACATTGGGAGCGAGGTCAATTTATTGAGTTCATATTTTCCCGAACAGTAAAGTGATGTGAAGTATATATGAAATAATTCATATTTGTACTGCGGTTGTAGATGCAAGTAAAGAGTGATCATCGCAGTAAATTTTCCAATTTAAGCAACTGGAAAGAAAGAAGCCTGAAAAAATCAGGGCTTCAACGGGATTCGAACCCGTGACCTCCGCGATACCGGTGCGATGCTCTACCAACTGAGCTATGAAGCCACACATTGGGAGCGAGGTCAATTTATTGAGTTCATATTTTCCCGAACAGTAAAGTGATGTGAAGTATATATGAAATAATTCATATTTGTACTGCGGTTGTAGATGCAAGTAAAGAGTGATCATCGCAGTAAATTTTCCAATTTAAGCAACTGGAAAGAAAGAAGCCTGAAAAAATCAGGGCTTCAACGGGATTCGAACCCGTGACCTCCGCGATACCGGTGCGATGCTCTACCAACTGAGCTATGAAGCCACACATTGGGAGCGAGGTCAATTTATTGAGTTCATATTTTCCCGAACAGTAAAGTGATGTGAAGTATATATGAAATAATTCATATTTGTACTGCGGTTGTAGATGCAAGTAAAGAGTGATCATCGCAGTAAATTTTCCAATTTAAGCAACTGGAAAGAAAGAAGCCTGAAAAAATCAGGGCTTCAACGGGATTCGAACCCGTGACCTCCGCGATACCGGTGCGATGCTCTACCAACTGAGCTATGAAGCCACACATTGGGAGCGAGGTCAATTTATTGAGTTCATATTTTCCCGAACAGTAAAGTGATGTGAAGTATATATGAAATAATTCATATTTGTACTGCGGTTGTAGATGCAAGTAAAGAGTGATCATCGCAGTAAATTTTCCAATTTAAGCAACTGGAAAGAAAGAAGCCTGAAAAAATCAGGGCTTCAACGGGATTCGAACCCGTGACCTCCGCGATACCGGTGCGATGCTCTACCAACTGAGCTATGAAGCCACACATTGGGAGCGAGGTCAATTTATTGAGTTCATATTTTCCCGAACAGTAAAGTGATGTGAAGTATATATGAAATAATTCATATTTGTACTGCGGTTGTAGATGCAAGTAAAGAGTGAATCTGACTCCAGTATCTCACGCCTATTGTTGTCATTCACGCATGCGTTAAATATACAAACCCTTTTCTCCGGAAAGACTACCATAACGGTGGTACCCCTTCGTGTGATAGTAATAAATACATCACGTAACATGACATGGATGACGCGTGACATTCCTCGCAGATGTTCCTTTGAGCGTAATCAACACGCATGTGTAACTTAGTCTCAGTGCTGACCATCACTGACCACATGCTTTCAAAAACACCTTTAAAACAGGGAATTAGATTGGCCGCTGGCTGAAACAATGCCATCTAATTCTAAAGAAACCTTTATTTCATTGATTCAAGGCAGAACCACCCGACCAAGGAAGAATTTCTTGAGCTTCATGCTGACATAGAGCGATTTTGTTTACACAAAATAGCTCAAAAAGGAAGGGTCCTTTGGGGCAAATAAAAAGAAATTCGAATTTTCGCTTCTGTAGACGAATTCTCGAAATTTACAGATAGGTACTCTTATTAATTATTGCTTCCTTCAGTTGGCGCGATATCATACTGGTTGGCCATCAGGTCAAATCTGGCGAAATCACCCCAATCTTATCCAGCAGTCCTATTGCTAAAATCAGGATTCGAGATCGGAACGAAATGTCGAGAAATCAGGAAATAGGAACCCTTTCAGGGCAGCTATAGACTGTGCAAGCTGAAGTCTTTCCTACCATCAGAACTCCACCCAACCAACTTTTATTATGAACAAGGTCGCTTCAAGTTACCGCTTTGTTAGCAAAACCGTTCATAGATGTGTCAGTAGTAAGTCATTGTATGTCAGTGTCGTGTCTTTTTTCAGTGTCAATTAAAAAAAAAAGCATTGTATTATAACAAGGCTAAGACATAATGTACTGCACCTTTCTTTGTAAGTCTTTTTTGTTTTTTTCTTGTTATTTTGTTTCTTCTTTACTCTATAGAAATTAATACACCATATATTGTAAAAAAAAGAAGTGTAACAAAAACCTAAAAAAGAAGCATGTACCATTACATTTTCGCAGACAAGTTTAACAGTGGATTCCCTTCCATTTATATTAGGTAATTTTTGTGAAATCTATAACTTTTTGAGGTAGCTAATGTTACTGCTTCCGTTAGAATCGGAATATGTCGCGAAATATTTTGTGGTTTGATTTACGTTACCGCCGTGATTACCGCACGGCATGATAGCTGAGTATAGATCATAGCTCACATTTCAGTTCTACTTAAGACCCCTTTGAGATCAAGATCTATTGGAAACTACTGTAGAAGACAAGTTAGGTCGAAATTCTCTAGGAAATCAAGACCCGCGAACGATGGTAAGCATCAATTTACTTTGTTTAAGGTTATAATGTTATGAGAGTTTGTGATTCATACGTTATAGGTTTCGCTAGATTTTTGTCTGTTTTCAAGTTCCTTTCGATATCACGTGCGTTTAGTTCTGAGATCATTTTAGCTATGAAAAACGAATATTTAGGTGATTTCTTAATGTAATTATTTCAGTTGACCGCTTCGATAAGTGCCCTGAGGCCACAACAATAGGAGTACGAAGGAACAATTAAAGAAAGAATCGTAAATTAAACCTATATGTCCTATATCGGCTTGGTGTTTTCGACCGCACGTGTATCAACCCGGGAGCCCGGGCCCGGGAGCGAGGCTTTCATTTCTAACTTGAGCGAAATGATTACAGTTAGAGACTGAACTCGTCCGAGCCGGCCGAAATTTCTAAGGACATGGAAAAGCTTTTTAGAATTCCGGCTTTTATTGCCAAACAGTGCTCCTCATGATTTTGCCCCAAATCGAACTGGATATCACAAAGGTCAAAAACCGACGTGTATTTGATTAGCAAAACAAGGAATGTCACGTTTGGTCTTATTTGCTCAGATGGTGTGCCAAATGTCACGCTAAACGTGCAAATATTTGGCATGCGTGCAATATAAGACACGGGTGCCAAATCGCGTGAATTCCAGTATAAGGTGTTACATAGGTATTTACCTACGAATAAGTTCCTTTACACATTGACATAGCATCAAACGACACTGTTAAAATACTAGACATAAGCCTGTCGAAGCTCTCAACATTTGTTAGTTTTAAGTATACACGAATGCTCAAAATTAACAGCCATCTTTACACAGCGCCTTACAGTATACTGAAAAACCTCATGCGGTTTATCCAGCAGCCTAACTGAGCACCTGACAAAAAATCTTAAAAAGGGTTTAATATTCTCGTTGCCAAAAAAAGTCACGAAATCAGCCGCGCGGAATTCTCTTCCCGCTTTTGGTGCCCCGGGTGAATTGATCATTAGCCTACTGCTTCCCGGGGGTTCTAATTACCTATTTAAGATTCGTTTTCTGGTATTTTTTCCCTCTTTTGCCAAGTTACGCGCTCGGCGTCGCGGTCCAGAATATTTTTCAAGTCATCTTTTACGTCGCCGAAGCTTTTGCTGCTTTTCTTCCTTCTTCTCGATGGCTGCGCCTGTCCAGCCGGATCCGGATGCTTTGGCCGCTTTACAGAACCCTGATCCTTCTCTGCAAACACCCGCAAGTCAGGCTGTTCAAAACCCTGATCCGCAAGTTGCCGCTCCACAAGCTGCTGGTCAAGTGCAAGAGGCACGGGTTTCGTTTCTATCTTATTTATTGTGCTAGTCTTAGCCGTTTTTTCTTCTTGTCGCTCGAAGGCGTTTTTTCGCTTGTTCCGTTTCGCTTCGTTCTACTTTATTAGTTTTGCCCATGCTTCGCTTCTCTTTTGCGTTGTCGGTTTGTTCGTGCTCGTGTCAAGTGTTTGTTGCTCTTAGTCGGGCGTTATTTAGTGTCTCGTTTTCCTAGTTGTTTTCGGTACTCGCTGTCTAGTGTTATCAGTCGGTTTTCTATTGCTTGTGTGGCAGGCGTCATTCGGTTCCCCCGGTGTCTAGTGTTTTTTCAGTTGCTCGGGTGTCTAGAGTTTTCTGTTACTCGTGTATCGGGCGTTTTCAGTTGCTCGTGTGTCGAGCGTTTTCAGCTGTTCGTGTGTCAAACCTTTTCGGTTTCTCGTGTGTCTAGCGTTTTCAGTTGCTCGTGTGTCTGAAGTGTTTTCAGTTGCTCGTGTGTCGAGCGTTTCCAGTCGAGTCGATCGTGTGTTCAGCGTCTTCAGTTCAGTTGCTCGTGTGTCGAGCGCTTCCAGTTGCCCGTGTGTCGAGCGTTCTTCAGTTGCTCGTGTGTCGGGCGTTTTCGGTTGCTCGTGTGTCGAGCGTTCTTCAGTTGCTCGTGTGTTGAGCGTTTTTCAGTTGCTCGTGTGTCGAGCGTTTTTCAGTTGCTCGTGTGTCGAGCGTTTTTCAGTTGCCCGTGTGTCGAGCGTTTTCGGTTGCTCGTGTGTTGCGCGCTCTCAGTTAATCGTATGTCGAGCGCTTTCAGTTTGTACCTTTACGTTGCTCACGCGTCGTGCGTTTTTCCCGACCCCATCCTCCTCCTTGCCTTGACCAGAAGGGTAATCTAATTCATGCCCTATAACCTGTTTTAGGACGGGTTCCTGGTCCGGCTCGGCTGGCGGATTCTCTCCCTCCCTGTTTTGGGCTTCGCTTTTTCTCTTCCACGTTTTTCACTTCGTTCTTTTCTTGCCCCTTTTTAGGGCTGTACATCTGCTTCGTTTACTGCGGCTCTTATGGAGGTTCAATCGAACCCACGCTCTATACGGTGGTGTGTCAGCTGGGCCGGACCTTTGCGCAGGGTTTAGTCTCCGCTTCACCGGCCCTGTTACGTTTCCCGGGAAGACATTTTTCTGAGTTTTGGAGAAGAGCACTTATTAAAGTTTCCCGTTTTCCTCGGTTTGGTGATCCTGTCTCTTCGTCCGTAAGTCGTTGGCTAAATTTTGCCTCCCATATCTTATTCCGCCAAGGCGATGAGTGTCTGTTTTGGCAGTGAGGATTGTTTGCGATTTTCATCGGCTTCTACTTCCGTTATGACACTTAACTGATTGCGTAATGACGAAAATCATAAGAATTTGTATCAGGGAAAAAGCTATTCGTTTTAGAAGCCAAAGTTGCGAACCGTAGACAAATATAAATTTCTCTCCGTGAGCGCCATGAAAAGGGTTTAAAGATCCGTATTAACCTACGCGTATAGCCGTACCCTCCCACCGCAAAGGAAAGGGGAGGAGGTGATAGCTTTTAATCCAAGCCCATTAAGATAATTCTCCTTGTCCTCCATTAGAGTTTTTAAAGGTGACACGATAAAAATAGTGCACAGTTTCTTCCAAAGAGCAGAGGCGGTAACTGGTATGGATTGAAATATTATCGACTTTCCATAGCCGGTTGGTAAGGAAACGAAGACATGCTTCCTGTTGCTCTTCGTGAAATTTATCTATTCCAAAAGTCATGCGAGCTTGATTTAAAGCCGCCTTATAGCTAGTGGAAGTACGAATTCGAAGAGACACATTCTCGCCCGCCATTTTGCTTCTTTGGTTGAACAAGGGAATTTCGCAAAAGCGAGGCTGCAACAGATTTTAGCCAATCGGAGTTCGCTTAAGTATTGATAAGACGGCTCACCAATGACAGATCATTATAAATTTTAGTGCAAAAGAGTAACGTCACAGAATACGATTTGCGCCAGGTTTTCGTATACGTTCCCTCCTCCCCTTTAGGAGCCTAATTTTAACATAGTCTATCACTCAATTTTCTCCCCTGCTCCCAAAAGTAAAAAGCCCCTAAGCAACGCGTATTGTCGCGTCCTCGATGAAGCAGACACGTGGTGTTGTTCACCGGAGTTCGCCAGGTTAACCAAAGTGGTACACAGTTTTAAGACGATTTTAATCTTTCTACTGATTTGGGCTGAGCCGCTGGTACATCACTCACGGTAAAAACTACAAATGAAATGGCCGATTGTATGTGTCACAATGGGGCATGAAATTACGATTCCAAAACAAATAATATTACAATACTGGAAGCGAGAAATAAAAAAGGAAAACTACTTACATCTGATCTGTGCTCAGGGTGCTAAGAAAGCCAAAGAAAAAACTCCTGATTTCTCGAAATGATGCTCCTGTAAACTCCGTACGACTCCTAGCATGCGACTCCGGAAAACCAACTTAAAGCACGTGCTATTGAAATACTAACCCTAAGTTCTAAATCAACGACGTCATAAAGAGACCTAAAGCGGCTAGCCATAAAACGGAAGTTAATAATCAAACAAATCAACTAAAACAATAACAGAACCGAAAAAAGTGTCAATCTATGTACAACACACGTATAATAAAATGAAAAGATCGAATTTACATCATGAAATAAAATCCAGCTTTTGACTTTTATCTCCTTCTTTGTTTCTCTTTAATTTGCCGTTGTGCAGCGGTTAGTAGAGACTTTACGTACTGGCACCGGCAACGGCAACGTGGATACCGAGGAAAAGACTGGGGAGACAACGCGGTTGAAAGGCGAAATTGTAAACATTAAGCATTTGCCAAAACCACAGCGGCGACGCAGAACGTTCGAAAATCGAACTCAATCGAACGAAATCGAACACCACACTTTCAGTGAGTTCGATTTCCGAACAAATCGAATTCAATCGAACTCAATCCGTCTGATTGTGTTCGATTGAGTTCGGAAACCGAAGATCTGGTAATGGATTTTCAACGTCTGTTTTACATAAATCATGAGTTCGAAAATCGAACGTTCGATTGGGTTCGATTGATTTTTTTTCTTTTCGGTGAGTTCGATTTCGTTCGATTGCCGAACTCAATCGAACTCAATCCACCGATTGAGTTCGATTGAGTTCGATTGAAATTTAGTTCGATTGGGTTCGATTTACTATGCCGGGTGACAGTATCCACCTCGTGTTTGAGCGATTTACTTGTACGTAACTTGGCAAACAAACCAAGTGGAATCGTAAGATCAAACCGGCAACCCAATTATACGAACGGTGTGGATTGTTACTGGACTTTTTCCTCAATTGGAAAGTTGCAACTGAGCTTCACTCGATTTAACCTCGAATCACGCTGGGATTACGTTTATGTGTACGATGGTGACTCAACGTCTTCTCCTCTGATTGGCCGCTTTGATGGTAACCGCGACATTGCTCCCATGTATCCTCGGAGACCCAGGGGCAGATAAGTCGGGAGGGGACGAAAATCGGGACTTGCAAAAGAAGATCCTGAAGGGGTGAAGAGAGAAACTAGGATTTGCCTGTTTTTAGACTGGGAAAATGAGATTTGGGCTACCGGGACTGGGAGCGGCGAAAAGCCACCAAAATGGTAATGGGAAACACGTCTGCTATCACAAAGACAGTAATAGTTGGACATTTTCTGATTTCAGTAGTTAGAAAAAAGGTATGGAAGGAGTTTTGATGGAAAAAAATTCTAAAACAGACCAGCGAACTGCACTCAGTCCAACATACCAAGCAAACTTTCACGAAAATAACAAGCATTTGTATGCCTAAAATTTGATCCAAATAATACATGTCAACAAAAGCGGATGAAAATATAAATTTCCTTGTCTTGAGCTGCATTTTCCTAGGTATAATCGATGTTTGCATTGACTAAAAATTTACCTTGGTTAGAAATAATTCTCCGGAACAATTATACTCTAATACTCACTAACAACATTTTTCTCACACCTCGATCCTCGATCTCCGATGCCCGATACCTGATCCCCGATCCTGAATTTCCAGGAAGCTTTTAATATATGGGTTGAATATTGAGCCAGAAAAGCCTTCACAAAATATCGCTTTGATTTTCGACCATACATGAGCCAAATTACGCAAATAACTGTAACATACTTAAAAGACAACTGGCGAAAAGCAAACCAGTTGGCTATTTACAAATGTGACCAACTCCAACGGGGATTGACTGCCGGTGTTTCCGCCGTCCAGATTAACTCAAGTCAAATCGATAAGCGTTGACATCTCCAGAAGCGGTTTGTTTTCAAAGGCCTCTTTGATGTTTTTCCCGGAATTTGAAATTTTTTGGCATTTAGAATCTGTTACTTTGGTGACAGAGTTAACAACAATTAAATTAAAACTTCCCTAATACGATCCGACCCATCCAGGAAACGAAACATTACACCGGCAGATCTTTTAAAAGCGATTCACCACTTCTCAGAGGTGTTCATTACTGCAAAGTCCCCAAACCATGAAGTTTACTATAACAGGTGTGATTTTTCTCTTGGGTTTCTGCTGCCTCCTACACTTCGAGGTCGTTCAAGGTAATAACATTTTTCTACATTTTGGCTGACTGTGGGTACACTTTTAAACCCAAACCAACAGTTGTTTAAATTCTTGTCGTATTTTTTGAAGCATTGTTTTGATTCGTCCCTGTTAAACTCTAACAGAGCAAGTTAGGAGTCCAAAAATTTGTTTTTTATATAAATTTATTTCTGTACAGTGGACTTAAACTATTTAGCATTTTCCGTTTACCACGACTTTGCAAGGGACTGTCAAGTATTGATAAGCTTCCACGAATTTCAATGTTCTGCAATTAACCACCTTGGATAACGGAATACAAAATCGAGCCAGATGTGCTAACTTTTAAGACCGACTCTTGTTTACCATGATAACCCGCCAACGTTCTCAGTAACTAAATATTACTTTGGCAGTGAATTGTAACTCGGCGCCTAAATGATCAAGTTTTCCCTGGACCTAATCAACCGAACTTGAACTTAGACTCCAATGCTGAGACTCTTAAAATCACAGGTAGCCCAAGCTGTCAGTGCAAAAAAAAAAAAAAAACCATTGCATAATAACGAAAATTGTTGTATGGGGAAAAAAACTGTTCGTTTTAGAAGTCAAAGGTACGAAATGTACACCTCGATATATTTCTCTCCTTGAGCGTCTATATTAGCGTCATTTTGTGACCTGTACTGTGGTTACCAGGTCGATTTGAGCTGATTTCAGTGGGTTTTACTTTCAACGGCTTCTACTTCCGACAAGAGACTCAACTGACTGCGTAATAACGAAAATTATACGAAGTTGTATTTGGAGAAAACTATAAGCGTAAAAAACCTCCACAAACGAGAAAACATTGTTGCGGAAACATTGTTTCCCGAAATGTTTCTTGGGTGCGCAAATGAACTGGAAGCAAAAAAGCAAACATTATGATCCATCATAATGTGATTTATGTCGAGGCGTGGCGCCCATGTGATATTCTGTTGGAGGATGGTTGTACCAGATACGGAAAATAACTTAACTCTAGCCAATGGGGTTAAAGAACCTGAGCAACGTGGCAATAAGACAGATGTTTGCGAAGAAGGTCTTCCTTCTTCTCCTCGCCATCAGATCGAGCACTTACGCGATTTAGTGTTGAGGTGCCTTAGAAACAACATTTTATTTCAGGCTCGTCACATTCCTGGGTTACAAAATTCTAGCGCCGATTACATTTCCCGTTCCCACGTTGAGAATTTCAAGGAAACATTTCCGGAAGCGACCAGCATCCCACTCTAATACCCGAGCACCTAACCCCGAAGAATTGGGTGCTTACTTCGAGAAGTCTGCTCAGCTCTTGTCTCACAACTACAAGCTTGCGACGGCTGTACCACCGCGTGTGGACCGTGTTCCGCCAGTTTTATAGTCAATTTTATGCTTCTAGTGGCCCATTATTACCGACCCCTTCAACTTGCATCCCTCTTTTTATCTCTTATTTACCAATTCGGAAATTAGTCCTTATCTTTCAGCCATTTCCTACGTACACAAGTTACGCCCGACCCCACCAAATCATTTTAGTCCAAAAGTTGTTAATCGCATTAAGTCGTCAACAGCCCGTTGACATCCGTCTTCCGGTGACAAGACCGCTAATGCATGAGCTGGTTCGTGCGCTTAGTTTTACTAATTCTTCGGCATTTCAGCGTTCTCTATTTTCTGCGATGTTTTTTGGTGGCCTTCTACGGCTTATTTCGCATAGGTGAGTTGACTGCTAAGAGCACCCGCTCTGCCCATTTATAGTTCAGTACAGGAATCTGGCCTTTTTGTCACGCCATGGCCATATCCACACTCTGAAGATTACGATTGCAGAGTATAAGCATAACGCCAGCCGTCGGCCATTTGATATTTCAATTACCCTTGAGGTCACTTCCTCTTTTTGCCCCGTTCAAGCTCTTCTCCAATACTGCCATTTGCGAGGAAGTTGTCCTGGTCCTCTCTTTTGTCACGCTGATCAGAGTCCAATTTCTGCTCATCAATTTAATGTTGAACTTCAGCGGTGTTTCGCCTATTGTGGCCTAGACACCGATCGGTAGAAAAGTCATAGTAGGGAGTTTAATAAGAAACGAAGACGGCAACGCAACGGGAGCGTCATTGAAAAATATAAATCTTGTTTTATAAACTCTTGCGCAATCATTCCAATTTGTTTAACTTGGAAAATGCTAGCTTAGCTTAGAGTGCGAGCTGTGTTTTCTCGGGAAGCAAATTTTGCTTCCACAACAAATGTTGCGTGTGCGCACAAACGGGTAAAACAATGTTTCCGCAACAATGTTTCCTCGTTTGGACTGGGTGCACAAACGAGGAAACAAAAGGAAATAGGAGATGTCTGCAAGCAGGCTACAAACCAGTTGGCTATTTACAAGCGTGGCCAACTCCAACGGGGATTGGCTGATGGGGTTTCCGCAGTCCAGATTAACTTTCCAGTCAAATCGATAAGTGTTGACATCTCCAGAAGCGGTTTCTTTTCAAAGGCCTCTTCAAAGTTTTTCCCAGAATTTGCAAATCTGATACTTCGGTGACAGAGTTGACAACAATCAGGAAATCAAAACTTCCCTAACATGATCCGGTCCATCCAGGAAATGAAACATTATACCGGCAGATCTTTTAAAAGCGATTCAGCACTTCTCAGAGGTGTTCATTACTGCAAAGTCCCCAAACCATGAAGTTTACTGGAACAGGTGTGATTTTTCTCTTGGGTTTCTGCTGCCTCCTACACTTCGAGGTCGTTCAAGGTAATAACATTTTTCTACATTTTGGCTGACTGTGGGTACACTTTTAAACCCAAACCAACAGTTGTTTAAATTCTTGTCGTATTTTTTTGAAGCATTGTTTTAATTAGTGCCTGTTAAACTCTAACAGAGGAAGTTAGGAGTCCAGAAATATGTTTTTTTATATAAATTTATTTCTGTACAGTGGACTTAAACTATTTAGCATTTTCCGTTTACCACGACTTTGCAAGGGACTGTTAGTATTGATAAGCTTCCACGAAAATTAACCGGTTTCGGATAACGAAATACAAAATCGAGCCAGATGTGCTTACTTTTTAGACCGACTCTTTTTTACCATGATCACCCGCCAACGTTCTCAGTAACTAAATATTACTTTGGCAATGAATTGTAACTCGGCGCCTAAATGATCAAGCTTCCCTGGACCTAATTAACCGAACTTGAACTTAGACTCCAATGCTGAGATTCTTAAAACCACAGGTACCCCAAGCTGCCAGTGCAAAAAATACCATTGCATAATAACGAAAATTGTTGTATGGGGAAAAAACTATTCGTTTTTAAAGACAAAGTCACGAACTCTACACCGATATACATTTCTCTCCTTGAGCGCCTATATTTGCGTCATTTTGTGACCTATACTGTGGTTACCAGGTCGATTTGAGGTGACTTCAGTGGGTTTTACTTTCAACGGCTTCGACTGACTTCGGACAAGAGACTCAACTGATCGCGTAATAACGAAAATTTAACGAAGTTGTATGGGGAAAAAACTATAAGCGTAAAAAATCTCCACAAACAAGAAAACATTGTTTCCCGAAATGTTTCTTGGGTGCGCAAACGAACTGGAAGCAAAAAAGCAAACATTATGAGCCATCATAATGTGATTTATGTCGAGGCGTGGCGCCCAGGTACGGAAAATAACTTAACTCTAACCAAAAGACAGGTGTTTGCGAACAAGGTTTTCCTTCTTCTCCTCGCCATCAGATCAAGCATTTACGTGATTTAGTGTTAAGTTGCCTTAAAAACAACATTTTATTTCAGGGTTACAAAATTCTAGCGCCGATTGACATTTCCCGTTCCCAAGTAGAGAATTTCAAGGAAATATTTCCGGAAGCCGACGAGCATCCCACTCCAATACCCGAGCACCTAACCCTGAAGAATTGGGTGCTAACTTGAGAAGTCTGCTAACGGCTGTACCAGCGCGTGTGGACCGTGTTCCACCAGTTTTATAGTCAATTTTATGCTTCTAGTGACCCACTATTACCGATCCCTTCAACTTGCATCCCGCTTTTTTATCTCTTATCTACCATTTCGTAAATTAACGTTTTCTACGTACACAAGTTACGCCCGACCCCACCAAATCATTTTATTCCGAAAGTTGTTAATCGCATTAAGTCGTCAACAGCCCGTTGACATCCGTCTTCTGGTGACAAGACCGCTAATGCATGAGCTGGTTCGTGCGCTTAGTAAATGTTGAACTTCAGCGGTGTTTCGCCTATTGTGGCCTAGACACCGATCGGTAGAAAAGTCATGGTAGGGAGTTTAATAAGAAACGAAGATGGCAACGCAACGGGAGCGTCATTGAAAAATATAATTCTTGTTTTATAAACTCTTGCGCAATCATTCCAATTTGTTTAACTTGGAAAATGCTAGCTTAGCTTAGAGTGCGAGCTGTGTTTTCTCGGGAAGCAAATTTTGCTTCCACAACAAATGTTGCGTGTGTGCGCAAATGGGTAAAACAATGTTTCCGCAACAATTTTTCCTCGTTTGGACTGGGGACACAAACGAGGAAACAAAAGGAAATAGGAGATGTCTGCAAGCAGGCTACAAACCAGTTGGCTATATACAAACGTGGCCAACTCCAACGGGGATTGGCTGATGGGGTTTCCGCAGTCCAGATTAACTTTCCAGTCAAATCGATAAGTGTTGACATCTCCAGAAGCGGTTTCTTTTCAAAGGCCTCTTCAAAGTTTTTCCCAGAATTTGCAAATCTGATACTTCGGTGACAGAGTTGACAACAATCAGGAAATCAAAACTTCCCTAACACGATCCGGTCCATCCAGGAAATGAAACATTATACCGGCAGATCTTTTAAAAGCGATTCAGCACTTCTCAGAGGTGTTCATTACTGCAAAGTCCCCAAACCATGAAGTTTACTGGAACAGGTGTGATTTTTCTCTTGGGTTTCTGCTGCCTCCTACACTTCGAGGTCGTTCAAGGTAATAACATTTTTCTACATTTTGGCTGACTGTGGGTACACTTTTAAACCCAAACCAACAGTTGTTTAAATTCTTGTCGTATTTTTTTGAAGCATTGTTTTAATTAGTGCCTGTTAAACTCTAACAGAGGAAGTTAGGAGTCCAGAAATATGTTTTTTTATATAAATTTATTTCTGTACAGTAGACTTAAACTATTTAGCATTTTCCGTTTACCACGACTTTGCAAGGAACTGTTAAGTATTGATAAGCTTCCACGAAAATTAACCGGTTTCGGATAACGGAATACAAAATCGAGCCAGATGCCGACTCTTGTTTACCATGGTCACCAACGTTCTCAGTAACTAAATATTACTTTGGCAGTGAATTGTAACTCGGCGCCTACATGACCAAGCTTTCCCTGGACCTAATTAATCCAACTTAGCCCAAGCTGTCCGTGCAAAAAAGCCATTGCATAATAGCGAAAATTTTTGTATGGGGAAAAAAGCTATTCGTTTTTGAAGCCAAAGTTACGAACTGTACGCAGATATATATTTCTCTCCTTGAGCGCCTATATTTGCGTCATTTTGTGACGTGTGTGGTTACCAGGTCGATTTGAGGTGATCTCAGTGGGTTTACTTTGAACCGCTTCTACTTTCGACAAGAGACTCAACTGATTGCGTAATAACGAAAATTATACGAAGTTGTATGTGGAAAAACCTATAAGTTTAAGGCCCCCAGAAACGAGGACACATTGTTACGGAAACGCTGTTTCCCGAAACGAGCTTGAAGCCAAAAAAACAAAAACAAAAATGGTTTGCTCCCTTGTTGCGCAAACGAGGATACATTGCAGGCACCCCAAGCTCATGGTGTGACAGTACCGTATCACGCAATATAACCAAGATGGCTGCAAATTATAAGGATTTGTATGGGAATCCCGGTAATCGGTTCTAGTTGATAGATATACGAAAAACTTCTCAATAAAAGAAGCCTTACTTTACATCCAAGGCATGTTTCTAGGGATCTGATTTTCAACTTCTTTTACTTCTATACAACCACTGCGTAATAACGTAATTGTAAGGATGCGTATTGAAAAATAGAAAGTGTTCGTTTTAGAGCAAAAGTCACGAACCATACACCAATATTAATTTGTTAATTTGTCGACTGAGCTTTATTGTCCTGTGTGATATTTAGGTCGGTTTGTGGTGATTTCATTGGGTTTTACTTTCAACTGATGACAGCTTCTCTTCCGATATGAGGTTCAACTGATTGCGTAATAACGAAAATTATAAGAATTGGAAAAAGAAGTTATTCGTTTTAGAAGCCAAAAATGGGAACTGGACACCGATATAAATTTCTCTCCGTGAGCGTCATAAAAAGGGTTTAAAGATCCATATGATAATATTTTTACATAGTCTATCGCTCCTCGGTTCAAGTCTCTACGGGGGATTGCTTTTTGCTCAGTATGCGAAATCTTGCTGGACTTCTTTTCTCTCCTGCTCCTAAAAAGAAAAATGGCCCCTTACAAAAGCGTATAGTATAATGAGTAGACTGAATACAATAAAATCTGGTTTTTGACCTTTTTCTCCTTCTTTGTTTCTCTTTAATTTGCCGTTGTGTAGCTGTACTGCTGACAGTATCCACCTCATGTTCGAGCGATTTACTTGTACGTGACGTGGCAAACAAACCAAGTGGAATCATAAGATCAAACCAGCAACCCAATTACACCAACAGTGTGGATTGCTACTGGAGATTTTTCTCAACTGGAAAGTTGCAACTGATCTTCACTCGATTTAACCTCGAATCAAGGTGGGATTACGTGTCTGTGTACGATGGAAGTTCAACGTTTTCTCCTCTCATTGGCCATTTTGATGGTAGCCGCGACATCGCTCCCATCTATGGTTTTTCTGGCAAACTGTACGTCCGTTTCAAGTCTGATAGCTCTGTGGTGAAAAGTGGATTTGTTGCACGTTACGCAGGTATCTTTTTTGCACAATTAGTGTTTAACTGTCAGTACAGGTGCTGCCGGGTCTCACAGTATGGAAATAATATCACGATTAATAATAATTAGTATTTGTTTTTGTGACTGCTGCGCTTGCGAAGCTAGTCACTAGCTATTACCATGGTCTGAGTTTCCGAAGGTCAGTTATGTAAGTAACAAAAGAATACACTTCGGAACCAATCAGCCAGCATAAATATCCGACTTGAAGTCTCTCGAGAAAACTCCGTATCAACGATGATTTGCCGGTAGCCGTTTCCGATGACAAACAAAGATCCCGGCTGCCTCGTCCGCGATCGATCTCTTCGAAGTTGTCTTTGGAATAGAAGTGAGTTTTTTGTTTGTTTGTTTGTTTTTTTTTTTTGCAACAGTTACTTCTCACAGAATTCATATATCATTTCTAAGCGATCAGATGAAAGGTTGCGTGAGTATTTTTTTAGCTTTCAGGTCGATTTTCACAGCGAATTTCTAGTGTATTCCAACCTGTTTGACGACGTGGGAGATATTTTCACATGTAATGAACGCTTGCCGATAACTTTACTCCGTCATCTTACATCTTGACGTACACACAGGCCTCGTATGAGGAAAACCGCCTTATTGCTGGATCGTTGAGCCTCCTAGGAGGATAATTGAGCCCATTTATGGGAAGGTCCTTTAAGGGAAAACGCGAGTCCCTTCCACATTATGGGAATATTGAGCCTTTCCCATTGAATACCGTGCCGGCCAAAACCGGTCAGTTCAACGGACACCAGGAACGTTCTTTGGCGTTAAGCAAAGTAAACGACATACTTCGCGATATTAAACTACGGAAACCCAAACAACAGACTTTGATATCTAATTATTTTTCTTCTTAGGACAAATAGGTTTAAAAAAAGACTCAAACGATTATAAGTACGTCTTTTTCTAACGACCTGCAATACCGGCTGCAGGAACTTGGCGTTACTGCTTTGTTAGTCCCTTTCTATGTCCTCCTTTCTCAAACCATTTTCTTGTTGCAATTATTTTCAACCGAGTAGGTGATTTTGTGAGCGCTTTTATGTATGAGCTGTACATTAAGTGATTAATTTTGATATAAAATGGCATTTTTATTGTGTTTGACCTTAATACAGGTTCGACTGTATTCTTTTGTCCCGGATTTCCGCTGATCTAGGAAGGCATGAAAAATAATTTTAGAACAAACTGACAATGAAAACTAAATTCTTGATGATATAAATTACTACTTTTATTTCTTTTATTTTTGGACATTCTTTTTAGATTGTACATTGAAGTGCAAGTCTTGAATAAATGTATTATTCAGTGTCTCACACTAACAGTTGGCATAAGTAGTCTTGTTACCCCAGAGCATCAAGCTATATATTACTATTATTATTATTATTAAAGAATTGTCAGACATTGACTTTGACATCGAGAAAGGACAGTATTATTCGTGTCTCACACTAACAGTTGGCATAAGTAGTCTTGTTACCCCAGAGCATCAAGCTATATATTATTATTATTATTATTATTATTATTATTATTATTAAAGAATTGTCAGACATTGACTTTGACATCGAGAAAGGACATGCAAATATTCGTTACAACTATTTGAGAACGATATTTTCTCTTATCTTCTTGATAGACTTCCATATTTGAAGTCAATACGAAAGGCTTCTTATTAAAATGATTGAAATAGGAGCAACCAATATATTTTATTTTAATTTCGGGTCTCGATTTTAATCAATTGAATTTTTCTGACCAAAACCAAGTCCTCTTTTTTTTTTAATCGAAAGAATTTGAAAATGGTGTTTTGACTGAATAGTTTTTTACTAATTGTATATATAGGATTTTAATGTTAGTGTTTGTTATCAATAAATCTCTTATCAATAAAAAAAATTATTACTAAAAAATTATGATTTTTTTTACTTGTAATTTTGCATCTATTAACAACGTTTTTTAAAAAGTATCATGCATGAACACTTTTTAACATTTCAGTGAAATGCAGAATTTGAAAGTGTCTATTGAATTTTTATCTGAAACCTTTCTGTATTTGTTTTCAAAGAATAATTGTAAATAAAGTTTGCTGTATTATTATTATTATTATTATTATAAAATCGCACAGCAGAAACATCCATACTTATTCATCTCATTTCTAGCTTTACATCTCTCACAGCCTCCTCAGCTAATTCAGTCTCTCCGGCTCCAACAGTGCTGATTTGTGTATAAGTGAGATTGATGTGTCCGCTCCCAGTGCTTGACTTTCAGTCTTAGTGGTACTGTTCCTAGGACTCCAATCACCACTGCTACAACCTTTGCCCTCACAATGGTTTCATTCTTCTGCTTGCACATTCTACACTTGGGGATCAACTTGGTATCTATCAATTGTCGCTTTGATGTAATTTGTGCGTATTGCTTGATCTTGTTAAGCAACTATTAGAGCCTCTGTCTCTCTTAAGTTTCCCTTCCTTCAACCATGTTCATGTTTCCTCATGCATTCTTTAGGTCTTCACTCTGTCTCGCAAACTGCCTATGTAACGGTTTTTCCTTCCATTCTTTGATGTTTTCAGTTTTTTCTTCTTGTTTGATTCATAACATTCAACTCCCTCTCTTCCTCAGTGGATCGAACTTATCTTTCCAGTGACATCCTTGTTTGGTTTTTACAGTCCTCTACTGATAAAAGTCCTCTTCCTCTCCCTTCCTTGATACATAGAGTCACGCAACACAATCCCGTGGGTGGAGACCTCCATTCATTGCTAGCAATTTCCTTGTTTCTGCGGTGTAAATCCCGTAGTTCCTGTTTCTTCCATTCAATTATCCCCCTAGCGTCCCTAACAAGGACACTACCCAAGTATTTATGGCCTATATCAAATTTCCACCATTTAGTTTTGATTGGGCAACTTTTATTACACGTCGTAAATATTCTTTCTTGATTTTTTCCTTCATTTGGTCATGTAACATCCTGTCGGCCTCTAGCACTCCCAGGTAATTGTATCCTTCACCTTCTTTTATTGATGTTATTCTCGCATCTCGAGGTAGGGCAATACCCTCCTACTGTGTTATTTCGCTTCGTTTCATGATCAGTACAGCACACTTCTCATAAATTAAAAAAAAAGAAAATAATTTATTGACAACAGAAGCTAACCATTAAAACCTATTTACAATCAATTTCACTGAAAAAAAAAACTATTTGATTAAAGCCCTATCTTACAAATCATTCCATTTCATTGGCTCCTGTATTTCGGTTAATTTTTTTTAATCTTAAATTTACAACATATGATCTCTAAAATGCTAGATATGATATTCACAACTACAATCCGTATAAATATATAAAAATATACTAAAAACTTCATTTTTAAAGGCATCAAATAAAGACTGGAAAATCTACTTTTAAATAAACAAAAAAATCTAAAAAATTATGTAAAATGTTTGTATTTACAAGGTGACGGCAATAAAGTATTCTTAAATATTACATTATGGCTCCTTCTTGGATTTCAATGTCAATATCAATGTTCTTAAAATCGTAAAAGGCTTTTCTTCCAGCTCTCGATCCTCTAAGGCAGATTAGTGCGGATCTTAATAAAGTGAAGGATGTCCTTGCTCTTATCCAGGAGATTGTTCTGGTACAATCTTCTCCTTTCTTGATGGAGATCAGCTGCGCCAGTCTGCTATGGTATTGCAAGCTCTCCTTTCCCATACAGCCCGTTGACGTGAAAATAAGGGGTGTGAAAGTTCCTTGTTCAATGTCCAAAACCCTCCTCGAATATAGGCGCTTCTTCTCATTCTTGTGATTGCGGTATATCTGATGGAGCTCTAGGGTGCTATACGAATCAGCATTAGGGTGAGAGACCCTCACGTCCATTTAATGGTGGTCGTTGGTTCCCCAGAACCCGCGCGCGTGGATATCTAATCTCGCATCCGCCGCTCCATTAGAACTCCATCCTCGCTGTTCTCCCGAGATATCTTAAAGGACGGGCTCGATGATGATGATGATGATTATTATTATTATACATTATTACTATTATTATTATTATGTATTGTTGTTGCAAGAGCTGATAATGCAATTATCAATTCTTGTAATTTGCTTTGTAAATTCAAGTAGGTCCTCTTCTAGTTCTTTTTTTTTTGTGAACGGAAAGGTCCTTCTGTGAGTAGAGGTTAGGGAGAGACAGAGAGACCATATTTTTTGTAGTAGCTACCATGGAGATGGGCAAGACGGACCCGCCCTTCAAAATCTAGGTCGGTATGAAAGAAGCGAGACTGGAAATGGAAAGCAAAATAAGTTGGGTCACATTTTACTTCCCCGTCATGGAGTTACAATAGGCGTTCTGTTTATAAAAATATTGGGGCAAAAGAAAATAGTGTAAAACGTTATCTTCTCTATTAACTCAAAGGCAAACATATCTTTCATGATTCCTTTGTTACCGTTTTAGCCGAGTAAAAAAATTAGGAAACCGACAGCAACAACAACAACACTTTATTTCACATTCCCATTACATGGTTTGTAAGAAAATTAACGTATTAACGAATTAGCAAAATAGAAAAAAAAAGTATTCAATTACAATTTAAGCTAAATATTATTACATAGAAGGAAATGCCTAGCAGCTAGATAACCGTGAGGTTTTCGAGCTAGCAGCTAGCTCTTTGAAAGTAGTTTCGAATGTACAGAAGGAAACAATAACAAGATTTCTATTTGTAATTCTGTTTTATCGTCCCATTAAACAGCATTCTCTACTGGATCAATCCGTCTTCAAGGCGGAACGCTATCAAGTGGCAGAGTGGAAATTTTCTACAATAATCAGTGGGGCACAGTTTGCGATGATGGCTGGGGTGTAAATGATGCGAAGGTGGTTTGCAAACAGCTTGGCTTCCCACTAGCTACTTTTGCGTATGCGGGATGCCATGGTCAAGGATCCGGTCCCATTTGGCTGGATGATGTGCTCTGTACGGGTACCGAGCCACGCTTACACGACTGCGGTCACAGCGGAATAGGCACCCATAATTGTGGTCACTCAGAAGACACCGTTGTTCAATGCCCTTATGCTTCTTCCTCCGTCCGCTTGGTTGATGGTGGAGCTAACTATGGTCGTGTTGAAGTTTATCACAACGGGGTGTGGGGAACAGTGTGCGATGACTATTGGGATATCTACGATGCCCGAGTGGTGTGTCGTCAGCTTGGTTTCTCCGATGCGTACTCCGCTCCTCTTCATGCGAAATATGGTTACGGAAGTGGTACTATATGGTTGGATGACGTCGCCTGCACGGGATTAGAGTCTTCAATATTGGCTTGCCCTCACCGTGGTTGGGGAATTGAAAACTGCGGTCACGGCGAAGATGCTGGTGTGGTCTGTATCGTCTAGTTTGCGAACTAAATAGATACAAATAAATAGTAATACCAAACTATTGATTAATGCTAAAATTAAACGTATCCTCTGAGTGAAACCAGCCCTAGCTTGCTACATAATAGGTATAGTGCGAAGCGGAACCAATCAAATTGTCGCATCCGTAATGAAACAATAGGCTTAGAACTAGTAATTAAAATATTACAGCATAAAAATGAAGAATGATTTTCTATCTTCCTGTGTCTAGTTAGGATACTTTATGTAGGCCACAAAGGTATCTAAGTAATGAATAGCACTTATAAGATGCAGTTATATTTAGATGCATGCACTTTTGCGAGGTTTCTGAATTTAAGAGTTTTTATGCATGGCGGTAAGGAAGTGTGATTGCTTCGTATTCATAGAAGTTTTTTGATTAACGAACATGGGAAACAGGATTCATTCATTTCAACAATACAACAATGTTTTGATTAGATTTTATTCAGCTAAGTTTGCAGCAAATGTCTTTCTGCCCGAGGTGAAGTGTTCTCTATTTGATTGTCGAGAGCGACTACACTTCTTTTTGTAAGAACGTTGAGGCTGAGATTTAACAAAATTTTAAGAACATGCTAAGAAAATACCCAGGTTAAAAGTCAGTAGGAACGTCTTTATTTTGTTTTTGTTGTGAATGCTTGCTTTTTGTAAAGCCACATTTGCCAAGAGTTGGTTGGCGCGACATCTTGTTCGGGGCCGCATCGGAGCAAGCCGCACAACCTCGTGACAGGCAACTTGAGGTTTTCTGGTCAAGTCCGCTTTGATTTATTGAAATACTATACCATGTAACTTAAGAACATCTTAAGAACGATTTCAGGCTCAAATCACCGAGAAAATAAGAACTCTCAGCCTCAGCGCCAAAATTAGACGTTCTTATAACAAAAAAGAGTGTAATCGAGTAATTCCCTCGTTTTTTTACTTTGGTTTTGCTTTACTTAACTTCATGATTAATTGGAAAAAGCCGCACATTTTCTCGACCAGTAACAGGCGTCGAATCCGTTTTCATGTGAGATAGGAGCTGTCATGCTTGCACTTGTGCTTGCGTCGCTAGTGAAATCCAGGCTTAAAATGTGAAGACCCTGATCTACCATAGCGATGTTTTTCGTTACGTCACCTATTGTTATTAATGTGCCAACCAGAGGTTTATTGGCTGCTGAAACAATGCATGCTATTGTTCGGTGGCTGGCAAATTTGAATATCAAAAGAAATTTGACGTCAATGTTTGTAAACAAGAAACATCACTATTGTTTAGTATTTCCTTTTATTTCTGTTCAATGTGAGGCTAACTACAGAAAAAAAGTTGCTGAATTAAAGTAGTGTTATAACTATGAGAAGTAGAATGGTGAATTCACACGTCTTCGCAAACCTTCGAGGCTTTAAGTGCAAATTGAGTTAAGAATAGAATACGGATAGGACTCGAATCTATTGTAACTTTACTGTCAGAGACGTCCTGTACAGGGAAGACACAAGTATGTAACAGAGTTCCAGTCCTAAGAATACCTATATTAACAAGGGTTAGTTTACGAAAACAATAAAGTTTTAAAGATGGTGTGAACTATAGCCGAGTTTTCCAAGAAGTGGTGAGGTGATCTGCTAAGGCACGTGTCTCCTCGCTTTGACAAAACCACAAGGCTGTGGTGAGCTCTTGAAAAATGGACACTACATTAAATGAAAATAGTGCATAGCATTCGATGAGCAACCAACACGGCTGTCTCTCGTCACTCGTTACAATAAAAAGCCTCTGGATTTGCAGGCTAAGTATTTAAAACATCACACACAGAATGGTATGACTACGGTACATCCAACTCATTCCTTGACTGCACTCTACAACAGCTGGTGTAGTTAGAATACCCTGGCTGTACATTAGTTCATTGATCAGGCTATGCAACTAATCTTGCGTTTAGTACATGTCTACCAGAGGCTCTGTGGAAGGCCTCACCGATGACTATCTGACGGGGTAGCCACCCGCAAATAAGGAAAGAGAATCCTGGTATGGCACTACATACCTGCCTCTTCCCTACCAGTCTTTTGATTCCCATACCAACCTCCTTTTTTTTGTCATGAATCTGTGACACAGGAATTTATAACAACTTTTAATACACAAAAGACCCAAAGAAAATTACAGAAATACAAATAAATACAAGGCTAGTGTACAAAATAAAAGCTAAAGACTAGAACAAGGAACAGGAGACATGGAGGCTGCACTGGTTCCAAAGTAGAAGACTAAACAAACAGACGTACACGGACCTAGCACTGTCATGAAGACGAAAAGTAAACAACTAAACCAAAATGATAGCAAGCGACAAAACAACAAAATATGCTTACCCCGGCGGCTGACAATCTACGAACTAAAGAAAATAAAAAGCGTATAAGCCGAGAGATAACTTATAAAGACGAAAGAAACGACAGACAACTAGTTGGAAAGAAATATACAAAATCACGGCACGAGTTTACAATGAAATAGAACTGCATAAAACGGTAGAAAACGAGAAATATCTACGGGAAAGCTAGTTAAATGAAAGGAAAAACAATTTAACAGAAAGATTATAAGGCGATTATGAAATGATGGATCACTTAGAAAAATAAAACAAGGAGAAAAGCTACTAAGAAAATAACTCACAAGTGTTCCGATTTACAACCTCGTTCCTTTTTTGCCAGTGCGCACGCGCGGCTCAAAGGCCCACAGGGTACCCATGATGCGTAAAAAACGCACTCTCACAAATCTATGGTCTATTAATGAACAGGCGCACGGCAACAACTAACAACAAAACGCTAAATGGGAGTAAGTGAAAAAATCACTGCATTTAGATAATTTTTTTTCAGATACTGCAAGCATTTTTTTCGGTCAGTATAAAACACGGACTGCGGACTACGGACTACGGACTGGGTATAAAACACGGACTGAGGTATAAAATACGGACTAAGACTGCGGACTGGGTATACAACACGGACTGAGGTATAAAACGCGGACTAGGGATTAAAACATAGTGAAATACCTTAGAGTGGGTAAAATGTTCTTCAAATGGTGAAAATACAGGCTGTCATGTAACCACAGTTCATAGACAATGGTTTTCGCGCCGTAAATGTCACACGGAAACTTGTTTTCGCGCCATAAATGTCACGTGGTAATAATGCGCTCTCTTTGATCGCTCCAAGATGGCTGGCTTTACAGAAGTACATGTTTCGTTTTGCTTTTCTACGAGCTCTGGGAATGATTTCCTCCGCCATTTTGTTTTACCCTGTGCAAAAACCTCTGACTTACAGGTTTGCAGGCGCACATAGGAAGCACAGCTGGACTACAAACGAAATTAACGTTGTTAAAGACATTTCATTTTTTTAATATAAAAATCATTTAAATACAAGTAATATAAAAGTACGTTTACGGCTAGTGACGCGTTCCAATTTTATTTCGAAAAAAAAAACATTACACACATTTGCGTTAGAAACGCTGTTGAAGAGTGTTCCCGTTTGGTTAATAAAGATAACAGTCCAAGCTACGACCAAAACATCTTATGCGTTTATCTAATTAAGACACATAAAATTCTATGTCCCAGTAATCATTCTTGACCCAAACAGTTTCCTTGCCAAGGTTAAAGCTTATCAACTCCAACTTCATCATTTCTACATTTTGTTTATACAAAAAAAATCCCTAGACCGTGTTTCATACGTCAGTCCGTGTTTTATACCCATTCCGCAGTCTTAGTCCTCATTTTATACCTCAGTCCGTGTTTTATACCCAGTCCGCAGTCTTAGTCCGTATTTTATACCTCAGTCCGTGTTTTATACCCAGTCCGTAGTCCGTAGTCCGTAGTCCGCAGTCCGTGTTTTATACTGACCGGCATTTTTTTGGCTTAATGTTGAAGAAACTTTTTCCTGGGCGCTTCCTTCGCAATTCGCTTTATTTTTTGCAGCCATAATCCACTTGGCCCCAGGGCCAAAGAGGCTCATACAGTAATAACCAAAGAAAGCACAGTAAATCTACCAATCCACCAGCAATTGATCTTTCAAATGTGTGCTTGTAACTTCTTGGAAAGTTCATGAACTCTTCCCAGATCAATCACAGGTGAACACTGTCCGTGAGGAAATGAAACATTGCAAAGCATGTGAAGTGGATGACCAGTCTGACGAACAACTCGATTAAAGTTTGTTCCTTCAGAATTACACTGCGCCACTTTCTGTGAACATTCATGAACTGAAACTTGACCTGAACCACATTCCTCTACAACTTTGTCATAAAGTGATGAATAAAGATCATCAAGAGGAAGCACAACCTGGAAAATAAGAGCAGACGATAAGGTTCATATTTAACTCCATTGTTATGTATCTAAAGTGCTGCAGCAAGCATTTTGTTCAATTCCATAAGATGCACATTACTCCTCAAGGTGCAGGTGTTGACAAATGCCAATAAAATTAAAGGTGACCCACACTGAAAAGTAATTAATTATTTTCCTTCGAAAGTGATTGAAAACTTTCGTTTTTAAAAGGAGTAGTATCTGCAAATTAATGAAGGTTCAGTCTTTGCCTGCAAAAAATAAAAGTGCAAGTGAAAATCAATTCCCTGTTTGTATGATAAAACATCACTAACATAGCAAATTGGTTGGAATTAAGCCCTGACTAAACGATCAAACAATAATTATTTTGACCAACACCATGTTTGCCACACACAGTGTGGTCAGTGGCTAAACAGAATTTTTAACAAATTTAATACTAGACAAAGTGTGTCTACATTAAGTATTACCACTGATCTTTTTGTTGGATGAAATGCTTTACTGAAAACCATGATGCAAAAACTTTTCTATTCTGTAGTTTGCTGGTATTAAAGTTTAACCAATGATGTTTTTATCACCAAGTTAAGACATGTAGAATTTTGAACCAAGTGGACAGCAAATAAAATTGAGTTTTGATATAGATCAGGCACCAGAGCACAAATGACATAGATTGTAAAGCAAAAGAAACAAATAACAGAACACAAAAGAATGCCAGATAAAGAGTAATCCTAAGTGAACAAAATACAATGCTTTCTGGTACCTTTAGAAAGACCCAAAATTTCATCACTAAAATCTGCTGAAAAGAGCACCCTGACTTATCTGTAAAGACAATGGTTGCTCCAACGTAGTATAAACACAAGTTTGCGAGTGTGATAGATAGCCTGTACAAATAAAATTAAGGTGCACCTAACCCCAAAAAATCTTTTTGCTTAAATATACACTGTACGGATGTATCATTGCACCTTTTTGAAACACATTGAGCCTTTTTGTGCCTTTTTAAACCAAATCTTGACTATTAATAGGCTATATGGTTATGCGTCATCTGTCCCACGACTGGACTAGTAAGGGGCATCATGAGTCTATTTCTTACATGAGGTCACAAACTGCTTTGCATACATTTTTCCAAAGACTTAATGCAATGCAAATCAGTTTGTGATGTCTAGTAAGGAAAAGACCCATGCCCCTTGCTAGTTCAGTCGTGGGAAAGATGATGTCTAGATTTTGTAACTTTTACAGCCTATAAAAAGTCTATATTTGGTTGAAATAGGCACAAAACGGTGTAATATGTTTCGAACAGGTGCAAAGACTTATTTAAGCGAAAAAATATTTTGGGGTTAGGTGCACTTTAAGGTGTATCTGACTAAACATCTCACCAGCATGCCATCACTGCACTTTAATGAAAGAGCTTGCCACTGTGAACAACCTTGGAATGCGCGTCTTTCTTGGAAAGTCTGCAGGTCTACCAACTTTGGAAATCTGTATTAATAAACTATCAATAAGTAGACAGTAGTAAAGTCTACTTTAATTTGCATATCCAATAAAATTTACAGAGGAACATTGGCATTGGGGTAATTGCCATATCAACAGCTAAGTTGACATCAGAACAGGAGGTTGGCAGCACAAGGTTAGTAAAGTATCAACGCGAGGACCACCTCATACTGTCTTCCTGCGCAAGAGAGTTAACTACCTGTAATATACATGTACCTGTGACTACATATGAGTATGAATGTTTTTTTAGACTTCATTTTCACGATTATTCAGACAAGTAGTGTTTATAACTGCAATGATCTCATAATCGTCATCAATTAATCCACAGTTCAAATGCATGCATTTATATGATTTCATACAATTATATTCATGCTCATCTATTCACCACTTGTGGGAGAAACCAGCAAAAGACCAGTTCTTAATTGGTACAGTTAAGAGCATTGCACCAGTATCAGTGGTTGTCCAATACACCAACATAACATCATGAAGAATGGTTCTGACACTTTGTGACACTTTCTACCATATGTTGTAAAGTATCATGAATCTCAGTATGTCAGTGTATCGGACGTGTGTTCTTTGAAACTAAAATTGATTTTGTGTAGAAGTTTACCTTTTAAAAACACTAAATTTCAATTAACGTTTGAGATGAACGGGGTAAACATAGTCAATGACTGGGTGCACAATCAGTGTTAATCACCAATCGCAAAAGTAATATCTTCATAGATATAAAACGTTTGTACTCTGTAATCCCAACAAAATCCAACATTAAGTAAAAAGCGATAAACTGAATTGTAGGTGGTCAACTTTAATGACTCTAAATCTCAGAAAAACAAAATTAAACTGGTTTGAAATAAAAAACAAACAAATTCAAGCCATTTGCATTGTGTATTTTAGTATAATACAGTGTACCTAAACAAACTATTTTTAAGCTGCACAATTTTGCTTAAATATTTCCTAAGTCAGCGAGATATTTAAAGGCTGAGTATCCTGTGCTCACCTGCAAAACCGTAACAGCTCATAAACCTGTGGCATTCCTATCTTGATTTGCCGAGCAATATATTTTGAAGCTCCTTCTGCTGGAGTCATCCAGTAATATGAAACTATGTGATTAGCTATTGATAAATTAATATTATCATAATTATAATTATTATTGTTATTAATTATTATTGTTAATACTATTATTATGAGAAGACCAAGAAAGCTAACTGAGCATATTATGCAGTACTGGTGTCATATTTGAATTGAAAAACTCAACAGAAACAACAAAATCAAAAATATCAATATAAATGATGCATATGAAATTAATCATATAAGAACTGCAGAAATGAAATGAAACAAAGAATGATCCTTGAAGTTGTAAACACAATTTATGCATTTGTGTAAAGCTTTATCTGTTTCTTTTGCCATTCTAAAGCTGCCGATGCTGGTATCATCCACTAAAATAAAACAGACAAGTCACGTTTAACATTCTGCTTGCAACATCAGTGAACAGCAAGAAAACAAAGAAACAGTTTCCAAATAAAAGGGGCGACTACAAAGGCAAAAGAGGTACAAGGAATTTTCACCCAACAACACATGAATGGTATTGTTAGAACTTTAAATCTTCGTACAAACTGCCAAATGACATACGCATAATTCCATAACCTTGTGAAACTGTGGACAAAACATTAATTTGTCAACACTTAAAGTAAACAGGCGCGCTTTTCTCGTAACTCCCTAAAACGTTTTGGGCCCAAAACACTATTTTATGTCAACAAAGTTCACATAAAGAAATTCGGTCTCTCATCGTTTTGGGCCAGAAGGTCAAAGGTTTTTTGACACCTGTTGTGAGAACTGCAGGTTTCTTTTTCTGGATGTGCATGTGTCACTCATGGAATATCCCATCTTTTACTTCTTTGCCAGGCCTTGAATACCTGATTGCATTTCTCTTCCGGTGGGTCTATTTTACAGGTCACATTCCACAGGTCAAAGTACAGGTCGCCGCGCTACAGATAAATAAGAGTCTCCTTAAGCCCTAATCACTGTCCAAAATTTGTTGTAGATAGGTGTGAAACTGTTTGGCTTAGTTACCGATCGATAAAACAGTCACCTGTTCCTCTGACCTGTGGAAGGTGACCTGTAAAATAGACCCGGCCTTTCTCTTCCCCATGAAAACATTTTTAAGGCAGGGTTATCTATCCTGTGGTCCCTACCGCAGTATCACCAATCTACACTAAGTGCTGCGGGATTGTCACGCCTTCAATTGCACGCATCATTTTCGACAAAATGCCTAAAACTAGCCTGATTTTCAAATTTGTTTGAAAGCTTAACAAAAAACAAGCAAAATAATAAGCTAAACAGAAACACCTTAGCATGAGACATCTCTTTGTCATCAAGAAGCACTGTGGGTTCATCCAAGGAAACAGGTGTAAAATAGGGTGTCAAATCGCCTGGGTAAACCGATCGGAGTTAGCCAGCTGTTACACCATTAAGTGAGTGACCACACATGGGGTACACAATCCAATTCTCTGTTTAAAAACAAACTTTGGTCGTAAATAAATGTTAAGTTCCAATGTTCTGACAAATGTGAAAGAAAGTGATAGGAAAACCTGTTGCTTGAGATGAATTTTTTTTCCTGAAAAAATGCAAGAAATTCTGAATAAAGACATGATTAAACATTTGACAAATGCTGGTAATTTTTCTTGCCACAGATTCTTCATATTTGACACACACACAAAAAAAAAAACAGTTTGCTTCACCCTACCCTGCGTGACCAGACGCCTTTTTCAGGTGTGTGAAACAATAGGCGTCTGATCACGCAGGCAAGCTTCACCAGAGTAAAATCTATGACCCCTAAGGGGTCTCCTCCCTTTGACGAGTAAAATCGTCTGGCGTTAGCCAGAGTAAAATCTATAACCCCTAAGGGGTCTCCTCCCTTTGACGAGTAAAATCATCTGGCGTTAGCCAGAGTAAAATCTATAACCCCTAAGGGGTCTCCTCCCTTTGACGAGTAAAATCGTCTGGTGTTAGCCAGAGTAAAATCTATAAAGTCACTCTTTGGGAGGAAAGGATTAAGGGAGACAGTTTTTGAACCCTTTTAGCCTAGAGTAAAATCTATAAAGGCTCGCTTAGGGAAGTAAGGATTACACTGTACAAGAGCTTGTTTATTTACCTGCTAACCGGGCTTAATCTAGGAAATATGTTCAGTCTCCGGTCTGCATCCAGTAGTCTATGTGGTAATTATGTTTTGTCTCTACCGTCTACAAAAAGTACTACTTATGGTCTTCACTCCTTTTAATATATAGATTCTTTTCGAACTTCTGATTTTGCCACTTTCAAGCACAAGATTCTACAGTATGACTCTTTTAAATATTTTAGATTTTAGAATGTTAAGATTTTACATTATAGCAGTATTTAGAATCGTACTTGTAACTCAAAGATACTTAAGCTTATATATCTTTATAGCTACTCTAAATTCAATGCAAAATTTTGCCGGTTGCCGGCTTCTATTGAAACCCCTGAAATAGAGTATATGGCTTGTATGTATGTATGTATCTCAAATTTTCGAATCCAAATATCTGAGGACAGAAGCTGTGATGAACAGATCAGCCTCTGAAAAAAACTACTAGGTGACCAAAAACAGCAAGTCAAACTATCAGCAGACTGTCTGTGGGAGTGGGGCCCTGTCCCCCTTGGGGTACCCCAGGGAACCAAACTTGGTCCCTGGTTGTTCTTGTTGATGATTAACGACCTCAAGGTCGACATGCTCACCTGGAAGTAAGTGGACGACACAACTATCTCTCAAACTATACCTCAAGGTACTCGGAATGTGGATCCTTTAGATTCATGGCGGTCAATTTTTAGATTTTAGTAAAGAAACAAAAAATCTAAGAATCTGGATTTAGACTTTCTCAAAGAAATGTACCTTAATGAAAAACTCAGGAAGCCATTAACACTATAAATATTTCTGGAATATTAATGTCTATTGTGCTGCAAAGAAATCCAATCAGAACCACAAACTGAAACGTCGATCACTTTTGTGGTTAGTGGTTCTTCTTTCGGTTTAATTTCAGCACGCGTCTGATTGTTTGAAGAACAACAAAGATTCCACAAATGATTCTTAGTTTTCACAGTTTTGTGAGTTTCACAGTAAACCTCAACTAAAATTTCGCAGGGGATACGTTTTGAGACAAGACAAAATTTTAGGGATTTTAGATTACTTAGTCACAGATCGACTAGAGCAAGGCTTCATTTTAGAGGTCATTGACTGGGACGAGGTGAGCTATTACATTAGAGCAGTTTTCAATTGAGTGTCAAAAAACCAAAACCAAAGCAATTATTCTTGCCAATCACAAGAGATGAAAATATCATAAAGAACCAATCAACATTCAAAGCAATTACATTACCTTGACAAGCGTAGCAAACCAGTGTAGCAAAGTAATGTAAAACCTACCATAGCAACCAGAGTAACTCTCGTTTTTTTATTATTTTATAGGCTGAAAATAAAGGCTAGCCCACATCTCAGTGGAAGCAAACTCACCTGGACACTCTCTTGGCATCAATAAGATCCCTAGGCATCTCCTTTAATGTGTGGAAAGCCAAAGACACAAAGAAGTTTGAATGGACATCCTTTCGTGGTGGTGAAAAGCGAGTTCTTTTGAGGAAGCTTCCATAGTTATTTTTCAAGATCCTCCCTGTTGAAAGAGCACCAACTGTTGAGAGACTATGGACTGTAAGTTAAAAATTAAGGCAATGATCTAGCTATGAAACTGATGTCAAATCTAGTTCACAAAATTCTACAATAGTTAGCAACCAGTTAACAAATTTCTTTTGTTTCAGGGCTGTAGCGAGGTGCTTGACATGGTCAATAAACTACAACCCACTGATCAGGACATTAATAATCTTCAAGAAAAGGTGGGATCATTATAAATTATTATTGTTTACATTTTCTACATTACATACAGCTGTAGTTAATTAAACTAGTTAAATTTTTAAACTGAAGTATTCCACACTGAAACATCTAAAACAATTTTTGCCGACAGGCAAAGAAATGAGCAACACTGATGGTGAGCATGGCAGGAACTCAGCCGGGCTGGCTACATTCACGAGACCATAATCACCCCCTATATGCATGCATTGGTATTTCATGTCCCCAGGATGATTACAACACATGGATCATTGAAAAGATTCAGCGGTCAAGGTATTGTGGTTCAATAACCTAACAACTATTTATTATTAAATGATAAAAGTGAAATGATAATAGCAAAATCCCTCAATGAAAATTAACAATGAAATGAAAATCACAATTTTTTTCTCAACAGGTGTGGAAAAGAAAAATGATGATTTCCGCAGGTACATTCAAGAAAGATGAACAGGTGGGATGCCTGCACCAGCCTCCTCCTTGTAGAGAAACGCCAAGAAACGTTACAAGAATTCCAAAGGCAGCCACGCCAGTACTTAAAGAGAGACCATGCCTTCTGGTGCAGTGGTGGTAAGCAAGAAGTAGCAAAGAAATACCCCCGGATTTCTCTGCTTGAAATACCAGCTCCTCAAGAATGTGGAACACAGCAGACTGAAACTACAAAAATAGTTTTGAATCAATCAAAGGCAGAACTGAGACGGCTTAACATCAATGAACTTGTTAAACTTCTAACTGAAAGGAGTTGACCTATTGTAGGTTATATATACCTACAGAACAGTCCATCGTCTCTTGTTGCGGAAAGGAAAACCCGGCCTTACAGTTTTAGACAAAACATCAGTGACAACTGCAACTTCAAAATCCTTGTCACCTGCTCCAAGCAACTTATCAGTTTGTTATCTTAAATTCAGAACTGTTTTATGTTCCGTTTGTAGCTAAGGAAACGTTACCATTGAGGTGAAGCCTCATAACACCCTCCGAGTAGGGGGCCAGTAGCGTCTCCTTCGATCTTCCTAGAAGGAGACTGCTTGCAGGGTAGGCTCATAAAGACCTTTCATACTTTGCTCTGAATGCCTGTAGCTGCGAAACGGCGACACAGCCTACACAAATCCATCCATCCATCTGGTTTAGGATCCTAAATCCCTTCATGAGTGCCGTCAGAAAACCCACAAAACGAGTAATTTTAATTAGTGGATGTTATTTTTATTGTTAATATTTTAAACTTTTGCAACATTTTTAACGTTGGTGTGATGGCTAACGACTTTTACCGATGCATTTTAATGTAGACGTAGATAAACTGAAATAAAATACAACTTCAGAGTGACCCCGGATCGGCCACAAGGAGCCATTAATTCTATTTTTTTTCTAGTGGTTCCGGGTAGGTTCCGACACATCCCGATAAGTTCCGAGTGGGTTCTACGTTTACACACACCCTTGATGTATTGCATTTCATTTGTCACGCAATACATCAACTCGTGTCGTTGTATTTAGATGAAATCTTCTTCTATGACATGAATTGAAGAATTGCAAACAGGTTAGACTTGCCGAGAACTCGAGCTCACAGGGCGCGAAAGCACAGAGCACGAAGCGCGAGAGCTCGACTGCTTTCATCCAAATGACGTCATTTTGGCGCGAACTTTTTCGGGACTTCAGAAGCTGTCAAATTACAATTTGCATTTAATGGATTTTGGAGACAAACGCCGCTTATAATTTCGCGCTCTGTTCTATTATTCGATCTTCGACATTTAGGCCCCGTCCACACGTCAACGTTTACGTTCGAAAACGCATACATATTTGTGCGTTTAGGCCTCCCATCCACATGTAAACGATGTAAACGATCTCTGTAAAGGTTTATTTTCGAAGACGTCAGCCAGAGTGGATAAAAAACGCACAACATTATACGTTTATTGACGGCACAACTTGTTAACGCTTACGTTTACTCGTGTTCAGTCAATATTTAAAGGCAATTCTGGTTACCAGGCGGCCTCGTTTATTCCTCAGTTATGCGTTTGCGACTTTCCTATCGTTTACGTGTCGATAGGCGTAAACGATATGTCAGGGTATCATCGTTTGCGAGTAGACGGAAACCCTTGTATACGACGGTTTACGAACGTTAACGTTATTTTATCAAAGAACCCCTTTTTCAACGGAAACAGTGAGCCCATCATTAGGAGCGATCCTGTGAATTAAATTCTTGATCGGGCGTTTTGACGGACCTAGTTATTTTCAGAAACGTAAAATACAAAACTGAAATGCAAATAAAATGTATTGTCTTGCATTGTATGTTGTATTGTATTGTATTGTATTGAAAACAGTTCGCAAAATGGAAGGTTCCTTTGGGGCAAATAAAAAGAAATTCGAATTTTTGCTTCTGTAGACGAATTCTCGAAATTTACAGATAGGTACTCTTATTAATTATTGCTTCTTTCAGTTAGCGCGATATCATACTGGTTGGCCATCAGGTCAAATCTGGCGAAATCACCCCAATCTTATCCAGCAGTCCTACTGCTAAAATCAGGATTCGAGATCGGAACGAAATGTCGAGAAATCAGGAAATAGGAACCCTTTCAGGGCAGCTATAGACTGTGCACTGCTGAAGCCTTTCCTACCTGACTCCACCCAACCAACTTTTATTATGAACAAGGTCGCTTCAAGTTACCGCTTTGTTAGCAAAACCGTTCATAGATGTGTCAGTAGTAAGTCATTGTACGTCAGTGTCGTGTCTTTTTTCAGTGTCAATTTTAAAAAAAAAGCATTGTATTATAACAAGGCTAATACATAATGTACTGCTCCTTTCTTTGTAAGTCTTTTTTTTTCTTGTTATTTTGTTTCATCTTTACTCTAATTAATATACCATAGTATTGTAAAAAAAGAAGTGTAACAAAAAACTAAAAAGAAGCATGCACCATTACATTTTCGCAGACAAGTTTCACTGTGGATTGCCTTCCATTTATATTAGGTAATTTTTGTAAAATCTATAACTTTTTGAGGTAGCTGCTGTTACCGCTTCCGTTAGAATCGGAATATGTCGCGAAACAATTTGTGGTTTGATTTACGTTACCGCCGTGATTACCGCATGATAGATAAGTATAGATCATAGCTCACATTTCAGTTCTACTTAAGACCCTTTCGAGATCAAGCTCTATTGGAAACTAGAAGACAAGTTAGGTCGAAATTCTCTCGGAAATCAAGACCCGCGAACGTTGGTAAGCATCAATTTACTAGTTTATGATTCACACGTTATAGGTTTCGCTAGATTTTTGACTCAGTTTTCAAGTTCCTTTCGATATCACGTGCGTTTAGTTCTGAGATCATTTTAGCTATGAAAAACGAATATTTAGGTGATTTCTTAATGTCATTATTTCAGTTGACTGCTTCGATAAGTGCCCTGAGGCCACAACAGTAGGAGTACGAAGGGACAATTAATGAAAGAATCGTAAACCTCTATCGGCTTGGTGTTTTAGACCGCGCGTGTATCAACCTGGGAGCGAGGCTTTCATTTCTAATTAACTTGAGCGAAATCATTACAGCTAGAGACTGACCTCGTCCGAGCCGGCTGAAATTTCTAAGGACATGGAAAAGCTTTTAAGAGTTCCGGCAAAAATTCTAGTGCAAAACAAATTTCAAGTTATCAGAAAAATAAATTTGTAAGTTTAGAATTTTGAAACAATAATTTACATTGCCAAATTTTGCCCAAGGGAAATCTGCCCATCTATTTCTTTTAAATCCATTTCTTAACGTAGAAAAACAAATTCTGAAGAAATATATTTATTCATTCGTTTGGCAAGATTTCCCCTTACAGTATCGGCATTAACGATAGGGAGCCTTCGGAATGCTACACTTTCTTCAGTAGCTATTTTGAATCAAATCGACCTAAAAAACACACAGGGCAGTAAACGACGCAAATATGCGCACACGGAGAGAAATTTAAATCGGTGCAACCTTTCTTAAATTTGGCAGTTGGAAGTAAAACCTCAAAACCTCACACGGGTTGCAAATCGCGTGAACTGCAGTATAAGGTGTTACGTAGGTATTTACCTACGAATAAGTTCCTTTACATATTGACATAGCATCAAACGACACTGTTAAAATACTAGACATACGCCTGTCGAAGCTCTCAACATTTGCTAGTAATTAACAGCCATCTTTACACAGCGCCTTACCTATGCGGTTTATCCAGCAGCCTAAGTGAGCACCTGACAAAAAATCAATCTTAAAAAGAGTTTAAGATTAAAGGTGACTTCATTTCATCGGCTTCTACTACCGTTATGACACTTAACTGAGTGCGTAATGACGAAATCATAGCGGAGCTCCGCGCGCGCCGAAGGCGCGCGCGCGCGGAGCACCATTGATAAGAAAATATGGTAACCCATCCATCCGAGAAATTTTGGTTATGACGTCATCGTACGACCGACCATCCGACCGTCCGACCGTCCGACCGACCGTACGTACGTCCACCCCATCATGTAAGCCAAAGTCAAATGTGATACTCCAGTTAACCCTCTCGTGTGCAAGCTCGCATGTAGGCGCGCTTCCATATGGACTGTTTTTGGAAAGATCATTTGGCCATACACGCAGTTCTCAACCCGCGTTTTTGTGGCGGGAAATTGCATGACCAAATTTTGAAGACAGTTTTAAAACAAAGTCAGTTTTGTCTATTCGTTGGCGGAATATCAGTGACAAACAGCGGGAGAAAGAACAAGAAAGGGCACGAGTAAACAGGCAGAGTATCAGTGACAAACAGCGGGAGAAAAAGCACGAGCAAACCGGCTGAATTGTATTGTCGAGCAACGAGAGAGAGAACAAGAAAGGGCTCGAGTGAACAGGCTGAATCGTACTGACGAGCAACGGGAGAAAAAACAACAAAAAGCCCGAGAAAAGAGACGAAATTATAGTGAGGAACAGCGAAAAAGAGAGCGTCTCTTGTCAAGCTGTAAAAACATTACCAAGTGTCAGGAAGTTTCAGCTTTTCCTCGTGTTTGCCTGCAGAAGCTTGCATGAAGAGAAAAGATCGTGTGGTCTGGCAAGGTTTCAGTAATTATGCGCTGTCTTCGGACTTTGCTGTGTATTAAACTGGACGGTTTTGCCGCTAAAATCCTTAATTGAACAAGCTTCCTTGATAGGCATGAGACGTAAGAAGACTTACTTCTGTGTGAAATGACCGCTTCTGCTTAAGCTCTGCGTTCGGAGTGATTGTTGACTGACTTAAATTGTGCGCAGGTTAGTACTCCTGTTTTGTCTTTTATATGGACATTTATGCCAAGAAAATTGAATAGCAATTTGTCTCGGTTTGTTACTTGACTTATGTTTTCCGATTTCTACGAGAAACGTCGAAGAGACACTCGCATCGGTTTCTTTTCTTACGTTTTGTTATTTTCACGCTTCTATCTCAAATTGGTTTGGACTCTTGTTTTTTCCAAATGTTTTCTATCCAATATTTCATCTTGGATCCTAAAACGTTTCGTTTTTTCCTGCTGTCGCTCATTTTAGGGCACAAAATTTGTTGAAGAAAAGCCAAGCGAAGTCCGGACGGTTTATAACCTCGGCGCCGCTTGGTAAGTTTGACATTTGGAAAACTCTCGCCGAAAGAACAACAACTCCATGCCAAAAGTAAACGCGATTTTTAACAGTTGCAGCATTGGAAATGCCGGCAATATATTGTCCCTCGCCGCAATTCTTAGCAAAGCAATGATTTTGTGTGAAATGACGGCTATTATGTCAGCTCTGCGTTCGGAGTGATTATTGACTAACCTAAACTGTCCGCATCCGTAGGTTTAGTATTCCTGTTTTGTCTTTTATACGGAGACTTATGTCAAGAACACTCGGACTAGCGATTTGCCTAGGTTGCTCACGAGTTATGTTTGTTGCTTGTCTTATTTTTCCAAGAAACGCCAAAACGCCGAAGAAACATTCGTATCGTTTTTTGTTTTCTTACGTTTTGTTGTTTTCACGCTAATTTTATCTCAAATATGGTTTGGACTAAAAAATGCTCGTGTTTTTTCCAAATGTTTTCTATTCAATATTTCATTAGTGGATCCTAAAAGTCTTCGTTTTCCCTGCTGTCGCTCATTTTTGGGCACAAAATTGGTTGAAGAAAAGCCAAACGAAGTTCGGACGGTTTAAATCCTCGGCTCCGCTTTGTAACAAGAGCCGGATTGACATTTGGAAAACTCTCGCAAAGAGCGACAACTCCTTGCCAGAAGTAAACACGATTTTTAACAGCTTTAGCAGTCGAAATGCCAGCAATATGTTGTCCTTCACAGCAATTCTCGTTGTAAGTTAAAAAATCGTAGACTTAATGGGCCAATTGCAGTAAAAACTTCGTCTTTAATTCAATGTTTATTGACAAATGTTTTTCTGAAACCGATTTGTTTGTCTGTTGTCATTGCCAATCAGATGTTATCATTAACAGTGATGTAAAAAATATTACCGCCCACGACTCGTAGTCAACGTTTGTAGTTTGCAATATTTGTAGTTGATCGAAGTCAAGAATAAAACCATTCTCAACCATTTGTAGTTGATCACCTGAGTTGATTCATGGCTTATTGTGCCGCAGCCACTTTTCACAACGAAAAGTTAAGTTAAAGTCTTTTTCGGTTAATGTTTTTTGGTGCTATTGTACAAAGGACACAGACGGCACCTTTCTATCGTCTTTATAGCTCACAAAAAATGACGCCATAAAATAGTCAAAACAAGGCGAGCAAAGTACTTTTCTTCTTTTTTGGGTAGTGTCGAAGAGTACCCACTTTGGGGTTTTACCATTTTGTTTTGTTGTGGAATATTTCGGTTTGTTGAGGTTAAAATGTCAACGATACATGTTAGAAAATTTGTGACTTAGCCAAAGCACATAACCGGTTGTGATGTTGGATTTAAAAGTGAGACACTGGGACTGTTAACCTATAGTTTAAAGATTTACACCATTTGTATTGAAATTTAATCGGATGTAATTAAACTGTGATGAAGTAAAATCGTTTATGCTCTGGTTATGTAGTCCCTTGATCCAACGTGGCAAAGCCGATGATAAATCGAAAATGTACGTTAGCACATGTTTGAATGGTGGCTGTGGCTCTGCAGCAAAACAGTAAAAGCTATAATCACAATGCAGAAGTCCTTACGTACTAGAGTCCTGGCTCGAGTCCTGGCATTGATTTTATTTTATCGGTAAATGCCATACAATAAAAAAAGAACTGTGGAGCTCCGCTTTTAGGTTTGCCTAAATATATATATTAAGAATTTGTATCAGGGAAAAAGTTTTTCGTTTTAGAAGCCAAAGTTGCGAACGGTAGACCAATATAAATTTCTCTCCGAGAGCGCCATAAAAAGGGTCCGTATTAAAGATCCGTATTAACCTACGCGTAGCCGTACCCTCCCCCCACCGGAAAGGAAAGGGGAGGAGGCAATAGCTTTTAATCTAAGCCCATTAATTAAGATAGTTCTCTTGGTCCTCCATGAGAGCTTTTAAAGATGACACGATAAAAATAGTGCACGGTTTCTTCCAAAGAGCAGAGGCGATAACTGGTATGGATTGAAATATTATCGGCTTTCCATAGCCGGTTGGTAAGGAAACGAAGACATGCTTCCTGTTGCTCTTCGTGAAATTTATCTATTCCGAAAGTCATGCGAGCTTGATTTAAAGCCGCCTTATAGCTAGTGGAAGTACGAATTCGAAGAGACACATTCTCGCCGACCATTTTGCTTCTTTGGTTGAACAAGGGAATTTCGCAAAAGCGAGGCTACAACAGATTTTAGCTAATCGGAGTTCGCTTAAGTTTTGATAAGACGGCTCACCAATGACAAATCATTATATATTTTCGTACAAAAGAGTGACGTCACAGAACACGATTTGCGCCAGGTTTTCGTATACGTTTCCTCCTCCCCTTTAGGAGCCTAATTTTAACATAGTCTATCACTCAATTTTCTCCCCTGCTCCTAAAAGAAAAAGGCCCCTAAGCAACACCTATAATAAAATGAGAACATTGAATTTAGATCATGAAATAAAATCCAGCTTTTGACTTTTATCTCCTTCTTTGTTTCTCTTTAATTTGCCGTTGTGCAGCGGTTAGTAACGCTGACAGTATCCACCTCGTGTTTGAGCGATTTACTTGTACGTAACTTGGCAAACAAACCAAGTGGAATCATAAGATCAAACCGGCAACCCAATTGCACGAACGGTGTGGATTGCTACTGGACTTTTTCCTCAATTGGAAAGTTGCAACTAAACTTCACTCGATTTAACCTCGAATCACGCTGGGATTACGTTTATGTGTACGATGACAAAGCTAGGAACAAAGGAGTAGTTTTCGATGAGACCTTGTCAGTGGATAAGCATGTGAGTTCCGTTTGTAAATCTGCTTTATTTCATCTTTGGAAAATTGCGAAGATTAGAATGTATCTGACTCCTTAGAGCGCAGAGACTCTCGTCTATGCTTATGTTACTTGTCGACTGGACAATTGTAACTCGTTGCTCCTTGGGTCGGCCTAAGTATACGATTCAGAAGCTCCAGCGCGTTCAAAACTGCGCTGCACGCCTTAACGTGGGCAATCTCGAGCGGCACACATTCGCCCCGTCCTTAAGGAGCGACAGTGGTTACCTGTGGAACAGCGAATTGTCTTTAAAGTATTACTGTTAACTTTTAAAGCTCTCAATAATCTTGCGCCTCTTTATCTTAGTCAACTTATAGTCCCATATAGCCCTATAAGAAATCTTAGGTCAGCTAGCAAACATTTATTAGAAGTTCCGAATGTGCGCCTGAAGAGCTATGGGGACAGAGTCTTTTCGGTCGCTGCCCCAAAGCTCTGGAATGATATTCCCTTAGACATTAAATTAAGTCGATCAGTTGATGTTTTCAAATCTAGATTGCTTTTAATTAATTTTTGTTTTAGTGTTATTTTTAGTTAGATATTCATTCTATTGTAAAGCGATATAGAGCTTTTGTATATACCGCTATAGAAATAATAAAAGTTATTATGATTATTATTGATGGTGACTCAACGTCTTCTGCTCTGAATGGCCGCTTTGATGGTAACCGCGACATTGCTCCCATGTATCCTCGGAGACCCAGGGGCAGATAAGTCGGGATGGGACTAAGATCGGAACTTGAAAAGAAGATCCTGAAGGGGTGAAAAGAGAAACTAGGATTTGCCTGTTTTTAGACTGGGAAAAGGGCTACTGGGACTGGGAGTAAAAGCCACCAAAATGGTAATGGGAAACACGTCTGCTATTATGAAGACAGTAATAGTTGGACATTTTCTGATATCAGTAGTTAGCGAAAAAGGTATGGAAGGAGTTTTGATGGAGAAAAATTCTCAAACAAACCAGCGAACTGCACTCAGTGCAACATACCATGCAAACTTTCACGAAAATAACAAGCATTCATATGCCCAAAATTTGATCCAAATAATACATATAAACAAAAGCGGATGTAAAATGTCAAATTTCTTTGTCTTAAACGGCATTTTCCGAGGTATAATCGATGTTTGCATTGAATAAAAATTTACCTTGGTTAGAAATAATTCTCCGGGACAATTATACTCTAATAATCACCAACAACATTTTTCTCACATCCTCGATCCTCGATCTCCGATGCCCGATCCCTGATACCCGATCCTGAATTTCCAGGAAGCCCTTAATACATGGGGTCCACAAAATATCGCTTTGATTTTCGACTCGTAGACCATACAGGGCGCAAAACGACCAGCAGAACATACACACAACAACCTAGTGGGGATGATGTGGCCGATCAAATACAGGAGCCAAATGACGCAAATAACTGTGTCGTACTTAAAAGCCAAGTGGCGAAAAGCAAACCAGTTGGCTATTTACAAACGTGGCCAACTCCAACGGGGATAGGCTGACAGGGTTTCTGCAGTCCAGATTAAATCGCTAAGTGTTGACATCTCCGGAAGCGGTTTCTTTTCAAAGGCCTCTTTGAAGTTTTTCCCGGAACTTGCAAATCTGATACTTTGGTGACAGAGTAAACAACAATTAAATCAAAACTTCCCTAACACGATCCGGCCCATCCACGAAATGAAACATTAAACCGGCAGATCTTTTAAAAGCGATTCACCACTTCACAGAGGTGTTCATTACTGCAAAGTCCCCAAACCATGAAGTTTACAGGATCAGGTGTGATTTTTCTCTTGGGTTACTGCTGCCTCCTACACTTCAAGTTCGTTCAAGGTAATAACATTTTCCTACATTTTGGCTGACTGTGGGTGCACTTTTAAAACCAAACCAACAGTTGTTTAAATTCTTGTCGTATTTTTTGAAGCAGTGTTTTAATTCGTCCCTGTTTAACTCTAACAGAACAAGTTAGGAGTCCAGAAATATGTTTTTTTTTATAAATTTATTTCTGCACAGTGGACTTCAACTATTTAGTTTTTTCCTTTTACTACGACTTTGCAAGGGACTGTTAAGTATTCATAAGCTTCCAAGTATTTCAATGTTCTGCACTTAACCAGTTTGGATAACGGAATACAAAGTCGAGCCAGATGGGCTTACTTTTTAGACCGACTCTTGTTTACCATGGATCACCAAGGTTCTCAGTGACTAAATCACTATGGCAGTGACTTTTAACTCGGCGCCTAAATGATCAAGCTTTCCCTGGACCTAATTAACCGAACTTAAACTTAGACTCCAATGCTGAGATTCTTAAAACTACAGGTAGCCCAAGTTGCCAGTGTAAAAAAACCATTGCATCATGACGAAAATTTTTGTGTGGGGAAAATAACTATTCATTTTAGAAGCCAAAGATACGAACTGTACTCCGATATATATAGTTCCCTCCTTGAGCGCCTATATTTGCGTCATTTTGTGACGTGTGTGGTTACCAGGTCGATTTGAGGTGATTTCAGTGGGTTTTACTTTCAACGGCTTCTACTTCCGAATAGAGATTCAACTGATTGCGTAATAACGAAAATTATACGAAGTTGTATGGGGAAAAAACTATAAGCGTAAAGGGCCGCCGCAAACGAGAAAACATTGTTGGGGAGACATTGTTTATTTCTATAGGTGAAGATGCCTGTTGAGTCGTTCAGACAATGGGCTGCGACTCGGCACGCACTCTCTCTCTCTCTACTACATCAGTCAAAGTACCTTACACAGACTTCCGTTGTTTTACTTTACATTGTATAAGTTCTGAGTTGTTCAGTCACTGGGCTGCAACTCGTAAGACATTATTTTGTTACAATTACGTTTTCCGTTCTATGCATTTTAAGATGGTCAGACTTGTGGTTGCATCTTTTTCTGACACGCAGTTTTTTTTTACATCCATTGCTCCTTCGTATGATTTACAAGAGCTTAGCTTAGAGTGCGAGCTGTGTTTTTTCGGGAACCAAACTTTGTTTCCGCAACAAATGTTGCGTGTGCGCACAAACGGGTAAGGGGCCGACCATTTATTTCTTGGGGGGGGGGGGGGTGGGGGAGAGTGTCATTTTGAAAAAAACATTTCCTGCAAGCGCTTGTTGGAAGAAAAAAATTGCATGCAGCACAAATGAAATAGAAAAAAATTCTTGCACTGCTGCAAGCAAGAAAAAAAAATGTTGCAAAGCTATTTCATCATTCCTGGCGGGCAGGAGCCAATTACTAGGAGCGTACAACTGCCCTATATTCCTGTCACGGCGTTTCCACAGACCGATTTATTTTTAGATTGCATTTGCCGAGAATACTGGGACTCCCTCAGGAGCCCATTCTCTCGTGCGAAACTTTTCCTCGACCATTCTTTTGTTCTAAAGTTTCTCTGCGAAGCTAAGAAACTTTAGAACAAAAGAAAGATGATGATGATGCGGTATCACGTGTACCTTTTTTCACGGGAAAGATAGTCTAAAAATAAATCGCTCTGTAAAAATGCCGTGACATAGGCTTAGTATGGGAGTTGTACGCTCCTAGTGATGGGCTCCTGCTGGGGGGGCTTTACAAAATCCCAGCAAAACTGCAACCATACCGGATAATCTGCAAGCCAGCGAGCCACTCTGGTTAGCCTATTAAAATAACACATTGATTGGCCTGAATAACACTATGGTTAGCCTAAACATCACACCGGTTGGCCTACAGTTAGCTTAGGTAGCTTGGGGTTTGCCCTTGTAATGGGATAATGGATTTCTTGCTTGCGCGGTTCGCATGGCTCCATGGCCAAGTCATAGGAGTCATGCAAGCCATTACGGTTAGCCTAAATTACACATTGGCCGTAGCCTAGTTAGCACTGCAGTTTGCCTACCGTTCCTTAGGTAGCTTGTGGTTATTGGGATCAGGGATTTCTGGCTTGCTGGCTCGCACTGTATCCAAACTCGTTAGCTTATCACAAGCAGTAATGGAGGTAAATTTTTCGATTTGAAGAATCAAGTTTTGTTAGACAAAGAAAAATAATTTGTTCATTTTCAATCTTTTCAACTGAAGCATTTTCATGTTTCAGGTTTTTGCAATGTCTTATGTAAGACAATATATAACACATTTGTTTTGGAGATTTCAGTCCACTCACTCACCGCCCACTTTTAAATTGTAACCAATGATTCTAGCAGTAATTACCATGCTATGAGCATTTCTAAACTGCTTTTTGCTATTTTTAGCTATTTTTTTTTTAATTAAGAAGCTAAACATTTTCAAATCTACCTCTGGAGTATCACCTTATAACATGAGAATATTGTTATTAGGTAATATTAAATGATTCTAAGGAATGACATTCCGAAAACATGTACCCGCTACGTGTTTTAAGCCCTACAAATCATTCTTGTATAGTATACAAGAATATGATATGTATAGTTTACCTGACATTTTAAGGCTTTGCAGCTCCATATTAGAAGTATTACTGCAATAACCACAATGTAAATGTAAATACATTCTGTAAATGTAAACACGACACTTCAACGAGGAGAGAAAAAAAATATCCTGCCCACCAGGTTGCTAGAAAAAAAAAACTTGCTGACCAGAAATCACCCACGCTCCCCCTCAAGAGTTAAATGGTCGCTCCCTAAAACAATGTTTCCGCAACAATGTTTCCTCATCATGTTGGACTGGGTGCACAAACGAGGAAATAAAAGGAAATAGGATACGTCTGCACGCAGGCTACAAACCAGTTGGCCATTTACAAAGGTGGCCAACTCCAACGGGGACAGGCTGACGGGGTTTCTGCAGTTCAAATCAGAACTTTCAATTCAAATCGATAAGTGTTGACATCTCCGGAAGCGGTTTCTTTTCAAAGGCCTCTTTGAAGTTTTTCCCGGAACTTGCAAATTTGAAACTTTGGTGACAGAGTAAACAACAATTAAGAGAGAATGTTCACTAAGATTGAGCCGGATCGAGAATTCGTGGCACAATATGAAAAACAAATTTTTTCCATATTTCGTCCAAAGATACCCTATGGTGAACTTAGAAACGTGGTGGGTTTTTTTTCTAGAAATATTTTAATTAACGCCACAAAAAAAAAATAATAATAAAAACTGTTAATACCCCAGGCTTCAGTTGAAAAACACCCAAAATTAACGTGCAGCATACCTTCTACTAAACTTCACTCTGTTTCATTCGCATCAGTCTTAACCCGGTTTGGAGCATGAAAATGAAATGTTAAACACTTAGGGTGCATTTCTTTAAAGAAATCCAAGATTGGATTTTTGATCCGAGATCCTGCAGATTCGTTGTTTTTAAAGAAACGAAAAATCCGAAAATGGATTTTTTTCCATTAGCCATGACGGCATAGCAGGAAAACAACACATCAGTCCTAGACCAGCGTGCAACAGCTCAATTCGCCTTCGGTAACTTCGCTCGACTGATTCACTGTTTATGGAGAAACTCTACTCGATTGTGCATTGGATAACAAGCCCGAAGGATCAGGCTGAGGCGATTCATGGATGAACTGTGATGGTAAATACATGAACTGAGGAGGGCTTGAAGTATTCACGTTCCCACCATACGGAAGATAAAGGTTCTACTGAAAAGCCGTCGCGGTTATCATTACTCCACTGATACTCCGATAAATGCGTCCAATATTGTTCTATGGATAGAAATAAGAGATGCAAAGACGCATCAAACATCCAGAAAAATTAAGAAAACACGAGCAGGTCCAATTTCACGAAAAACTCTCCTTAATCGTTCGCCATGACCCAGCTTACAAAATGGCAGGAATTTGGCGGATTTCCACAAGACGATCGCTTGCCAAACGTACTACATTTTGTATCCGTCCAGTAAAAGAAATGCACGGATCATGAATCCTAGAAATCCGGATTTAGATTTGATCTAATGTATCCACTCGGAGGGTGGATTCTTTAGATTCAAAATCCTATTTCAGATTTTAGTAAAGAAACGAAAAATCCGTTTTTGGATTCAAGAATCCGGATTTGGATCTTAATAAAGAAACGCACCCTTAGTAAGGCATTTCAGTCCAGTTAAACTAATTTGGATTGATTTTCGAAGTCTCGGCGAGCCGCCAAAAAATTACCGAAATTCGCTTGCCCGCGGAATTCTTGATTCGGCGCTCTTTTTCACCATATGATTCCCCTATCCGTAAAACACCAATCGTTTTAAAATTAGTATTTTTTACAATACGAAATGTTGTTCTCTAGCCAGGTATAAAAAATAGTTTCGGGCTTTTTATCAGAAGCGAGTAATAACGCTCTAAAATCCGGATATTATCACAGCATAAACTGTAATATATATATTTAGGCAAGCCTAAAAGCGGAGCTCCACAATTTATTTCCTTAATATTAGCATTTATAGATAAACTAATATGGCAATGCGCCACAGGACTTGAGCCATGACTCCAGTAAGGACTTCTTTATTACAAATATATTTTTTTACTGTTTTGCTGCAGAGCCAAAGCCACCATTCAATCAAGTGCAAACGTAGAGTTTCGAAATATCATCGGGCTTTGTGTCACAGGAACTATATGATTATGATGAGCAAAAACGGTTAACAAACTTTTCTTCATCACAGTTTAATTACATCTGATTACATTTCGATGCAAGTGGTAAAAATCACTTAACAAGGGGCGCTTACCATTTACGCGGAAAAACCGGAAATTCCGGATGGAAATCAGTTCAGATGGTACGCACTGTTCAGTTCTAAAATTCATCGCCAAAATATGTTGGCACAGTTTCCTCAAAGTAACCGACAGGGTTGGCGCAGTGGTGAGAGCGCTCGCCTTCCACCAATGTGTCCCGGGTTCGATTCCCGGACTCGACGTCATAAGTGGGCTGAGTTTGTTGGTTCTCTACTCTGCTCCGAGAGGTTTTCCTCCGGGTACTCCGGTTTTCCCCTCTCTTCAAAAACCAACATTTGATTTAATTTAGAGTTTATTTGATTTACAGTCTCCCCAATTAGTAGAGCACTCGTATTCAGCTAGAACGATTTGAGACTTAAATAAAGCTATTATTATTATTATTATTATTATTATTATTATTAAGCCGTGATACAAGTAAAAAAAAATGAGAAGATGCACATTACAAAAGAAAAGCCCACTTTTCGAAAAACTTTGGAAGTGCTTTTTTCCTTCAATATGACAAGTTTTTCATGCAGCCGCAGAAGGAAACTCCGAAAACGTAGCCCGTCCTCGCGCCTACTAGTGCAAAAGATATAGTATTTTGCAATAAGAATACAGTAATTTAGTGCCTGCCCTTTAACCGATCTCTCATGACAAGCGCACAAGATTTTACTTAGATTTAAAGAGATATGTTGCTGAGTTTTTTGATACCACCAGGTTTGAAACTGATTCCAGAGGGAGGCAGTCTCGTTGCAAAAAACTAACAGGTGGTTTAATCGATCAATCGGATATTTATTTACACTATAAAGGGCATTTAAACACAATTTATAAGTTACAGAAGTGACAAGAATAAAGCATAAAATAATATGAAGCCATTAAGAAATAAATTAATATGTGAGCGGTGCCCAAAGTAGCGAAAGCTTTCTGGTTGGACACCGCCATGGCCAAGTAAATGGCAGCATAAGACCGTGATTAAATATTCAGTTAAGTTACACTACATACATGTACGTTCCATTTATGTTTCCAGAAAAAAAAGAAAGAAAAATTAATTAACAGCAGCAACAACAAAATCATGTTTGATTATACAGAAGATAGCATTTATACTCATGCATTCTTAAAAGTGTTGTAGGGTAGACTTTTAATTCTGAGGCATGGGTATATAGATTCCCAAATTTTTGGGCTCGAGAATCTATAAAGTTTGCTTTTCGCTTTTATAAAGGGTACAGAGATCGTTGTCCTTTATGCCATCTCGATATAGGCTCACTTGAGTAGGTAGTATGTTATGTATAGTTTTGTACTTAAATATTTGGAGCTTAACTTCTTTTGTCGTATAAAGGGCAAGCAATAAACCTTATGAAGATCACTCTTAGAGAAACCATGTCTCAAAATTCTGCTTTCCGCCGTTGGCGGCTCATAATGTTTCGTTTCTAGGATTGTGGAATTAACAGCCCTTGTCTTACGTGAGAAACATCTACCTTAGATATATTCTTATTTTTTACACTCTTTTTTCAGGTGAGCGGAATAGCGTCGATTAGACCACAGTATGTGGTAAAAGGCGTATTCGGATTGAACTTTGCATTAAATTCGAAAAATTTAAGAAAATTATTATGTTTTTTCAGCAAATCACTTACGTAAACGATGTTGCTAGTGTACCAATCTTTGTAGACTTTATCAAAGTCGTTCGCTTTGTTTTCTGGTCTGGTGTGGTAGGACCCGGCACGAACGGCTTTTATCCCTTGCAGCGCACCAAATTTACAGGAGGAATTTTCCTCCTGTAATGTTATCCAATCAGAAGCAGCCTTACTACCGAAACAGGTAGACCGTTTTTTGAGAGCCGACCGCAACAGATGCCACTGGCAACAAACGTGACTGTTTTGGGTCATGTGGCTTCAGGTTGTTGACCGAAAAGCAAACGCACGTGGGAACATTCCTTCATGATTTTCAATGTCTCGGCCAGGTTCTCTTATGTTCGCCGGTTTGTTACTCAACATGATACAGCTGAAAGTTAAAGGCCAAAAACCTCATTTTTAGCACACAAATTATATTACTAATTGGATTGTTCAAATATGAGCAAAATTATATCGTTTTATTAAAAATTATAGCCAAATTTATACTTTAATTTCGTGTTATAAACGTCATTCCGAAATATTAAAGACCCATGACGGACCAATATGCTTTGCGCGCGTCTATTATTGTTTTGACAAACACAAGGAGGAGGCGCCATTGTGTGATGTGGTCGCCGAAGTTTGAATATTTCGCGTGCTTGTCGGTTGATCAGAGCACAATGTGAGTTCATCACTGTCTTTATTGGAAAACTCTCTGGAGGAGAGAAATTTAGGCGAAAGATGGTTCAATAGTAGCGGATAACGAGAAGGAGGAAGACGAAGCCGTCGAGATTGAAGAGGTTTGAGAAAAATTTTCGGTAACTCCAAATGTTCCCTGCCTTCCATCTCGTTCACACGGCTGTTAAAATGAACAAAGCTGTGATACATAAGCATTGTAACAAAGCTATAAGAAATAAACAAACCATCAAATTCTAGCAAGGTCCTAAACTTGATGCTCTGTGGTCTGTTTGATACAGTAGATACTCAGCAAAGGCAGTTCGTTGCTTCCGAGAACCCAAGAGTAATTTTCCTCTCATGCCATAGTTCAAACACAGATGATCGTACCATGATATAACGGGCACAACCAGATAAACGTGGCCTCCACTTACGCGAAGGTATGGCCATCAAAATGCCAAACGATCAGAGCTTTCTAGGAGTTCATCATATTCACTCTACAGATATTGCAATTCCAAAAAAATCATCAAAATCAACACACAAGTGAAATAGTGAAATCCTTTGGGCAACGAAACGTAAAATCAAGCTCCATAAACGCCGGATGGAAGCGGATTGCTGTGGATTCAACGGTCTTCACTTGACTTTTCGACTCACAAAAAATATGGCGAATTGACTTAACGCGCGCAAAGCATATTGGTCCGTCATGGGTCTTTAACAGTCAACCTTCAAAAGGACCCCGCCATTAGAAGATTCAGGAATGTGATCACGTACGCTTACCTTTTTGCGGTCACCTGTGGACTACGTGGGTTAAATTCAAACACACTTTTTGCTAACGGAAACTATTACGCGCGTCTTTGAAAAAACAGTACCTGTTTCAGTAGTATCAAACCGCATGTCAATCAAACAGATCACGCGCGCAAGATCTTGAAACATGAAACCTGTCTGGGTGAAAGTAAATTTTGCTTCGCTGTTTGTTTATGTAGAGGCTTTTACTAAAACTTAAATTTTCAGCTGGTTGTACGATGCGTTCAATCAAGGACGCAATCGCTTATGGGTTGCGAAAAGCGCAGTACAAAGATGTTCGTGAACATCAAAGGAAAGTAATCGAGGGTTACTGCAGTGGAAAAGACGTACTTCTTTCGGCGCCAACAGGATCAGGAAAAAGCTTGACTTTTGAAGTTGCTCCCTATGTTTTCGACTATTTAGAGCACGGCGAAAGACTGGAAGTGTGTTCTGTCTGCTTAGTTGTTGTGCCACTGGTCGCCCTTATGAAGGACCAAGTTACTTCTTTCGTTGCCCGAGGGATATCGGCTGCTTCAATTGGAGCAGACTGCACAAGGGAAAAAGTAAGAGAAATTTCGGAAGGAAAATACTCGCTGGTATTTGGAAGCCCCGAAGCTCTCTTAAGTAGCAACCGAAGAATTTTTCTGATGGAAAACTCAGGAAAAACCTTAACGCTGTTTTTATCGATGAAAGTCACTGCATTGCAAAATGGTGAGCGATTGATTTGTTGTTGTTTGCGATATACATTTGCAAGACAACAGAATACAAGGTCACCTGAAAATTTCCATATCATTTAAAATAAGCGCTTTACTCCGACAGAGCTTTGCAAATTGTTTCCTAGACTTCCTTTTGGTCCAGAAAAGTTAGCCCTAACTTGAAAAAGTTTCTTTGTCAGCGTTTCGTTGCGTTCCGAGCAGTTTCGGCAAATAGTTCCCAAGTCGTTGTCTCGCGGAAACACATCTCCGGCATCTCCTAGAAGAAGCTCCAGACTTTGACACGTTTTTGTCTTCTATTTCCCTGAAAATAACTTTCTTCGTAACGCTGGATTGTCTACCAGTTTGCCACATTGAAGGCAAATGTTTTCCGGCACAGCAACCCGAATAAAAGTTTTAGTTGGTGTATTTTCCTCCTCCATTCAATTACCAAACCATTGACGATTTCGCGAGGTGCGAAAAGTATTTTGACAGTTTGACAGGCAGCGCTGCATGCAGCATCCTGAGAAGTTCGCGCCAAAATGACGTCACTTGATGTGACTCGCTGCAAGGGAAACAAGTCGAGCTTTCGCCCGCTCGCGCTTCGCGCTCAAAAGCTCGACTTTTGAGCAAGTCTACAATCTTTGTAGAACACAGGTTTCTCGTCGATCAAAATCTTACAACTGTTCCACAGGATGTCGGAACTATAGTTATGGGCATTGCTCTTAGAATGTGCTTGAACTCCTGCCAGTAGGTTAGAATTGTTCTGTAAAAAAGAGAAAGACTATCTAAGTTAAGGGGATTAGTATTGTAGTTACAGGTCAGTAAGAGGGCGAGATTGTCGTACTCCCTTACACCGTGGTCTGCAATTACTTTCCAGGAGGCGGGCGTTTGGTCCCGAATTCTATCAACCCATGCAATTTTTAGTGCTTTCTCCATAATTGAAAAAACGCACATTTTTAAGCCACCGATTTTTCTTCCGGCGATGATGGTGCTTTTCTTTATTTTGTCTGGTTTTCCCTCCCAAATGAACTTGAAGACAATTTAGTTTATTTGTTCTATGTAATGATCTGGAACAGTGAACACAGAAGTGTTGTAGACCAGTTTTGAGAGACCGAGTGTTTTAACGATGTTGATTTTCTCGTATAACGATAGTTTTCTTTTCTGCCACGCTTTATACATGAGGGTTTGCTCTAGTTCTCGGAGTTTAGCCCCGAAATTGAGTTCATCGGCATTCGTTTGGTCATACGAGAAGAAGATTCCAAGAAATGTTATGGGATCTTTTGGCCATTTAAAACCAAACGGGGTT